>JAEUWY010000010.1:0-541811 GCA_022059125.1 Corynespora cassiicola | reverse complement strand
TTCATAAACATATGTATGATTCGTTGACAACATGGAATGGCCCGACCACCTAAAGTTAACTTGTGCCAAAGAGGCCTTAAGCGGACTTGGTCAAAATCTAGGGCACCAGAGCCCCGAACGCGGAACTCAAATAATTTCAGCCCACAATCCATAGAGCGGAGCTTCCATGCAAAAACTCTGACAGTACTGTAGCCAATACTCGATTTTCTATCCCCAAAAAAAAGTTCCCTCAACACCGTTCCTCCACCATCTCCCACAACACCACACCCCCATCACCACCCCCTATCCCCACGACCAAAAAACATTAAAAAAAGAATGCTGACAAGAGTGGGATTCGAACCCACGCGGGCAAAGCCCATGAGAATACACCTGTTGTAACAAGGCAAGCTTTCACTTGAGTCACACGCCATAACCACTCGGCCATCTTGTCGATTGAATATGATTGGTTCACTCCCTCATTGCATACATATCCCATTCCAAAACTCCACCTCGAATGCTCTAGTCTCCCATTTTCAACCGTTGGCTCACCCGTCTACTAAACCCCCAATCCCCGATTCGCTGTACCCCTGCTAAAGAGCCCTGGCTCGATTGGCCGGCGCACACTAGCAACCCAGACCAGAACCTGCACGCCCCCACGCTAACCGCACAGACAGATGCGTGTCCCTACAATGCTAGCTCCCCATCACGCCTAGAAAACCGACAAGTCCATTTTTGCTTTTTTCCCTCAAAGAGTTGGAAATGAATTCGTCTATACCTCATAACTTCGGATCTTAGGGAAAGTAAGTAAGCTCAAAGCAAGCCAAGCCAAGCCAAGCCAAGCCATACCACGCACATCCATGGGGTATAAAACCGCTTTCGCAAAGTACGCCTGCAGAATCCCCCTTGCCATGCCATGCCATGCCATGCAAAAAAAACCAAGAACAATAGTAGTAGTAGGGGTAGGGGTAGTAGTAGCACCCAGTCCAAGTCATCCAACCATCATATCTCATATCTCATAAGCCTCCCCTTGCAAGCCCTCCCAACATCTCCCAGAAGCCACCCACCTCCAACGTGTAGCCACCACCCCCTCACTCCTCCTTCTTCCCCTCATTCTCCTTCACCGGCTGATACGGATACTTAATCGTCAAACACCAAATATCCAAATAATCGCAGATGGTCCAAATCACATCAACGATAAAGCTCCCATGAACCCCCATCGCCAATCCAAGGCACATGAAGACAAACGCAACCTGATACACGTCATCCCCGAGGGCGCTGGGCCAGCCAAAGCCGACGCGCTCCTGCAGCCACGGACCCAAAGAGTCGGCGACGCCGTAGATGAGCGGGTACATGAGCACGTTGCCGCGGGGGAAGCGCGACTTTGTGAGGTGCGAGATGATCATGCGGCCGACGGAGAAGGCGTTTATGAGGCCGGCGTAGAAGACGAAGGGGACAAGGTGGTGGTGCAGGATCTTGGGTTGCAGGTATAGGTAGGCGGGGATGAGGACCCAGGCTGCGGCGAAGGTGAGGAGGCCGAGGAGGGCGACGCGCGTTTTTTGGCCGCGGCTGCGGCGCGCCTTGAACACGTTTGCCGTGCTAGCTGTTGTCAGTTGCGATATTCAAGGGTGGTATGGTGAGGGGGGCGTACCTGGAGGCCGTGTTGAAGACGAGCATCACGCCGCCGTACACCATGTACCACTCGTTCCACGCCAGGCCATACAGCGAGGCGGGGATAAAGTCGAAGTGCGGGATCCCGAGCGTGGACAGCATGGGTTGTTGCCAGAAGCTGCCGCCGCCGAGGAAGCCGGTGAGAGCGTAGACGATGCAAAGCGTCAGGATACCTTCGACGGGTCCCGAGATGATACCCAGCGTCAGCGTGTGCGTGTGGTACTCGTCCCACGTCTGCACGTAAAACGTCATCGATGCTGCGCTCCGTTAGCCACGTCCTCGCGATATTCCGTTTGGTATGGTATGCAACTCACAAGCAAACAGCGTGAGCACCGTCTTCCAGCCCTGGCCCAAGTTCATGGTCGCGGAGAAGAGGAGGACTTCGAGCGTGGTGTTGATCGCGTCGACGCCGTGGTCGAAGAGCTCGCCCAAGGGACCGCTCTGGCGAGTGCGCCGTGCTTGGCTGCCGTCCACGGCGTCGAAGGTTTGGTATAAGAAGAGGCCCACGGCCCAGCTAAAGTAGACCCACGGAGGGCAGTCCTGATCCAGCGTCGGGGTGAACCACAACAGCGTCAGAAAGTTGGCGACGACGAAGCCAAAGCCCGACAGGGTAATCTGCACACGGCGCGTCAGTTATATGGCCAGATGACGCGTGGATACGCCGCGGGGAGCGAATGCGACTGGGTTTCGCGGCCCTCGGGAGGGCATAAGGCGTCGAGGGAGGACTCACCAGGTTCGGGCTGTATGGTGTCAGTACGCGTTGCGCATCAGAATGCGATGGAGGGAGACTCACGCCATCCACATGGGGAAGCACTTTATGACGACGTGGGTGTAAAAGGGCTTCATGATGTAGCGCGAGACCAGACTGTGGTCGACGCCGGAGTACTGGTACTCCTTGAGCTTGGGGAGCTTGTCCTGGCGAATGTACACCATGGCTGCGAGGTTGCCGCGGAGGGAGCGATGCCAAAAGGCGAGGTGAGGCGAGGTGAGGTGAAGAGGGTCGGACGGTGTTGTTATGTTGCGAGTGGGCAGGCAGCCTGTGGGTCCAAGTTTTTTGTGCTCGGCCAGTTCCAGTTCGCGTCTGGCCCTGGACTGGACGAGACGGGATGACGTTGGCGGGGCCGCCGAAACACTCGCTCACGCCTGTCTCGGTGCACAAGCAACGTGAGCCGATCAAAATCAATTTTGACTAGATAACCGTGACGCCTGACTATGGCTGCCCCATTGCAGCAGTGCAGCGCCCTGGATTCTTTCGCTATACTACAGTTTCCTCAGCTTCCCTGTCCCTCCACCCAACCATGCTCGGCTGACCTAGGGCCGCCCACCAGTCGCTCGCTCTGATGGTGTAAATACTTGGTCTTTGCGCGTGGCTAGCGTCAAGCGAGCAGCTCAAGCGACGGGGCTCCAGGGGCAGGGGATCAGGATGCGGCTCTTCATGGTCTGGATCAAGGGTACCGTCTTGTGCACCGTCTCTCCCCAGCCCTCGACGCTCCAGCTCTGCTCGCGGCGGACCTTGCGCTCCTCCAGATTAGCAAACTGCCACAAGTGGTGCACCGTGTTGAGCTCTCCGATTTGCACGAACCAGGCGCCCACGCCCTCCATGACCTCCCTCCGGGCCTTGAGGCCGCGCCTCCAGTGTGTCTCCCACTCCAGCAGGTTGCCGGGGTGCAGCGTGTACGAGCGGAGTTCAAAGAGACCGCCCAGCTGGCGCGGCGGAGTGGTAGGCCAGAAGGAAAACTCCTGCATGAGCGAGCTGCGCTTGGCGTTGATGAGCGTCTTCAGTTTGGCATCAAAATCGGGGAACTCGGGGTGGTTCTGGATGGCGTTGAGCGAGGCGTGGTAGCCCTCATATCGCTGGTACTCCCAAATGTGAACTGTGGTGCGGTCGGATTAGTCCTGGATGCGTCCACGGGCACGGCGGTTGATGGGGCGCACTTACCAAACGTGTCGCAGTCGCCCACCTCGGTCCTCCAACTGCCCACCAGATGCACATTGTGCTCGGGCGTCGACGCCATCTTGGGGTACCATTTTCCTACGAGTTCAGTGTATTCGTCGACCTTGTCCGGCTTGACCTCGTGGAAGACGATCGAGTGCACGTACTTGCCGCGGGCCAGGACCTGCGAGAAGCTGCGCTCAATGTCCTTGTCCAGTTCGCGGCCCTCGGGAGTGCCGTAGATGAGCGACGACAGGGCACCGCCCTTCTTCTTGCCATTCTCTTGCTCACGTGCGCGAGCTTCCTCTGCAATGGAGCATGTTAGCCCATCTAGAATCTTGCCAGAAACGGCCGCGTCCCGCCAGAGGGGCCAGACGCGGAGCCATCATCAGAGGAAACGAGACTTACTTTCTTGTTGCTCCTTCTTCTTCTGGGCCGCAATCAGGCCCTCACGGAACTCCTTCTGGCGGTCGGTGAACTTGGAGGCGCCGTCTGGCGTGATGTCGGCGAGAGCGGGTGCGCGGGCTGGGCTCTGTGCGGCTGCCAGGGCGCGGAAGCAGCGTGAGTTGGCGGGAGCCGTGAATTGGGCGGGTGCGGAGCCGCGCAGGCTGGCACAGGCGCGGCGGGCGAACATTGTGGTGTTGTGGGTGCTGTGGATGTTGTTGGGTGGTAAGATGGACGAGTGGTTGAGCTCCAATTGACGTCAGGGGAGCTCCAGGGCAAGGTCGGGCTCTGGGAGGGGGCGGCGATGGAGAGTGGTTGAGGGGCGGAGAGGTGGAGGTTGAGGGGTGAGGGAGGTGCAGATGATGCGGACACAGAGGACGGGGGCGGAGTAGCTGCAGTGGGCGTTTGTAGGTACCTCCGCTCAGAGGAGCCTGGTCACCTTACCTGCGAGCTCTCCCCGCACGATTGGGGAGCTGCGCTAGCGCCGCCCTTCCCCAGATTTCCCGGTCCGTAAACACCGCCGACTCCGCCCAGCACCGACTCTGGCCGCGTCTTTTGTCAATTCTTGCCATAGTCTTCGTCATCCTGGCCTGCCTGGAATCCCATGTACCGTCAGAGGGGCTGCATGCATCTCTGTATGCTTGCATACCCGCGCCCTCTCCCTACGACTCCAGCCGCCCAGCCGCCCCAGCCCATTACGTCACATGCTCGCCCTGTCCTGGCCTCGCATGGAGCTGCATGCGCACCCACCCACTCTCCGCGGCCGGGAGCTTCTCAGCAACACAAAGCCCACCTCTTCATAAAACATCCCTTCCCCTGATTGCAAGCTTGTGGCTGGCATTGTCTTTTCCATCCATTGTCTGCCAAGACTTTCCATCTAACGATCAAGACCCGCTATTTCACTAGTTTGCATGTTGACATGAATGCCATTCTTATACTACCTGAGGATGCCTAACGGTTCTAATCACAGACAATGCCACTATACATGCCAAAAGGACAAAAACTATTACTGACGGTTGCTCCACTTTCTTCTCGTCTTGGTCTGTCATACCTGAAGTCAAAATCTCGTTGAACAGGGAAACGCATAGGTGTACAAGGAGGATGAGGCAAGAAAGAACCCGACCAAACTCAACAATCCAATCATTTTCTCGTGATAAATGAAGAGACAGAGATGGAGGATGTCCCTGTTTCTGGTACCGCTCTTGAAGCCTGCTGTACAGCTCTGCTGAAGATACCCAATCCTTAGATGGCAGGCTGGAAAGATCTTCCCCCAGAATGATTTGTGACCCACCTTCTTTTCCCCTAGGCGCACCACCGAAGAATCTGAATCGGAACATGTATTGTTTCTCCACCCTTATCAGACGGACTAGGCTATAAAGCCACCGCTGAGGCAAACTTTGATTTTGAACTAAGAATGCATGGGAGCGATCCAGGAGTTCAGACCAGGTCGGAGGTTTATTCATGTCGATTAGTTCTGAGGAAATTTTTTCAGTCCACAAATATATGGGGGGTAGTTGAAGCCTGATTATGAGAATATGTGCCTCAACTTCTTCCATAGTCTTAAGGGCCTGCTGAGGTGTTGTCCGTGTTTTCGGTTTTTCCCGTAACATGTCGAAGACAAGATGGTAAAGGCCTTTGCGGAAGACCTCTCTCGAATTTCTTTCAGTTACTGATAGATCAGAATCATCGTAGGTATCCTTCAAAATTTCTCGCATCGCCTCGAGATTGTGTTGAAAAGTTTGGTCGGCGGTAACGGTAATTTTCCATAGCTCCTCAACGGCATTGGGACCCGAGTATACCAAAGCCAGTATCAGGGCAAAGCAGCATCCGAGAGACCAGACATCAGACTCCAATAAAGACACGCTGTTGCCAGAATCATTCACCTCCTGTTCGGGTGCTTTGAAAGGTGTCGTACCCATATTATCTGTCCCCCCATTTGGTACGAACTTCTTACTGAGACCGAAGTCCGCAATGATCGGCCTCACACAGAAACTTGCGCCTTCCTCTCCAAACGGGCCATCGGGATGTGGTACTTCCTGTAGAAGGATATTGCTGGGCTTAAGATCCTTGTGTTTGATTTCTTTGCGGGTATCTTCCTTTGCGTGAAGGTAGGTGAGTCCTTCGAGGCATCCCTTGACAATGGCGGGCCAAGGCTTGAGATTTTTGGGGCTGTACCACCAGACATGTTCTCGCTTATGTAGTAATACATCCTGAAGCGTGACAGGCGCCCAAGGTCGAGTTACCAGGTATATAACCCCAAGATTTTGATCATTATATAGAGTTTCATGATACCTTAAAATGTTGTCGTGTTTAAGTTCCTTCAAAATAGTGACTTCGGTGCACACCCTTCTGAAATGATTGTCGCTACGCATACGGATTTCTTTGACTGCATAATAGGCTGAGGGTACTGAACCTGGTGGCTTGGGCTTGGAAGTATCTTGAGTGGTATGAGCTGCATAGACTTGTCCATACGTGCCCACAAATTTTCCCTCGCTTTCGATAATCTCGTATGGGAATCCCTCGTTCGCAAAATTCCTCGCTTTTATTAGTTGAAGCTGTTCTCGCGCAACGCCCTAATCGAGATTTCGTCAGGTTAATAAGGCATTCCAGAACAATCATCAACTTACAGGATCGAAATTGCAGCTTGCATCAGTATGAGCTGGTTGAGTTTGCTCAATTGCACGAACAGATCTCGTTCGACCATATAGGTCAATGTCATTAGTCATCAATGACTGCAGGTCCTTGAAGATTTGTACGAATTCCTTGTATCCCTCTGTCTCCCGGTCTTTGGGGCGAGGAAATGGAAATACGCAATCTGGATATACTTTGTGGTGCGCTGCTCGTGTGCGGTATTCGGTGGCCTCTAGAACTTTCCAACACGCGTAGCAGGACAACTTACTACATCCGATGAACTGGTGCATCTCGTATCCTTGCCTTTTTCGGATCTCGAATGACAACAAATATAGCTGAAGCTCGCAGTGGAAATATGGGTTCGATCTGCTATCCCATGGTGCCACTTTGAGTGTTTTGATAGCGTTGGCTTTGGCGATAGGCCTATCTTTCCATTCTTCCAACGTTTGTACCAACTCTGTTTCTTTGAATGCATCTTTGGCACAAACTGATGTTTCAACAAAGATGACTTCAACTTTGATGCCCCCTTTGCGCTCCCAAAAATCCTTGATCGATCTCCATATCGACCATGGCATTCCGAGCATCTGCATATACTTGAGACTCTTTCGAAACGACTTGACAGATTTGGGTATTCCGAATTCTCCCTCATTTGGTGAGATAGAATAGCACTCCAGTTGAAACATTCGGGAGTCCACCCAAAAGCTGTAGAATGTCTTGAAAAAGGTACTTGCAGCTGATACACGGCTTGCACCAGGAGAAGCCTCACGTAACTGTTCCATCTTCTTCTCCATTAACCTCCAGTCTTTTGAAAATTTCCCTGGGTCGAATTTTCGCTTATCCTTCTGCAAATGATCAGCGATATGGGTTTCAGCATCTTTGCAGTCGTTCCAGAGACGCTTCAGTTCCTCCACGTAAAAATCGACGCGATCTTTCCAGAATGTTACGATCTTTCTAAAATCAAAATCGCGTAGTTCCTCCAACTCTTTGTTCAATATGTCTTCTAATTCCTTTCCGAATATTTGATCCTCATCACTAATCTGACTTCTTGAATGGGACCAGCAATTCTTAGCCACGTATATCGTCCATAGGTCCCCATTCTTGTCCTTAACCAGAGATGTGGCAGTGACATTCTGCGCTGTGTCGCTTGTTTTTTTGTGCGCAAAAAGGAGGGCGAGGCGATCCAAGAATGTGTTGTCAGAGTTGGCATGCTCGTAGGGTCGGTTGAAGCCTTCTATACTGTGAGCTCAATTCAGCGAAAAAAAAATTGCCGGAGGGCTTACTAGGCTCATGCGTAACACCTTTCAAGAAATACAACGATGCGAAGAACTTCGCATTGTTGAGCACAGTATCGGACCAAATCTGATCTTCAATAGCCGGTGTTTGAAGCTCGTATATTCTGCTTGGTGAGGATTTGACTTGGCTGCCCATTTCAGTAGGGAAGATGAGTGCGGACAGTTCTCAACATGTAAAGGCGGGAAAGATGATAAAATACGATATTAGCGCTTTCGATGTCTTTGAATAAGTTACCTGCCTCCTGAAGCTAGACGGGCAGTCCCACGGAACAGTGGATGGCAAAAGAGGTTCAAGGCTATCGTGGTTTTCTCGCATATTATAGATGACTGGATTAAGCTCACTGATGGGAAGGGGAAATTTCATGCAATTGGCTGGATAATATCGAACATTTTCGCTTATGAGATGAATGCGTTACAACGTTGTCCCAGTATCAACTGATAGGCTACCGGTCATTCGCATCACCAGCTGAAGTCAGCCTGCAGCCGCCACAGACAAAGAGAAGAAACAGAATATCTTCTATGAGTCACACGAGCCAGTCAAATGTCACATTGCATGACTCAATACCTTGCGTCCATTGTGAAGGGGTGTCTGATTTTCGATAGTGATTCAAGTGACATTATTGTTCGTGAACCGGGCGGCATTTAGTTCCTTAACTTTTCTTTGTAAAAGTCAAACCTTTCAAAAAAGCTATGGGACTTAATTGTGGGTAAATTACAAAGCTAAACATGATATATTGGTTGGACGGGACTTACTGCAAGAGTTATGTCACTTTCGGTAGGATAGAATACCCTAGGCCGCGGCATCGATATATCATATAACATAATGAATAAAGTATGAATTATTTTGTAGGCTTGTATGCTTATGTCTGAGAGGCCTATTCCTGACTAGAAGAAAATATCAAAAATTGCACGTTGTGCTACCCTAAATGTGTCTTAAAGGAAGACAGTAGACTGCCTTGTCGTAATTCATTGATTCATGAACCTCGTTACTTGATATCAGTAACGACAAACAAGAAGAAAGGGAAATATCAAACACTCCATCATCCATGTTTATCAGGTCCTTGAGCCCTTATACCGTTATCTCAGGCATCTCGCTTCCGGGCGGTACTTTGATGATTGGCTGTGAGATGAATACAACCATGACGGCAGAGAAACTGCGGGAAAGTCAGGTTAGATATGTCCGTATTTGAGGTTTTTTTCTTAATAACGTACGCAGCGGTAGCCGCAAAGATCTCCGTCCGTGAGCTCGTTCCCTGTGTAAGGAATATCAATCCTACAGCAAAGACGACGGCAAATCCTGTAATGCACAGCAACAGATCCCGGGTTTCGGATAGCTGCGTCAATACGGTAATCGCGACAACTGGTATTAAGCAGGCGATGACGGTCGAAAGGCTAGACGTAAATCGTAGCGCGGCTGATTCTGAAACTGATTCCAAGCTTTCTTTCAGAGCCTTGTCGACATGCCATGTGTTTAAGACTCTAGCAGGCTTCCCATTTGGCCTATGTTTCATCGCTTCTTCATCATTCTTTGAAGTAGACTTCTTCCGAAGCCACCGGTCCCTAAGTGACCAGTAGAAAGGCATATAGTAGTACACAACCCACTTCGTTAGTCCATCAACTTTGGATGGAGGATGTGTGACAACCAAGTCTAGGTCGTCTACGTTTGGGGGTGATTGAGCCATCACTAGTGCTTTCATGATGTCTTGGAATTGCTTCCATAGCGATGGGTCTGGCCCATCGGATTGAATATCACCCCAAGTCTGGACGTCACCCTCATATACTCGGACCTTATGGTTTCCACCTCTATCATCCTTCAACCATTTGCGAAGTGATCGCATGTTAAAATATTCAGGATCAGGAAGAGCAGATACTTTTGAATACTGGAGGAGTGCTTTATCTGGGCTGAATCAGCGACAGACGTAGTGATGATGACGTATGTGGGGCTTGATGCAACTTACTGTACTCCTTTAGCACCTTGCGCATTTTAACGATTAGTTTGAAATGCTCCGAGTTCTCCCTCTTTACTAGGAGGTCTGCGCGCTCAGATAACTTCCCATTATCATGTTCTATCTTGTGGATCTGCTCACGCAGTCTATCAAGCTGAATCTGATAGTAGAGCAAGCTCTTGACATTTAAGTCTTTGAATCTGGGGAAAGCCGCAAATTCGGGAACGTGCGACATGATATACGCAAGCTGTGGCCATCCTGGTGCAGGTGCCTCGGGATCGGGTGGAATTTTATTCTCGTGATTTCTACCGCCTTTGCTGTCATCGTCGTCGCTATCGCTCGAGCTATCGCTTGAGCTGTCGCTTGAGCTATCGCTTGCGTTGTCGCCTGAGCTTGCGGCAGGAACAGATGTCGCTTTTGTGCTTATCGAGTCGTCTGAACTGGAAGAATCGTGTCGCTCGTCATCCACTCCGATTTTCGGCGTTGTACGTTTCGACTCGGGATCCACAGCTGTGGAGTCATCAGAAGTATCGCTCTGATCGCTCGACGTAGAATTCCGTACAAGATCCATCTTTGATTGCGAGTTGTCAAATAGATATGCTTCAGTGGAATCAGTGAGATGATAATATCAGCGCAGAAGGACCCGCGAGCACAGCCGCAATTCACTACCGATTATTCTCTCATGATCCAGCGCCAAGTATATGCACAGTGAGGGGCATGCAGACACAACTGCAGGCCCATATGGAAGCCTGCTTTCCACAACCCAATGAACAAAGAGTGAGGCCAGCTTGATTCGATGAGTTCTGTGGAGTCTGCAGGTATTACATACGCGGTGCGTTCTACATCGACGGAAATGTACTAGAAGGGCGGCCGGTCAGCTGGCCTACATTCGCACGTCTGCGCGGTGGTGATAGTTCGAGATAGATCAAGGTGGTGTCGAGAATAAGATGGAGCTGGCCCCTCATCATGTCTTTTTGATCATCTTTGACTTCGATTCCAGGGCCACTTCTCGTACATTGAGTTGTCATAGCCTGCCTTCTTAGATTATCGTTGTCATCAATCACCAGCAATGGCGGCGCTTCCAATAAGTCCACCCGTAGGACCTAAAGACATTCTGGAGGTTTCGAGAAACCTAGCGGTGTTGAGTGTATCTGTATGTGCCGTCCGAACATCTCAGGGTCGCTCATAGCTGGTGCGATAAAAGAACGATGCTAGAACATAGCCTTGTGGGGGCTGGAATCCCGCTGTTGTTGAGTATGACTGTCTCTCTCTGATGATATTTTTTTTACGCTAACGGATGGCATTTGAACAGAGACACGAAAAATTCCACCAGGCTGAGGGCCTCAGGCCTGAAGGTTAGGCATGAATGCTGGCCTCAGCCTGAGTGTCATGGACCGGTCACTCAGCTGGTGGCTGAGCCAGGATCCGATGCAGGCGGCTGAGCCAGGATCCGATGCAGGCGGCTGACAGATATGGCCTAGAACCCGTATTACGCGCAATTTTCAATTTTTCTCGGATGCATTTGCCTGGTTTGCGGACAGTTTGCCTTTTTGCCTTGTCATCGACACGGAGAAAGCGATCGGCTGACAGGTGTGACAGAACTCTGGACTCTGGATTTGACGAATATTCGATATTGATGGAAAGAAAGCTTTCTGACGGCACTAACAAAATTAGCAACAGTATCTTGGAGCACTCACTTGACAACACAAGGCTGAACATATTGTGGGGGCCGGCTCTAGTGTGGCAAGCCATCGGTGAGCCTTGAACAGTCGAAATGTAATCGCAAATGATGAATGATTATACAGTGGTAATGCCCCATCCTCGACTGTAGTGATCGCTAATGTATCTTTGCCCATTATTATGGTCCTGAATCTGGTTTGACACCTGGAGAATGGAAATTCGTGGCGTAAAAAGAAAGAATGGGGAAGAAGGGAGAGCGCGCCATTTATTCGTCTCCAGGTCATCTAGTCGATGACACCCTCAAGCACCGACCATCAGCATGAGGGCGATTGGTCGTCATAGCGCCGGTTTCTCCTCCAAACGACCCGCCCCAATCCTGATTTTACAAGGGGCGAACCACTGCACACAGCCGGCGAACCACGTCTTGACGAATACCGTCACAACTTCTCGTCCCGTCTGCGCCAAAGGAACGGAAGCCGAGCGCAATTGGCCGCACTAGCAGGCAGCAGCTGCACATACCGACAAAACGCTCGGGCGCAGGAAAACTTGCCTTTGTGACGCTGTACAGGGTGTGCGTGATTGTGAAGGCTTGGGGGCCGAGGTCTAGCTTAAGAAGATGGCCTATTTCCTCCAGCCTTTTCGCTGTGTCCGTATCGAACGCCTCATTTCGCAGACCAAGCAGATTTTGCCAGCAACGCATTCTTCCAGATATGGTCAAGAACGAGCAACGTGGTGAGCACCTCTTTGTTCGAAAATAACTCAAATTATCTTCTAATCAGTGTGTCACAGAATCGGGGGCTGTGTATGGTGATGGTCGCCTCCTCGCTTCGCCGCCACCGCCGAGCGACGAATTCTCCCGTTCTCGGTCCAGTTCGATTGCCCGTTCTTTCCAATCCACTCCGTCGAAAAATATCACCGCTGAAGGGAACAAACCTGCGTCTGAAATACAGCAATCTTTTAGACGACAACGGACTTACAAGTTCACTGCCAAGCTAACTCTTTGGGACCGTTTCAAGGGTCTCTTTGACCCTCAAGCTCTCTTGGACAAGGTCGGTGACTCGGTTGAGACAGTGTGCCTCGACATATCAGATGAAGAGGTAATTATAACTGACGATACTGCGATAAGAATTAGCTGACTTTTCAAGATGTTCGATCACCGCAATTCCCCTTACATAATTACCATCGCTGTTTCCCCTAAGATACGAGGCAACAAACATTCAGAAGCAAGGTGCATGTTGGACACTGGATGCATACAAGGGAACATCGTATCAAGCGAGTTCGTACGTGAGCTCGGATTCGAGGAGTCAGACTTCAAGAAGTTGACCCAAAGGGAAGAAAAGGGTGGCAAGAGTGCATCTGGACACATCATAGTTCCGAAGGGTGCAGTTTATCTTTCATGGCATCATGGGTCCAGTGGAAGGTATAGAGATATGCGCTTTCTCGTCGCTCCCAACGTGGATTTCGACATAATCATCGGTAGCCGGGCCCTGACCAAGTATGATATCTTGTCCCCTCCGAATTTCAGTAGTGTTGGTGCACGCATGTGGAAGAATAACCAAGGTAGGTGATGAAACTGGGACTTGAAAACAAAACTGTCTACTAACTAATAAAGACACAGACGAGGAGTACGATAAACTCCGTTCAGATGAAGCGAAACTGAAGAGCGAATTCGAGAACCTGGAAGAAGAGGTCAAAGATGCCAAAGACGAAAAACCAAAGGATCAGGATAAAATCAAGGATCTGAAGAAACGCGTCAAGGGGAAGAAGGTTCAATGGAAAATCAAAGAGCTCGAAGCCGAGAAGCACAAGAACATCAAACTAGGGCAAACTAAAGAAGCTGAACAGATTCAAGAAGAAATTAACGAACTGAAGAATCCGAAGCCTGAAAATAGTAAAGAGAAGAAACAAACAAAGAACGTCTCTGACGAGAAGAAGAAGAAGAAGAAGAAGAAAAACGATGCAAGCGAGCCCTAAACACCTCTGACATCCATGCCACCTCACGGTAAAACAAGACGCGCCATACTAGCAAATCCTGAAAGTCACAGCGATCGAGATGAGATAGTTTAAGGTAATCGGATATGATGATGATAGTATCTGATATTCTAATTTAGCCTGGAGCTAGGGTGGTTAGATATATAGTCTTAGTTCGTTTTTTCTCTAATAATTTCATTATTAGTTAGTTTTACTAGCTTTTTTACACTTTTTTTTTATTCTATTTTTTAATAAACAGTAAATATATTATTTTACTTTTATTTTAAAAATTTTAATACTAAATTTTAACGCTTTAAAAAAGCTATAAAAGTTTTTTTTTTTAGCTATACTAAACTAAAATTAAATAGTAAATATAAATAAAAAATTTAAAATTTTTATATAGTTTTAGTTTAGTAGATAGTATTTTTATATATACATTAGAATTAAAATTTACAGTTTAATCTGTCTAAAAAACTGTAAAAGTTTTTTTTTTTTTACTAAATTAGAACTAAATAATAAATACAGATAATAAGTATAAAAGGTAATAATACTAGTAAAGCGTTTAATAAAACAGTAACTAAAAATAATAAAAAATATTTAAATTACTAATAAATATATAAGTTGTAAAAATTACAGTAGCATAAAATAAAATATTATTTTAAAGTTTTAAAACTTTAAAACTTTAAAATAGTAATATTTATAAAAGCTTATTTAAAATAACTATTATATTAAAATAAATAAAAATAATTTATAAACTTATAAAAATTTTTTTAATAAATTATTAAACTATAAATTTTAATTTTAATATTTATAAATATAGATATACTATTTACTAAACTAAAATTATATAAAATAAATGTTTTACTAGAACTTTTAAATTACAGCTTTTTTAAATTATAAAAAAAAATTTTTATTTTAATTAAAATTTAATTTATTATATATAAATTATTTTATAAAACTAAAACAGCTTACAGCTAGTATAGTATAGTAATATAATTATAATAGTTATAATAGCTGTAATAGTTTATAAAATTTTATTTTTTATAACTATATTTAAAATAGTTAATATTATTTTAATAATTTTAAGTTATAGTAAAAATAATTTGTTTTAAAAATTTTAGCTAAAATTTTAGTTAAAGTTTTAACTTAAATTTTTAGTACTAATAAAAAATTTAAACTTAAATTTTTAGTACTAATAAAAAATTTAAACTTAAATTTTTAGTACTAATAAAAAATTTAAACTTAAATTTAAATTTTATTATATAGTATTTTTATTTAAATATTTTATTTAGTAAATAGTTGTTTTTATAAAGTTTTAAAAAGTATTAAAAAATAAAAAGTTTAAATAGTAATAGTAGTAGTAGTAGTAGTAGTAGTAGTAGTAGTAGTAGTAGTAGTAGTAGTAGTAGTAGTAGTAGTAGTAGTAGTAGTAGTAGTAGTAGTAGTAGTAGTAGTAGTAGTAGTAGTAGTAGTAGTACAGTAGAGTAATACGAAAAAAACTTGCTTAAAAAAATAGCAGTTTTTAAACTTATATAACTTTTTACTTAAACTAGTTATTAAAATAAAAGAAATTAGTTAAATAAAAATTTATTAAAATTTTAAATTTAAGAGTAAAAATTTAGAGTTTGTATTAAAGTTATAAAGTTATAAATAAGTTTAAAATAAAAGTAAAAAAAAAATATAAATTTAAAAGCTAATTTTTTTTTTATTAAAAAAATTATTTTAATTTTTTATTTTATAATAACTTAATAAAGTTTAGTATATATTACGTAAGTAAAAAACTAAAGCTATATTTTTATATTAAGATTATAAAAAATTCAAGTTTAAAAAATAAAGTTTTAATTATATAAGTATTATTATATAATAATAAGCTAGTTAAATTAGTATAGAAATAAATATTTTTAAAATTAAAATTTAAGTTTTTATTTTCTTCTAATAAAAATAAAATAAAACTTTTTTTTTTAGAATATAAAGAAAAAGTTGTTAAAGCTGTGCTATAAATTATAAATAAAGCTAGAAAATAAGTAGCTACTTAGATTAATTTTTAGAAATAAATACTAGTAAAGTTACGTAAGTAAAATAATATATAATATATTATATAGATTTCTGTATTAGTAATAAAGTATAATAAATTAATAGTTAATTCTAAATAATAAATTTACTAATAAAGTAAATATAATTATAAAGTATAATTATACAAACTATATATATACTTAACTCTGTAGTTTTCTATAGTACTATAAAATTTTATATATAAAAATTTATAAAATTTATAAAACTTTATAAAACGTTGTATAACTAAATCTACTAGCGCTAGTATATTAACGTTATAAACTCTCTAACTTTATACTATATTTTTAGATTCTAATACTATTTTTTTTCTAAGTTTATATTTTTATAAATTAATTTTATATTTTTTAAAAGTACTGTCTACTGCTATATTTAAAAAAAATAAATAAATAATACTAAAGTTTTTACTATAGTTATCTGTAAATACAGTAGGGTGATACGAAAAAAACTTATTTAAAAAAATAGCAGTTTTTAAACTTATATAACTTTCTACTTAAACTAGTTATAAAAATAAAAAAAAATTAGTTAAATAGATTTTTATTAAAATATTAGACTTAGAAATAAAAATATAGAGTTTATATTAAAGTTATAAGGTTATAAATAAGTTTAAAGTAAAGGTAAAAAAAAGTGTAAATTTAAAAGCTAATTTATTTTTTATTTAAAAAACTATTTAAACTTTTTATTTCACGCTAACTTAATTAGATTTAGTTTATACTACGTAAGCAGAAAACTAGAGCTATATTTTTATATTTAGATTATAAAAAATTAAAGTTTAAAAAATAAAGTTTTAATTATATAAGTATTATTTTATAATAATAAGCTAGTTAAACTATTATATAAATAAATATTTTTAAAATTAAAATTTAAGTCTCTATTTTTTTCTAACAAAAATAAGATAGAACTCTTTTTTTTAGAATATTGTAACGAACCTCGTCTGCATAAAATCTGAATTTACTTTTTAGTATTATATACGTAACTTTAACTTTTAACTAAACTTTAACTTTAATTTCTAATCTAACTTTAATTTAAGTCTAAATATCTAGCTATCGAAATTTTTTATTTTTTTATAACTAAAACAGTACTAGACTAAACTAGAAATAAAAAGTTTTTAAAAAAAATATAAAAAAATATAATATTTCTAAATAGTTTTATAGTTTAGAAATATTTTTTTATATAAAATCTAGAAATTTTAATTTATGATTATTCTTTAGTTCTGTAAACTTTTATTTTAAATAGTATTTAAACTGTATTAAAAATAAATTACTCTATATTTTTATATTATATTTCTAAATTTTTTTTTACTAGTAACAGCTTAAAAATATTACTTTTCTATTTATTATAAAAAAAAGTATAACTAGATAGTACACGTATTAGACTAAATCTGTTCTAAATTACTATATATATTTTTAACTTTTAGTAAAGTTAAAATTTTTTAAATTTTTTAATAACTAAAACTTTTAAGTTTAGAACTTTTATTTTTATATAAGTTAAATTACTTTTAAAAAAAAAATATTATATACTAAAATAAAAACTAAATAACTACTAAAAATCTACTAGAATTAATTTTAACTATTAATATCTAGTACTATATACTTTTTAAATATTTTTATAAAAAAAGTTATTTAAAAATTAAGCTAGCTGTAAAAATAGCTTTAACTTTTTAATAATAATTTAAAATTTACTAAATTTTTATATTAATTTAAAAATAGCAATTTTTATTCTATACTAATAAAAATAGAAATTTTATAGTTATAAGCTAAAATATTAGAACTTAAAGCCGCCGCTGCAGACTTTTTTTTTTAAAATAAAAAATAAATAAAACTATTACTATTAACTTATATTTAATAACTATTTAAATTATTTTTAATTTTAGTTTAAATAAAGTTATCTAAATAAATTTTTAAAATTAAGCTTTTTAGTAATAAAAAAACTGTTATTTTTCTATAATAGCTAGTTTTTATTTAAAATTATTTTAATATTAATTAAAAATACTATTCTACTAAGCGAGCTTATATAGCAGAAATTTAAAAATATATTTTAAAACTAGCTTAAAAATACTTAAAGCTCTGTTATTTAGCTAATAATTTTTAAAAATAGTTTTTTAATATAAAAAAAATACTTAACTTTTTAAAATTATACTTAATTTTAAAAAATAAAAAAATAAAAAATTAAGTAGCTTTTTACTAGCTGCAGATAAAATAAAAAAAATCTTTTTCTACTTTTAAAGCTTAATTTCTATCTGCTACTATTAAAAATAAAATATAAAAAAAAATAGTTTTTTTATTTATAGAAAAAAATAACTTTAGCTCTGCGAGTTCTAAATTTTAAATTTAAATTTTTATAAAATAACTTTTTTAATAATATAGTAAAAACTTTTTTTTTATAATATAAAACGTTAAAGTATTTCTGTATCTGCTATAAATAAAAGTAAAAAAAATAATTCTAGTTTTACTTTATATAAAATTTTAAAAAATTAAAAGCTAACTAGCTTATTTACAGTATTTATATAAAAAAAAAATTATTTACTAGCGCACTACCCGCGCAGAGTTATAATTACTATACTAATATAAAATTAGTAAATTATTTAAAACAGCTTTAGCTACAGAAAAAAACTACTATAATTATAATAAGTAAAGCTATTTTATACGCGATTATAACTTTTTATAAATAAACTAAATTTTTATTAAAAATAATTTATAAAACTAATATAAAAATATAATTAACTTTAATAAATTAAATTTAATTTAACTAAAAAACAAAAACGCTTAAAAAAAATCTCTGCTTTAAATTATAGCAAGTATAATCTATTTAATATAGACTTATTAAACTTATTAGAAAGCTTTTATTTCTAAATACTTTCTATTTTTTATTCTAATAGGCTTAGAATCTATTTATATTTTTTTATTAATACTAGTATATAAAATCTTTTATTTATTAATACTTTTATTACAGTATTTTTAGTTTATATTTTTTAGATACTTATCTAAAAACTACTTTATAAAATTAAAGTATAAAAATTTTAAAATTTAATTAAATTTTTAGCTATTTATTATATTCGCTTTTATCTTCGCCTAAATAAATATACTTTTTTAAATTATTTTTTTATTATTTTTAACTTAAAATTCTAGAACTATATTATTAGTTTAAAATAAATAAAAAAGTTTAAGCTTAAACTAAATACGGAATATAACCGGATCGTATAGCTAGCTTAATATTTTTTTTTATATATCTATTTTATCTATTTTTTAACGTTTATATTTTTTTATAACTAGCTAAAAAATAGAGTAAAACATTTTTTATAAAAATATATTATAAAAAAAAAATATACGAGAAACTAAAAAAGTTTAAAAACTTATTTATATTAATTTTAAAAACTTAGACTTCTCTAGCTTAAACGCTTTTTTCTAACTAATATCTAATACTATTCTAAATCTAGCTGTAATTTTTTAAATAGCTGTTATATTTACTAATACTTTTTATTTTTAAATAAAATAAATTAGAAATAAATTTTTTATAATAATAATTTATAAAATTAACTAATAAATTTAGAACTTTTTATAAAGCTGTGTTTTATTATAATCTATTATAGTTTATAATAGAGTGTTCTAGATTAGCTTAGTTACAAGCGTAATAGTATATATTTTTAAATTACTATAAGCTGTTTTAGCAGTAATTTTTTTTTTTAATATAATAATATATAATTTAGTTTTTTTTACCTGTTTATCTGTATTATTATAACTTTTATACTTTATTTTAGATTTATATTTAATATTTAAATTACTTATTATATAGTATAAAATAAACAGCGTTAAACTATTATAGCTAATAACTATACAAATTTATAAACTCTATTTAGTACTTCTAAAAATACTAAAAAAACAAAAACTAGCGCTTTATACTATAATAGTAGTAAAAAAAATAGTTAAAAATAAAAAAATAATTATAAATAATAATAGAATAATATTAGATTAGTAGAGTTTAGTAAAAATTATAAAATTTTATTATCGCTAAAACTAAAAAAAAATATTTTACTTTAATTTAAAATATTAAAAATATTAAAAAAACTGCGCTAATAATTGAAAAATAAATAATAATAAAAAAAAATTATAATAACTATTTAAATTACGCTGCAGATATAAGTAAAATAATATAATAGTTTTTAATAAAACTATAAATAATATAAAAATTACTATAATAGTTTATTTTATACTAAAACGGACGAATTTATTACGCTTTAAACTACTTTATTATTATAAAAAATAAAGTAAAATAGACTATAACTAATAGCTCTGTAATAATAAAAACTACTATATAAAAAACTTATAATACTTTAAAGCAGATAAATAAAAATATAAATTTTTTTTAAAAAATATATATAGTATATATACGCCAGAATAACTTATATTAAGCTTTTATATAGTAAAATTTAAAAAAAAAATGCTAAAAGTATTAGATATAGTAGAAAAACGTAAGTAATTTATTTATAACTTTATTAAAATTTATAAATAAAAACTTTTACAGTTTTTAATAAATTTTTTTAATTACTTTTAATTTTTATAAATTAAAATAAAAAAATTAAATTTTTATAGAATAGTAGTTAAATTTACTAAAGTATTTTTAGAGAAAATCTAATATAAATTATAATATTTTTTTTAATAAAGTTATTTAAATTTTTTATAAATAAAGTAGAAAGTAAATAGAATTTATAGAAATCTGTTACAGAAAAAAAAAATAAAAAAAAATTTTAAAAAATAAAATAAAAACTTAGTACGCTAATAAGCTTTAATTCTATAAAATTAAATTAAAAAAAAAAGTAAAAATAATTTATAATAAGCTAAAATATTTTAAAAGTATAAGAAAAAGTTTAAAATAGATATAGTATACTATATTTATAAAAAACAGAATTATATTACACTTTATTACTTAAATAAAATAAAAAAAAGCTTATTTTTCTAATAAAAAAAGAAAAACTAAAAGCTAAAAAGATTAAACTTCTACTTTTTAGTTTATATTAATTTAATATAGATAAAAAAATTAAAAAATTTTAAAAAGATGTTGAATATTAAAAAATTTACGCTATTTTTTTTTAAAGTAAAAATAAAAAGTTCTATAAAGTTAGATACTATAGTAAATAGCAGAATATAGTTTAATATTATTTTAGTAATAGTAGTAAAAAAATAAAATTTAGTTATTTATTCTATATTAAAAATTATTCTACTATTTCTAAATAAATTAAATTATATTATTTATAGGTTTATAGTTATAAAAATGCGTATTAAAAACTTAAAAAATAAAACATAAATTTATAAAATTTTATTTATAGTTACTAATTTTAAAAAACTATTAATATACTTAGAATTATTTTAGATTAATTAGTTTAATTTAAAGTTAAATTTTTAGAGCTAAAAAATACTTTTTAAAAATATTAAAAGTTATAATAATTTAAAATATATTAAAATAGCTATAAAAAATATAAATTAGTTTTAAAAAATATTTTTAAGTTCTAATATAGATATTTACATCTATTTAATTAGTTTATTTTAAAATATATTAGCGTTTAAACTAAAAACGTTTATTTTAGATCTAAAGTACTAAAAATTTAAAAATATAGTTAAGTCTAATAAAGTATTAGTACTATTTATATATAAAAACTAAAATTTTATAATAGAGCTGTAATTTAGTATAAGTTTATTTTACTAACTACTTTATAATATATTAATAGTTAAACTAAAATATTTTTATAAATATATAAAAAAATATTTTTTAAAAAAATAGATATAATAGTTAAAGTCTCTAACTAGAGCACCTATTTTTTTTATAAAAAAAAAAATAGAATTTTATAACTATATATTAATTATAAAAGCTTAAATAAAATAATAGTTAAAAACTAGTATCTGTTACTATTTATAGCTAAGTTTTTAAAAAAATTATTAAAAATAAAATAGTTTATAAAGCTAAATATTTAGAAAACGTATTATAAAATATATATTTAGAAAAATAATAAATAAAAAACAGCTTTTAGAATAAAATAAATTATTTTAAATATTTTATAATACTTTTTAGCCTAATTAACGCCTCTACTGTTTTTTAATTTTATATTAACTAAGCTCTAGCAGAACTAATTAATATAATATATATTATATATTTAGATAATATTTTAGTCTATTCTAATACAGAAAAAACTTATATAAGTTATATTAGAAAAGTTTTAGAAAAACTAAAACAGACTAAATTATATATAAAATTTAATAAGTGTAAATTCTATATATAATAAATAAAATATTTAAAATATATAGTATATTTAAAGAAAATTAAAATTAATTTAAAAAAAGTTAAAATAATTTAAAACTAGCTAATACTAAAAATAGTAAAAAATATTAAAGTATTTATTAGTTTTATAAATTACTATAAAAAGTTTATTACTAATTTTTTCTGTATTATTCTACTATTAACTAAAATAATTTAAAAAAAACTAAATACAGCTAAAAACAGCTATATTTAAAAAAATAATGTAAAAGTTAATTTTAATTAAAAAGTAAAATAAGTTTTTATATAAATAAAAAATACTTTTTTTTAATTTTAATTTTAGTTTATTTTAATTTTTAAAAATTTATAAAAGTTAAAATAAACGCTTTAGAAAGTATAATTTATAGTATTATAAGCTAAAAAAGCTTAGACTAGAACAGAAAAAACTAATAGAGATCTATTAAATTTTTTTTTAAAAAAATAGACTAAGCTAAATATAATTATAACACTTATAATAAAAAATTACTTGTAATAAATAAATATTTATTTTATTAATAATACTACTTTTAAAAAACGCTATTTAAGCTTTTTATAAATTATAATAACTTTAAATAATTTATAAAAATAAAAATATTTAACTACTGCTAAGTTAGAGTATACAAAAAACTTATAAAATATAATTTTATTATAATTTATTATTTAAAAAAGCTAAACTCTATAAACAGTTTATTAAAAAAGCTAAATTATATAAAAAAAGCTTAATAACTATTATAAAAAAATAATAAAGCTTATATAAAGCTACTACGAGCTATAATAACCCGAAAATTTTTATAAAATTCTGTAATACTAGTAATAATTATAAAATTATTTAAAAAGTATATAAACAGTACTAGAATATTTTAAGTAAAATATTAAAAGCTTCTGGGACTTTATATTAAAAAAAAACTACTTAAAAAAAAACAGAAAAAAAAAGTTTTTAAAAAAATAAAAAAATTTTAATTTTAAACTTTTATAGTAAAAGTAGTAAAAAAAATAAATAAAAAACTTTTTTTAAAAAAAAAAAAAACTTTTTATTTCTACTTTAAAATAATATTAAATAACTAATTAGTTAAAATTATAACTAAGTACAGATTAGAAAAAAGCTAAAGTATTTTAAAAATACTATAATAGTCTAATAACAGATTATTTTAGAGTAAAAAAAACGCTAAAAAAAATTAAACGTAAGTACTATTAAAAAAAAATTAAAAAAAATATAAAAACGTACTGTAATAACTATTTAAAATATAAAAAATTAATTATAGCTAAATACTATTTTTATAGTTTATTAAATTTTTTTTTAGTTTTTAATAGGCTGTAGTTAGATATTATAATAGATTTTATTACTAAACTTTTTTTATTAATGTATTTTAGCTAAGTATACAACTTAATACTAATAGTAGTAGACTAATTAATAAAAATAGTTTACTATATACTAGCTAGAGCAAATTAGACTATTTAAAATCTAGCTTAAATTTAAATAAAAAAAATAGTTTAACTTTATAGAATTTTAAAAAATATTATTTTAAATTAAAAACTTTTAATAAATTCTAAGTATTAAAATAGTTTTTATTACTACTTAAATACTTTAAAAATTTTATTTTTTATTTATTATTTTAAAACAGATAAATAAACAGAGAAATAGAATTAGACTCTAAAATAGTATTTTAGATACTATTATTACTTAAAATAAAATAACTAAATAATTTAGTTACTAATTATAGAATTTATATATAATAACAGCGTATATATAACTACTATAATTATACTATTTTAAATATATTATAGAGTAGATTTAAAAGCGCTAGACTAGTTTAAATTATTTTTAAATAGTAGAAAATTATATTTAAAAAAAAATTTAGTAGTAAAAGTACTTACTTTACAGACAGAATATTACTAAAAAATTAAAATAATAAATAAATACTAAAAAAAATACTCTAATAAAAAAAAAAGTATATTTTTTTAGTAATAAAAAATAAAGTATTTATATTAAACAGATATATACGCTTAATAAAGCTAAAAAAAAACTAAATTAAAAATATATAAAACTAAAAACTATTATAGTTTAAATTAGACTAAATATATATAAAGTAGATTTATCTAAACTACAAAGCATCTATCTAGTTTTCTATATATTATTACTAAAAAAATATACTAGAAAAGAAATAATATAACTTTAAAGTAAACTACTAGTAAATATATTACATATAATAAGTAATAATATTTATTTTATTAAAAAAGTGCTAAATTAGAGAGAATTTTTAGTTAGTATTTAAAAATATTTAGTAAAATAAAAAAATTATTTTAAAAATTATTTTTTTAAAAATTTAGACTAAATATAAACGCTAGCGCGATTAATAATTTTTAAAAATAAAAAAATATTTAAAACTAATAAAAAAAAAAAAAACTACTTTACGCTATAAAGCTTTATTATAATTTATAATAAACTAAAATACTTAAAAAAAAACTAGATAACTTTTAAATAAGCTCGTATCCGAAAATTTAGCTAAAAAAATAAAAATAAAAAATATAGCTACTTTTATTTTATAATTTTTTCTAAAAAAAATATTAGATTTTTTATATAAAAAAATATTTAATAGCGTTATAATTTTAAAAAAATATAGAATTAAAGACTATATAAAGAGATTAAAAAAAAAACTTATAAAAATATTACTAGCTTATTATAGCTTAAAATAACTTATAAAAAACTAAAAAATATTATAAAAAAATATAGAAGAAAATATTAGAGTAAAAAAACTTATATTATAAAAAACTATTTAAAAAATAAGTAAAAAAGCTACTAAAAACTTTAGGTATTACTTATATACTTTAGAAAAAACTATAACGCTAAAAAAAAAAACTAAAAAAAACTAACTTAAATTTTTTTACGCTATAATACTTTATAAAAATCTGTACTAATTTATATTACTATATATTAACTAAATATAAACTGTAGTAAAAAGCTTAATCTATTTTTAAAACTTTTTAAATTTTTTTATAAAAGTATTTTTTTTATTTTTTAGAGTACGCGCGTGTTTAGCTTTAAAATTAATAATTTAAATTTTTAATTTTTTTTTTTTTTAAATAGCTGTAGCAGCTAAACTAAAAACAGTTTTACTACTATAACTTTAAAAAAAAATATTAATATAAACTATTATAGTATATAATAAGTTATTTTACTTTTTTTTTAAGCGTATTACTATTTTTTTAGTTAGCTTTAATTTAAATAAATATAAAAACTTTAAAAATATATTTTTTAGCTTTTATTTTAGCAGTAACGTTTTTAAAATTTTATTTATATTTACTAAAGTGTATTTTAGACTGCAGAGTGTTATTAGCAGAAACTATACTATTATATAATATTAAATAAATATTATAAAGAATAAATTTTTTATAAAGTGTTAAAATAGCTTAAAATGCTTTAAAATAAAAATTTTTAGAAAAATTACTATAAAAAATATTTAAAAAGCGTTTTATAAATACAGATTAATTTAAACTACTAAATTTTTATTTTTATTTTATTAAAATAGATTTTTTTATAATAAGTTTTCTAAGTAACTATTTTAGCTTTATTAAAAATTATATTAATTTAAACTATATAGTAACTACAGCAGATTTTAAGCAGAAAATTATAAATTATATTATATTTATTATAAAAAGTTTTAAATATTTAAAAATAAATTAAAAAGCTTTATAATAGCTAAAAATAGCTTAAATTAGCTATAAAAAAATAGAAACTTACTGTATAATACTTTTAGTTACTAATAAAATATCTAAAACACTATTTAAACAGTAATATTTTACTTTTTTTTATTTTAACTAACTATTTTTTATAAAAAATTTTAGTAGATTTATTAAAAACAGAATATAAATAACTAATTTATTTAAAAAATTAATACTTTTTTTACTAAAAAAAAATATAATAAATATAAATATAATAAGTAAATCTACTATTATTTAAAATATTATTTTTTATTTTAGTAAAATTTATAATAAATAATAATAAAAAAAATAAGTTACTAAAAAGTTAAAAAATTTTAAATAGTTTAATTATTACGTATACAGTTTCTAAACTAGTTAATTAGAACTATAATATAATAAAATAAAATCTTATAAAATATTATAAAGTATTATAAACTGTAATACCTTATAATATTTTATAATATTTTAAAATAAAAAGCGTAAGAAAAATTTAAAAAACTTACTAAATTAAAAATAAAAAGTAAAAAAAAAAACTAAAAGCTAAAAAGTATTAAAAAAACTTTTTATATATTTTTAAAAAGTATTTTTTTTTATTAGAACTTTTTTACCGCAACTTTTTTTAATATTTTACTTTTTTACTTTTATTTTTTTTACTAAAATAAAATAATTTTAATTTAATTTTAAAAAAGTAAAACTAGTTATAATTATATCTACTATAGTCTATAGTAGTCTACTAAAAAATAAAATATTAAATTTTAATTTTTATAGTAAATAAAAAAACTGCTATAAACTATAGTAAATTTTAATAAATTAAATTAATATATTTTAACTACTTAATTAAATAATTAAAGTTACTATATTTTATTATAGATAGTAATAAAACAGAATGTCTAAACTAAATATAATTTTTAAATTATAAAGTTATTATATTTTACTATAAACTGCTAGAAATCTAAAAATATAAATTATACTTTTCAAATAAAAACTAAAGTATAAAATAGATATTTATAATTACTATTTTTTTTATTTATAGATATAATAGTGTATAAAACTATATACTATTAAAAAAAGTAATATAAAGCTGTGTTTTATTATAACTTATTATAGTTTATTATAAAGTATTTTAGATTAGTTTAGTTATAATTATAATAGTATATATTTTTAAGTTACTGTAAACTGTTTTAGTAGTAATTTATTTATTTTTTCTATATAATAATATATAATTTAGTTCTTTTTATCTATTTATCTGTATTATTATAACTTTTATACTCTATTTCAGGTTCGTGCCTAATATATCTCTCTGTATTAAACTATTAAATAATATTAATATTAGCTATTAAAATTAAAAAAAAATTATTAATAGTATATTATTTATAGACAGACAGTTAAATAAAAAAAATAAATTAGACTATAAAAATATATCTACAGATATATAATAACTAAAAATAAAATAATTAGATATTACTACAATTTATAGTATAACTTAAATTTAATAATAGAAAATTAGTAATAATAAAGTAATTTTTTTATTATATATTACATAAAATATATTTAAATTTTCTATTACTAAAAATTAAAAAAAAAAAATTAAGCTAGTTATAAGTTAAGTAATAAATAAATTAGAAAAATTATAAAAATTTTATAAATAACTATAAAAAAATATTAAAACAGTATAATATAAAACTATTTTTTATATTAACTAAAAATTAAAAATAGTATTTTAGCTAAAAAATAAATAAAGTATATTTTTTTATAAGAAATTTTTTAATAATATAACTAAATAAAAAATTAGATTATATTAAAATTAGACTTTTTTTAATTTTAAAATAAAAAAAACTAATTAACTATAAATTCTAATTTTTTACTAATATTAAAATATATTTAGTATTTTACGTGTTACTACTAAAATTTACTAATACTAAAATACTAGTTTAAAAATACTTTTATTATAAAAAAAAAATTAAATTTAAAATTAAAATATTACTAAACTACTGTAAAATTAAACAAAAATTTTTCTAAAATAAATAGTTTATTTAAAAATTTTTAGTTAAATAGAAAAAGTATTTTAATTTAGAAAATACTTAGAAACTAAAAAAAAATTTATAAAATTATTAGTAGCTGCTAAAAAAATATTAAAAAAAATTTATTATTTACTACTATATAGAGTTAGAATAAAAAAACTTACTTATAAAAAAAAAGTTTATTTTTTAAAAATAATTAAAAATTTAATAATATAAAATAATTATTAAAAAGTTTAAAAAATTAAAAAATAAATTAGTTTATAGCTGCAGCGCTAGTAAAAACTTTTAAATTTATTAAAATTATTTTTTAGTTTAGCGTTTTTAGTATTTTTAGCTGTTTTAATTTTTTTATAACTTTTAAATTTATATTAAATAACTTTTACTTTTTTTTAAAAAATTTTTTTTATTTTTATAAAATATTTTAGTTTAAAATATATATTATATATCTGCGCTAAAATAGTTTTAGCTAAATTTTTTTTTAGCTTATTTATTTTAAAATTAATTTTAAAAAAGTTAAAAAATAAAATATTAATTAGTATATATAACTAACAGCCCGCGTGCTTATAATTTTTATACTTTTTATTTAGTAATAATAGTTTATATATTAAATTATTTTTTACACAATATTTATAAATAACTATTATAATAATATTTTAAATATTAATATAATTTTTATAAATATAATAATAAGCAGTACTGCGCGACGATATTAAATTAATTTATAAAAATATTAAACTAAAAAAAAAAATAGTATTATAAACTTAAAAAAATAGACAGCGTAAATAACACTTTTAAAAAATAGCTAATAATAAATATTAATAGTAAGTACTTATTATTTTACTAAGCTAAAATAAATTACGTAATAGTTCTATAAAAATATTAATACTAAAAAAAGTTTAGTATAAAATTTATAAAATTTATAATTTAGAGTTTTATAAATTTTATAGTTTTATAAAAATAGTTTTATAAAACTATAAAATTTTATAGAATTTAAAATATATATATAGCTTATATAATTATATTTTATAATTATATTTATTTTGTTAGCAAATCTATTATTTAAAATTAACTATTAACTTATTATACTTTATTACTAATATAAAAACTAATATAGTATATTATATATTATTTTACTTATATAACTTTACTAGTATTTATTTTTAAAAATTAATTTAAGCAGCTACTTATTTTTTAGTTTTATTTATAGCCTGTAGTATAGCTTTAACAGTTTAATACTATTTTAGTTATAAAAAATAAAAAATTTAAATAGCTAAATATTTAAATTTAAGTTAGAGTTAAGTTAAAAGTTAAAGTTAGAGTTTAGTTAGAAGTTAAGGTCACGTGCGCAACGCTGGAAAGTAAATTCAGATTTTATACGAATAAGATTTGTTATAAATAGCAGTTTTTAAACTAATATAACTTTTTACCTAAACAAGCTATAAAAATAAAAAAAAATTAATTAAATAGACATTTATTACAACTTTAAGTTTTGAAATAAAAAATTAAAATTTATATTTAAATTATAAGGCTATAAATAAGCTTAAAGTAGAGGTAAAAAAAATACAAAATTAAGTGCTGATTCATTTTTTATCTAGCGTATAATTTGATTTTTTTTATTTAATTATTATAAACTTGTATACTATATATATATATATATAAAATTTTAATATAAGTTTTTTATTTAAAAATTAATAATAATAATAGTAGAAAAAAATTTAAAAAATCAAACTATATAAATAAATTAATAATTAATTAAATTATTAATATTTTGTATTATATCCGTTAGCTTTAATAACTACTTTCTAATATCTAAATAAAAATAATATATAATTATTTATTAATTTTTATAGAATTAAATTCTATTTTTATTTATAGCGTTTATAAATAAAGTATTATTTTTTTTTTATTATTTTTGCCTATTAAATTAGAATTTAATTTTTTTAAATTATTTTTTAATATAGTTTAAATATTTTTTATAGGTGCTAGATTTAAGCTATAAGCTAGATATTTAAATAATTTAATTTTATTTCTTTTAAACTATTTTAAAACTAGTTTAGCTGTATAAAATTTTAAACTATCTTATTAAAATTTCTAGTCTATAAACTAATTAGTATTTATATTAATTTTAAAATTTAATATTTAATTAATTTTATTTAATTAAAAATTTAATTTATTTTAAAAGTTAAAAAAAAAGTATATAAACTAACCGGGTTTTATTTATTTTTTAATAATAAATTTTAATACTTTTTATATATAATTTATATTATTAAAGTTATTTTTAAAATTAAGTATTTTAATAAATACTAATTTTAATTTTTTTTTCTTTCTAAATAGCTTTCTATACTAATATAATAATATTTTAAACTATAATATAATTAGTATTAATTATTTTAAAAAAGTAAGTAAATCAAAAATTATAATTAACTTTAAATTAATTTTAATTTTTTTAAATTTTTTTTATTTATAATTTAATTTTATAAAAGCTAACTCAGCTTCTATACTTTTATTTCTCTTTTTTTTTTTAATATATTTTTATTTAGAATCTAGACTTTTTTTCTATTACTAACTTATTAAAAAATATAATTTTATTTAAATCTATATTTTTTCTATTTTTTCTATTTTTTCTATTTTTTAATTATTTTTTCTATATTTTAATTTTTTTTGCTTTTTTTATTTAAATAAGATTTTTAGTACTAATTTTTATACTAGAATTCTCTTTTTTTAAATATTATTATATTCTTTTTTAATATTGTTTTTTTTGTTTTTTTAAAGCTTTTAATTAAATCCCTATTAATAATTTTTTTTATTTTTTCTAATAGCTTAATTTTATTTTTATTTTATTATTTATTTAAGCTATTAATATAACGAACTTTGTTTGTATAAAGTTTAAATATATTTACTTTTAAGTATCGCGCACGTGATTTAAAATTTTATATCTAATTTCTAGTTTTTAACTTCCGACATAGCTCTAACTTAGCTTTAATTTTTTATTTTTTTATATTTTTTTATTATAACTAAAAAATAAAACTAAATTAGACTAGATTTAGAATAGGTGCTAGAGAGAAACTATAAAAAAGTTATAATAGTTTTAGATAGTTCTGTAGTCTAAAAAGATTTTTTTATATAAAATTTATAAATTTTAACTTATAATTATTTTTTAGTTTTATAAATTTTTATTTTAAGTAGTATTTAAGCTGTATTAGAAATAAGTTACTCTATATTTTTATATTATATTTTTAAACTTTTTTTCGCTGATAACAGCTTAAAAATATTATTTTTTTATTTATTATAAAAAAAAGTATAACTAAATAGTACACGTATTAGACTAGGTCTGTTTTAAATTACTATATATATTTTTAACTTTTAATAAAGTTAAAATTTTTTAAATTTTTTAATAACTAAAGCTTTTAAATTTAAAACTTTTACTTTTATATAAATTAAATTATTTTTAAAAAAAACGCGTTATATACTAAAGTAAAAACTAAATAACTACTAAAAACTTACTAAAATTAATTTTAACTATTAATATTTAGTATTATATACTTTTTAAATACTTTTACAGAAAAAGCTATTTAAAAATTAAACTAGCTATAAAAACAGCTTTAACTTTTTAATAATAATTTAGAATCTACTAAATCTCTATTTTAATTTAATAATAATAATTTTTATTTTATACTAATAAAAGTAAAAATTTTATAGTTATAAGTTAAAATATTAAAACTTAAAGCCACTGCTGCAGATTTTTTTTTTTAAAATAAAAAATAGCTAAAACTATTACTATTAACTTATATTTAATAACTATTTAAATTACTTTTAATTTTCGTTTAAATAAAATTATTTAAATAGATTTTTAAGATTAAGCTTTTTAGCAATAAAAAAACTATTACCTTTTTATAATAGCTAGTTTTTATCTAAAATTATTTTAATATTAATTAAAACTATTATTTTATTAAGCAAGCTTATATAGCGGAAATTTAAAAATATATATTAAAACTAGCTTAAAAATACTTAAAGCTCTATTATTTAGCTAATAATTTTTAAAAATAGGTTTTTAAACGCAGAAAAAATATTTAATTTTTTAAAATTATATTTTATTTTAGAAAATAAAAAAAATAGAAAATTAAGTAGCTTTCTACTAGCTGTAAATAAAATAAAAAAAACTTTTTTTTATTTTTAAAATTTAATTTTTATCTATTACTATTAAAAACAAAGTATAAAAAAATAAAAAAATAATTTTATTTATAAAAAAAGATTACTTTAGCTCTGCGAGTTTTAAACTTTAAATTTAAATTTTTATAAAATAATTTTTTTAATAATATAGTAAAATATTTTTTTACTTATAATATAGAGCGCTAAAATATTTTTATATTTATTATTAGTAAAAGTAAAAAAAGTAACTTTAGTTTTACTATATTTAAAGTTTTAAAAAACTAAAAACTACTTAATTTATTTACAGCACTTATAAAAAAAAAAAATTATTTACTAGCGTACTATTTATATAAAGTTATAACTACTATACTAACGTAAAAATAGTAAACTATTTAAACTAGCTTAAACTGTAAAAAAAAACTATTATAATTATAGTAAGTAAAACTATTTTACACGCGATTATAATTTTCTATAAATAAGCTAAATTAATATAAAAAATAATTTATATAACTAATTTAAAAACGCGATTAACTTTTATAATTTAAATTTATTCTAATTAAAAAATAAAAATATTTAAAAAAAAATTTTACTTTAAGTTTAAATAAGTATAACCTATTATAGATAAAAATTTTAAATTTGCTAAAAAAAAAGCACTTTAAAATATTTTTAGTTTTCTATTCTAATAGATTTAGAATCTGTTTATATTTTTTTATTAATACTAATATATAAAATTTTTTATTTATTAATACTTCTATTATAATTTTATTATTTTATACTTTTTAAATTTCTATTTAAAAACTGTTTTACTAAGTTAAAATACACAGCTTCTAAAATTTAATTAAATTTTTAGTTATTTATTATATCTGTTTTTATTTTCGCCTAAATAGATATATAATACTAAATTACTTTTTTATTATTTTTAATTTTAAATTTTAAAACTATATTATTAGTTTAAAATAAATAAAAAAATTTAAATTTAAACTAAATACAGAACATAACTAGATTATTTAGCTTTTTTAGTATCTACTTTTATATATACTTACTTTATTTATATTTTAATATTTATATTAACTATTTACTAGCTAGAGTATAGAGTAAAATATTTTTTAAAAAAACGCTTTTTAAAAAACTAACTAAATTAAATACTATTAAAGTTTAGAAATTTATTTATATTAACTTTAAAAACTAAAACTTTTTTAGTTTAAACATTTTTTTTAACTAATTTTTAACTAAATTCTAAGTTTAGTTAAACTTTTTAAATAGCTGCTATTTTAGCTAATATTTTCTATTTCTAAATAAAATAATTTAAAAATAAATTTTTTATAATAACTATTTTTAAAATTAACTAACTAATTAAAAACTTTTTTTTTAGAACTTCAAATACTGTAGTTCTAGCACTGTTCTAACTTTTTTTTATATATTAAATATATTAAAATATATTTAACTTTAAAGCTGTACTCTATTTTTTACTTTACTAACTTTATAACTATAAAATTATTTTTACTAAATTTTTTCTAAATAGTTATAGTTTTTTATATAAATAGAGCTTAAAAAAATTTAAAGCTATTTAAAAATTTTTAATAATTCAACTATAATACAGTTTTATTAAGTAGAGTTAAAGCTTTTTTATATTATTTATTCTGTATATTTATAAAATAAATAAAAAACTTAAAATATATATTAACTATTATAAACTAAATACTCTAACTAAAAAAATATTTATTTAATATTTAGAATAAATAAACTTTTAGTAAAATTTAGTAAAGCTAAAATTTTTATAAAGTTAGATATTTACGCTGCATTTAATAAAATTTAAATAAATTTTAATAGTAAAAAATATACTATTTTTTAAATATAATATAGAATATATAAATATAAAATTTTTTTATTTAGGTTGTGTAACAGACTAGCTACTTTTTAGCAATATATAAATAACGTTCTAATTAACTATTTTAATAACTTTTATATTATATACTTAAATAATATTTTTATTTACTTTAAAAATAAATAAATTTATATTTAGTATATTAAAGCTGTTTTAGAACGACTACGTTAAGCTAAACTATAAGTAAATATAGCTAAATCTAAATTTTATATAAAACGTATCTAATATTTAAAATATATTTTAACTAACTAAAAACTAGAAATAAATTTAAAAAAAATTAAAGCTTTATAAAATTAGATTTAATCTACTACTATTATAGAAGTAAAATTTTTTTTTAAATTTACTAGCTTTTACTAATAATTTATACTAAAATATTTCTGTATTATTTTACTAATTAGTATATTTTAAAATTTTACTGTATTTTTTAAATAAATCTAAAAATATAACTAAGTATTTAAAGTTTTAAAAAACTTTTTTTTTTTTTAATTTTTTATTATTTTAATTTTAAACTATTTATAAAATTAAAAATTAATATATTTAATAGTGCTATTATAGGCGTATAGTTTTAGTAACATACTAATAAAAATTAGTATTTATATATTTTTTATAGTAAAACTTTATTTAGTTCTAAATTTAACTAAAAAATATATAATAAAAAACTTTTTATTATTATTACTGCTTTTTAAAAATAGTAAACTAATTTTTTTTTATAAAGTATTAAATCTAAATATATTCTAATTATAAATTACTAGAATATTTTATAATAATTAAAGTTCTAAATACTAGATAAGTAAAATAAACAGAAAAATTAGCGCTTTTTAACTTCTAAATTAAATATATTTTAAATAAAAATAATATTAGAGCTAATATTCTTAGCTGTTATAAATAAAATATAAAATTTTTTTTAGCTATATAGTAAAATAACCGTTCTCGCGTGCTAATTAAACTATATTATTTTAACTTTTAAATTAATACTAAATTAGTTTAAAAATATATTAGAGTTTAAACTAAGTGTGTAGTTTACGTATATATAATATTTCTAAAAAACTTTATAAGCTTTAACTTTTTTAAACTTATTAATATCTTTTTAAAAAAAAATTAATTAAGTTTTATAAAAAAATATAAAATTTTTTTTAATTAGTACTAAATATATAACAGACTTATATTATATTAATATTAACTATATATTTTTTAGAACTCTACGCTTATTATACGCTTAATATAAAAAATTTATAACTAAGTTTTTTTAGTATATTTTAGCGCTATGAAAATTTACTAGCTATTAGCCTAAAAGTACTACTAAAAAAATATAAAAAATTTATATAAGTAATATATACAGAACTGTTTTATCTGTTAATAAATATATTTAAAATAAATTTATTCTATTAAAAAAATTTATTTTTTTTCTATTCTAAACTGTTTTATATAACATCTCTATATAAATTTTAAAAAACATTTCTGTAATAAAGCTAGTTATAATTAAATTTTAATAATTATTAATTAACATTTTAAATAAGCTATATTAATTTTATATTATAAAAATACTAACGCACGTAGTATAGTTTATCTATTTATTTAGTAAATATACTTATTTAAATATATTTTAGAAATAATTATATTAAACTAAAAACTATAATTTATTTTTAGTTTTTAGTTTAAATTCTGTTATATTATTAGTGTTAAAATTAAGCTATTTACTATTTACTATAAAAAAATTAATAACTAAACTAAAATTATAAACTAATATATTAACTAAAGACTAAAGCTATTTATAAGTTATTATTAAAATAACTAAAGTAAACTTCTGCTATTAATAAATCACGCTTAATTTACTTTTCTATATATAAATTTAAAAATAACTTTATATTAAGTTTTGTTTAGTTTTAAACTTTATTAAAATTAGTATTAGAAAAAACTTAAACTTTTTAAGTTTTAAAAAAAACTAAATTACTAAAACACTTTAGTACTTATTTTATAAATATATAAAATATAAAAGCTTACGAAAAAAAACTTTAAAAAAATTTAAAAATAAATATAAGTTTAAGTTAATCTCTACTATTACTAAGTAGACTAAACTATTAAAAATTAAGTATATTTTAGTATAAAAAATTTAATATTTATAAAACTAAGTTAAAAGCTATCTGAACAGTAGACAGATTTTTTTAAAATATTAAAAAAAAAAAATTATTTATACTGTTTTAAACTACTTCTAGAATTAAAAATCTATAATATATTTATATTAAATATTTTATATAAAAACTCTGCTAATTTGTTTTTAGAATAAAAAACTTTAAAACTAATTAAAATACTAATTAATAAAATAGAAAAATAGAAAATTAAAAATATTTTTGCTAGTAAACTTATACGCTTATTACTAAAGTATAAAATAAACTAAATTAGATATAATCTAAATTTTATATAGTATAATATATTTAATTTTATAAAAACTCTATATAAGTTAAAAAATTTTTATAATAAGTATTTAAATAAGCTAGAACCTTTTTAGTTTTTAAACTAATAGCTCTAAATATAAAAACAGAAAATAGAAAATATAAATTATCTATAAAATAATAGAGTAAAATAAAATAGTTATTAAATTTTTTATTTAAAATTTTTTTTAGATTTAACTTTAAAACTTTTTTAAACTAACTATTAGTTTCTTTTATTTTTATTAAAAATTAAATTTTTATTACTATTAGAATTTTTTAATTTAGATTTTTTATTAAACTTTAGTAAATTTCTATCTAACTAATCTACTTACTAAAATTATTTTACTAAAAAAAATTTAGTAAATTTAGTAGTTTTTTTTTTATTTACGCGAACTAAATTGCGTAAAAAAACTATTTTTAAATTAACTAATTTTTAATTTATTTTTTTTATATTTTAGTATATTACTTTTAAAGTTATATAAATAGCTAGTAACACTTTTTTAGTCTATATATATTTTAATTTTACTTTAATTATTTAAACTATAATTAAAATAGCTTTAGCCGCAATTTTTACTATAGTAATTAAAATAAAGTTATTTAAATTTTTTTTTTAGTTATTTATAATTTATATTAATATTTTATACTTAGCAGTACAGCATTTTAAAATTTAAAATAAAATATTAATTAACTATTTTAAATACGTACTAAGTTAGATACATACTAGCTTATATAAACTTTTTTAAGTAGTATAATACTTATACTTTTTACTTAAAGTTAATTTAAATTTAAAATTAATTATATATTTTTTTACTAAAGCGTAATAAGCGCGTAAATATATTTTATAGTAAACTACTAATAAAGTACTAAGTAAAACTAAAATAGATATTATAAAGTAAATTAAAAAGCTAATTTAATAGTAAAAAGTTTTAGAAAAAATTAGCAAAAGTACTAAATTTAAAATAAACTATTTACAGAATATAATAATTAAAAAAATAAAAAAAATAAAAAAAAGTTTAAAAAACTAAATTTATAACTACTAAATAGTAGTTTTATAAAAATATTTTACTAGTTATATAAACGCGCAATACTTTTTTCTGTAAAATACTAAAAGTAAAAATAAATAATAAAATAAAATACTCTGCTTTTAATAAAAACTATTTATATTTTTTTTAAATAAGCTATAAATTATATTAGATTAGAATAATCTGTTTACTAAAAAAAAAGTAATATAATAAATTTTATTTATATAAAATTTAAATATATTTACTTTTAAATATCGCGCACGTAATTTAAAACTTTATATTTAATTTTTAGTTTCTAATTTCTAATATAGTTTTAACTTAGCTCTAATTTTTTATTTTTTTATACTCTTTTATAATAACTAAAAAATAGAACTAAATTAGACTAGACTTAGAATAGATGCTGGAGAAAAACTATAAAAAAGTTATAATAGTTCTAGATAGTTCTATAGTTTAGAAATGTTTTTTTGTATAAGACCTATAAGTTCTAATTTATAATTATTTTCTAGTTCTATAAACTTTTATTTTAAGTAGTATTTAAGCTGTATTAGAGATAAGTCGCTCTGTGTTCTTATAATTAAATAATTTTTATTTATTTATTTATTATATAGTAGTATAAATACTACTTTTGTTTTTATTTAATATATTAAAAATAGTTATAATAAGTATATTAGCTTTTAATAAAAAATTAACTTTTTTTTTATAATCTAAAAAGTAAAGTTCTATTTTATTTTTATTTAAAAAAAATAGAGATTTAAAATTTATTTTCTGAAATATTTATTTATATACTAATTTAACTAATTTATTATTATATAATAATTACTTATATAAGTAAAACTTAATTTTTTTAAAATTAAATTAACTTCTTAGCTTTAGTTTTTTATTCATGTAATATATATAAAATCTAATAAAATTAGCGTAAAATAAAAAGTTTAAATAATTTTTTGAATAAAAAATAAATTAGCTTTTAATTTACACTTTTTTTTACCTCTACTTTAAACTTATTTATAGCTTTATAACCTAATATAAAGTTTAATTTTTTATTTTAAAACTTTAAGTTTTTATAAATGTCTATTAAATTAATTTTTTTTTTTTATAGCTAGTTTAGGTAAAAAGTTATATTAGTTTAAAAACTGCTTTGTTTTAATTAAACTATTTTAATATTACCTCTCTGTAGTAAAATAGTAGGTTTAATTACTATTAGACTAATTTTAAATAAAAACTAGCTATTATAAAAAAATAATAGTTTTTTTATTATTAAAAAGCTTAATTTTAAAAATTTATTTAAAAAAATTTATTTAAATTAAAATTAAAAATAATTTAAATAGTTATTAAATATAAGTTAATAGTAATATATACTACAGGCGAGTTGATTAACAGATAAATCAGTTACTTTTACTAAAACTATACTAAAATCTAACTTATTATAGCTTAAAATACTATACTTTAGCTTTTTATAGCAGACTATAGCACGTAATATTATTTAAAAAAAAATTTATATTAATTTTATACGTTTACGCGTTATATTTAATTTAATTATATTTTTTATAGTATTTTTAAAATAGCTTACTTTTTTAAACGCGTATCTATTTTTTTACTTTTTTTCTATTACTATATATTTTAAACTTTTTTAAAACTGCTAGTTACTGTCTATTTTTAACTATTAAAAATTTTTTTTTTTAAACCCGCTTTTTTTTATATAATTTTTATTATATAGTAGCTTTATTAGCTACTTAAAGTTTTTTATTTTTTTATTAAACTAAAACTAACTTATACGTAATAATTGCGGCTCTTTTTAATACTTTTTTAAATACTTTAACTATAAATATAGAAAAACTATCTATATATTTTTAAATTTTTAACTTTATAAGTATTAATTATAATCTAAATTTTAAAATATTACTAAAAGTTTATAACTGCTAAAGTATATTATTTATAGTAAATAGTAGTAATAAAATTTAAAGCTTTATATTAAAAGCTAGTATAATCTGTTTTAAGTTAAAAAAAACTAATTTAGTACTTTAAAATTTTTTTTAGATATTACTAAAAGTAAATACTATATTATAAGCTGCTTTAAAGTATAGCAGAAATTTAAATTTTATAAAATAGATAATTTAGTTATATATAAGTATTTTAGCTTAATATCTGTACGCAGTTTTTAAAAAAATAAAATAATTTATATTAAGCAGCTGTAAAAAGTATAATAAATATAAAAATATATATAAAATAATAATTTTATTATTTTTACAGTATTACTAAAAAAAAAATATTATAGTTTTTATAGCTATTAATAACTAGTAGTTAGTAGATACTAACAGTATACTTTTTTATATATTTATTAAAATACTTTAACTATTTAAAACTAAGCTTATTAGTTATTTAGCTGTTACTAAAAATTTTAATAACTTAATTTTAAAACAGATTTTTTTTTATATTAGCTAGTAAAATAGTAGCGCGTTTTAAAAATAATAAAAAATAAAATAATTTATTTTTTAGTATTAATATTTTATATAACTATTATTTACTTGCGGTTGTCTAGCTAAACTATTTTTAATTTTTTTTATTATTTTAAAACTATAATAACTATTTTTATTAATATTTAGCTTATTATAAAATTTATTTTATTAAAGTTATACGTGTTATTATTTTAAATACTATATTTAGCTTAAATATTAGCTACTAAACTAAACTAGCTCTAAATTATTTTAGAGTTTTTATATTTAGCTTTTTTATAGTTATACTTCTAATTAAATTTTACTTTAAATTTTAGTTAATATTTTATAAATATACTAAACTAGTTTATATTAATAGAGTTTAAATTACGCTTAGCGCGCAGAAAATTAGCTATAATAATTATATTTACTAGCTAAAAACTAAATTTTTACACATCTAGCTTAAGTATATAATTGATAATTATCTACTTTTTATTATTATCTAACTTTTATAAATTAGATATAGTATTAGTTTATAAAAGTTGTTTTACGCGTTAGTTATTTAGTATAACAAATCTCGTCCGCATAAAGTTCGAATTTACTTTCTAGTATTACGCACGTGACCTCAACTTCTAACTAAACTCTAATTTTAATTTTTAATCTAACTCTAACTTAAATTTAAATATCTAGCTATTTAAATTTTTTATTTTTTTATAACTAAGACAGTACTAAGCTAAACTAGAAATAAAAAGTTTTAGAAAAAAATATAAAAAAACGCAATATTTCTAAATAGTTCTATAGTCTAAAAATATTTTTTTATATAAAATCTATAAATTTTAATTTATAATTATTTTCTAGTTCTGTAAACTTTTATTTTAAGTAATGTTTAAGCTGTATTAGAAATAAATTACTCTATATTTTTATATTATATTTTTAAATTTTTTTTTACTAGTAATAGCTTAAAAATATTATTTTTTTATTTATTATAAAAAAAGGTATAACTAGATAGTACACGTATTAGATTAGATCTGTTTTAAATTACTATATATATTTTTAATTTTTAGTAAAATTAAAATTTTCTAAATTTTTTAATAACTAAAGCTTTTAAGTTTAGAACTTCTGTTTTTATATAAGTTAAATTATTTTTAAAAAAAAAATATTATATACTAAAATAGAAACTAAATAACTACTAAAAACTTACTAAAATTAATTTTAACTATTAATATTTAGTATTATATACTTTTTAAATATTTTTATAAAAAAAACTATTTAAAAATTAAGCTAACTGTAAAAACAGCTCTAACTCTCTAATAATAATCTAAAATTTACTAGATTTTTATTCTAACCTAATAATAATAATTTTTATTTTATACTAATAAAAATAAAAATTTTATAATTATAAGTTAAAATATTAAAACTTAAAACTACTGCTGCAGATTTTTTTTTCTAAAATAAAAAATAATTAAAACTGTTACTATTAACTCGCATTTAATAACTATTTAAATTACTTTTAATTTTAGTTTAAATAAAGTTATCTAAGCAGATTTTTAAAATTAAACTTTTTAGTAATAAAAAAACTATTACTTTTTTATAATAGCTAGCTTCTATTTAAAATTACTTTAATATTAATTAAAACTACTATTTTACTAAGTAAGCTTATATAGCAGAAGTTTAGAAATATATATTAAAACTAGTTTAAAAATACTTAGAGCTCTGTTCTTTAGCTAATAACTTTTAAAAATAATTTTTTAATATAAAAAAAATACTTAACTTTCTAAAATTATACTTTATTTTAAAAAATAAAAAAGTAAAAAATTAAGTAGCTTTTTACTAGCTACAGATAAAATAAAATTTTTTTTTTTTATTTTTAAAGTTTAATTTTTATCTGCTACTATTAAAAGCAGAGTATAAAAAAAAATTAGTTTTTTTATTTATAGAAAAAAATTATTTTAGCTCTGTAAGTTTTAAACTTTAAATTTAAATTTCTATAAAATAACTTTTTTAATAATATAGTAAAATATTTTTCCGCCTATAATATAGAGCGCTAAAATATTTTTATATCTACTATTAGTAGAAGTAGAAAAAGTAATTTTAGTTCTACTATACTTAAAGTTTTAAAAAACTAAAAGCTATTTAGCTTATTTACAGTACTTATAAAAAAAAAAAATTTATTTATTAGCGTACTATCTGCGCAGAGTTATAACTACTATACTAATATAAAAATAGTAAGTTATTTAAATTAGCTTAAGCTGTAAAAAAAAACTATTATAACTATAATAAGTAAAGCTATTTTACACGTAATTATAACTTTTTATAAATAAACTAAATTTCTATTAAAAATAATTTATAAAACTAATTTAAAAATATAATTAATTTTAATAAACTAGATTTGGTTTAACTAAGAAATAAAAACGTTTAAAAAAAATTTCTGTTTTAGATTATAGTAAGTATAATTTATTTAATATACACTTGTTAAACTTATTAAAAAGCTATTATTTTTAAATATTTTTTATTTTCTATTTTAACAGGCTTAAAATCTATTTATATTCTTTTATTAATACTAGTATATAAAAATTTTTATTTATTAATACTTTTATTACAGTGTTTTTAGTTTGTATTTTTTAAATATCTATCTAAAAACTACTTTATAAAGTTAAAATATAAAATTTCTAAAATTTAATTAAATTTTTAGCTATTTATTATATCCGCCTTTATTTTCGCCTAAATAAATATACTATTTTAAATTATTTTTTTATTATTTTTAATCTAAAATTTCAGAACTGTATTATTAGTTTAAAATAAATAAAAAAGTTTAAGCTTAAACTAAATATAGAATATAACTAAATCGTGTAACTAGTCTAATATACTTTTTTTTATATATTTACTTTACTTATTTTTTAACGTTTATATTTTTTTATAACTAGTTAGAAAATAAAGCAAAATATTTTCTGTAAAAATATATTATAAAAAAAATATATATATATAAAAAACTAAAAAAGTTTAAAAACTTATTTATATTAATTTTAAAAACTTAAACTTTTTCAGTCTAAATACTTTTTTTTAATTAATATCTAATACTGTTCTAAATTTAGCTGTAATTTTTAAATAGCCGCTATATTTACTAACGCTTTTTATTTCTAAATAAAATAATTTAAAAATAAATTTTTTATAATAATCATTTATAAAATTAACTAATAAATTTAGAACTTTTATTTTTTAAATAAAACTATTATTTTTCTAATACTAAACTAACTATTTTCTATATATAAATTTTATTAAAATATATTTAACCTAAAAGCCGCACTCTATCTCTCTCTATATTAACTATATAATTATAAAATTATTTTAACTAAACTTTTTCTAAATAGCTATAGTTTTTTATATAAGTAAAATTTTAAAAAACTTAAAGCTACTTAAAAATTTATAATAATTTAACTTTAATATAGTTTTATTAAGCAGAACTAGAGCTTTTTTATATTTTCTATTCTTTATATTTATAAATTAAATAAAAAACTTAAAATATATATTAACTATTATAAACTAAATACTTTTATTTAAAAAAATATTTATTTAATATTTTAAATAAATAAACTGCTAGTAAAGTCTAATAAAACTAAGTTTTTTATAAAATTAAATATTTATACTACGTTTAATAAAATTCGCATAAACTTTAATAGTAAAAAATATACTACTTTTTAAATATAATACAGAATATATAAATATAAAGTTTTTTTATTTAGACTGTGTAACAGTCCGGCTATATTCTAGCAGTATATAAATAATATTTTAATAGATTATTTTAATAACTTCTGCATTGTATACTTAAATAATATTTTCATTTATTCTAAAAATAAAATAATTTATATTTAGTATATTAAAACTATTTTAAAATAACTACGTTAAGCTAAACTATAAATAAATATAGCTAAGTTTAAATTTTATATAAAACAGACTTAATATTTAAAATATATTCTAACTAACTAAAAATTAGAAGTAGATTTAGAAAAAGTTAAAGCACTGCGGAATTAGATTTAATTTACTACTATTACTAAAATAAAATTATTTTTAAAATTTACTAGCTTCTACTAATAATTTATACTAAAATATTTTTAAATAGCTTTTCTAATTAATATACTTTAAAATTTTATAGTATTTTTTAAATAGATTTTAGCGTGTAATTAAGCTTTTAAAATTTTAAAAAAAGCTTTTTTTTCTATTTTAACGCTATACTATTTTAATTTTAAATTATTTATAAAACTAAAAATAAATATATTAGACAGCGTAATCGCAGATATATAATTTTAGTAATATACTAATAAAAAATAGTACTTTTACGTTTTCTATAGTAAAACTTTATTTAGCTTTAAGCTAAACTAAAAAATATATAATAAAAAACTTTTTACTATTATTACTGCTTTTAAAAAATAGTAAACTAATTTTTTTTTTATAAAATATTAAGTTTAAATATATTCTAACTATAAATTATTTAAGTATTTTATAACTACTAAAGTTTTTAACGCGCGATAAGTAAAATAAATAAAAAATCTAATATTTTTTTAACTTTTATATTAAATATATTTTAAATAAAAATAATATTAAAACTGATATTTTTAGTTGTCGCAAACAGAATATAAAAAACTTTTCTATTATTTAGTATAATAATTGTTTTTATATATTAATTAGACTATATTATTTTAACTTTTAAATTAACGCTAAGTTAGCTTAAAAATATATTAGAGTTTAAACTAAGTATATAGCTCGCGTATATATAATATTTCTAAAAAATTTTATAAATTTTAACTTTTTTAAATTTATTAATACTTTTTTAAAAAAAAATTAATTAAGCTTTATAAAAAAACGCGAAAACTTTTCTAACTAGTACTAAATATATAATAAACTTATATTATACTAATATTAACTATATATTTTTTAGAACTCTACGCTTATTACACGCTTAATATAAAAAACTTATAACTAAGTTTTTTTAGTATACTTTAGCGCTATAAAAATTTACTAACTATTAGCTTAAAAGTACTACTAAAAAAGTATAAAAAATTTATGTAAGTAATATGTATAAAACTGCCTCGCCTATTAATAAGTATATTTAAAATAAATTTATTCTATTAGAAAAATTTTTTTTTTTTTATTTTAAATTATTTTATATAACACTTTTATATAGACTTTAAAGAATTCTTCTGTAATAAAGCTAGCTATAATTAAATTTTAGTAATTATTAATTAACTTTCTAAGTAAGCTGTATTAATTTTATATTATAAAAATACTAACGCACGTAGTATAGTTTATCTATTTATTTAGTAAATATACTAATTTAAATATACTTTAGAAATAATTATATTAAACTAAAAACTATAGTTTATTTTTAGTTTCTAGTTTAAATTTTATTATATTATTAGCGTTAAAGTTAAACTGTTTACCGCTTACTATAAAAAAACTAATAACTAAACTAAAATTATAAATTAATATATTAATTAAAAACTAAAGCTATTTATAAGTTATTATTAGAATAACTAAAGTAAACTTTTACTATTAATAAATTACGCTTAACTTACTTTTCTATATATAAACTTAAAAATAACTTTATATTAAATTTTATTTAGTTCTAAACTCTATTAGAGTTAGTATTAAAAAAAATTTAAACTTTTAAAACTTTAAAAAAAGCTAAATTACTAAAATACTTTAGCTTTAGCTTTTTAAATATATAAAGTATAGAAAATTATAAAAAAAATTTTTAAAAAAGCTTAAAAATAAATATAAGTTTAAGTTAATTCTTATTACTACTAAATAAATTAAAATATTAGAAATTAAATATATCTAAAAACTAAAAACTTATTATTAATAAAACTAAGCTAAAAGCTGTTTAAATAGTAGATAGGTTTTTTTAAAGTAATAAAAAAAGTAGACTACTTATACTGCTTTAAATTACTTTTTAAATTAAAAATTTATAATATATTTATACTAGACGTTTTTTATAAAAACTTAAGTAATTTATTTTTAAAATAAAAAACTTTAAAACTTATTAAAGTATTTATTAATAAAATAGAAAAATAGAAAGTTAAAAATATTTTTACTAGTAAACTAGTACGTTTATTACTAAAGTACTAAATAAGCTAAATCAGATATAATCCGGATTCTATATAATATAATATATTTAACTTTATAAGCGCTTTTTATAAGTTTAAAATATTTTATAATAAATATTTAAATAAGCTAGAACTTTTTCAGTTTCTAAACTTATAGCTTTAAGTATAAAAAAAAAATATAGATTATTTATAAAATAATAGAGCGGTATAAAATAGTTATTAGATATTTATTTAAAATTTATTTTAGACCCGCCCCCGGTCTAACTGCTAATTTTTTTTATTTTTATTATAAATAAATATATTATTATTAAATTTTTTTAGTTCTAATTTATTATTAAATTTTATTAAAGTTTTAGTTAACTTACCCGTCTGCTAAAACTATTTTACTAAAAAAAATTTAGTAAAGCTAGTAGTTTTTTTTTAATTTACGCGAATTAGACTACAGAAATAAACTATTTTTAAATTAATTAGCTTTTAATTTATTTTTTTTATATTTTTATAAACTGTTTTTAAAAATATATAAATAGTTAGTAATACTTTTTTTATTTATATACGCTCTAACTCTGCTTTAGCTATTTAAACTACTACTAAAACTATTTTAGCTGTAATTTTTACAGTAGTAAAAAATAAAATATAGTTTAAATTTTTTTTTTAGTTACTTACAGTTTATACTAATATTTTATATTTATTAATATAGTATTCTAAAATTTAAAAATAAAGTGTTAGTTAACTATTTAGAAAGCGCTCTAAATTAGATATATACTAATTTATAAAAGCTTTTTTAAGCTGTGTAGTATTTACACTTTTTACTTAAAACTAATTTAAATTTAAAATTAATAATATTTTTTTTAGCTAAAGCGCGACAGACGTGTAAATATATTTTATAATAAACTACTAATAAAGTACTAAATAAAACTAAAATAAGTATAGTAAAGCAGAGCTGTTAAAATAGTTAGAAGCTTTAAAAATAAGTTAATTTAAATATTAGAATTAGAACAGACTACTTACAGAATATAATAGTTAAAAAAAAAAAAAAAAAGTAAAAAGTACTAAATTTATACTAGCTAAATAGTAATATTTTAAATATTTAGCTAGTTACGTAAACGCGTAACGCTTCTTTCTATAAAATATAAAAAAAAAAAAAAATAATAAAATAAAATACTTTACTTTTAATAAAAAATATTTACGTTTTTTTTAAATAAACTATAAACTTAAAATAAATTAGAATAATCTGTCTACTAAAAAAAAAAAAATATAATAAATTTTATTTATATAAAGTCTAAATTTACTTTTTAGTATTATATACGTAACTTTAACTTTTAACTAAACTTTAATTTTAACTTTTAATCTAACTCTAATTTAAGTTTAAATATTTAGCTATTTAAATTTTTTATTTTTTTATAATTAAAACAGCACTAAGCTAAACTAAAAATAAAAATTTTTTAAAAAAAATATAAAAAAACATAATATTTCTAGATAATTCTGTAGTTTAGAAATATTTTTTTGTATAAAACTTATAAATTCTAACTTATAATTATTTTCTAATTCTGTAAACTTTTATTTTAAGTAGTATCTAAGCTGTATCAGAGACAAGTCGCCCTGTATTCTTACACTTAGTATATTTTAAAATATTTTATAAATAGCTATAGTATATTACTAAAAAAAATTTATATTTTATTTAAAAGTTTAAAGCGTAAGCTGTACTTAAGCTTTCTAAAATATATTAATCATAAATTATTATTAAAATATTAGTATAAAAAAAGTACTTTAGTATAGTTCTAATAAAAGTAACTGACTGACCTATTAACCGACTCGCCCGTAGTATATATTAATACTTTTAGTTATTTTTTATTTTAAAAAAAAATCTGTAATAACAGTTTTAAGTTTTAATATTTTAATTTATAATTATAAAATTTTTATTTTTATAAGTATAAAATAAAAATTATTATCATTAAATTAGTATAAAAATTTAGTAAATTTTTAATTATTATTAGAAAATTAAAACTATTTTTATAGCTAGTTTAATTTTTAAATAGTTTTTTCTATAAAAATATTTAAAAAGTATATAATACTAAATATTAATAGTTAGAATTAATTTTAGTAAGTTTTTAATAGTTATTTAGTTTTTATTATAGTATATAATACTTTTTTTTCTAAAAATAATTTAATTTATATAAAAGCAGAAGTTTTAAATTTAAAAATTTTAGTTATTAAAAATTAAAAATATATATAGTAATTTAGAATAAACCTAATCTAATACGTATACTATTAAATTATATTTATTTTATAGTAAATAAAAAAATAATATTTTTAAGCTGTTATTAGTAAAAAATCTTTTAAAAATATAATATAAAAATATAAAGCAACTTATTTTTAATATAGTTTAAATACTACTTAAAATAAAAATTTATAAAACTAAAAAATAATTATAAATTAGAATTTATAAGCTTTATATAAAAATTTTTTTAAATTATAAAACTATTTAAAAATAGTATATTTTTTTTATATTTTTTTTAAACTTTTTATTTTTAGTTTAGCTTAACACTATTTTAATTATAAAAAAATAAAAAATTTAAATAGCTAAATATTAAAAATTAAAATTAAAGTTTAGTAAGAAGTTAAAATTACGTGCGTAATACTTAAAAAAGAAAATCAGACTTTATACAAATAAAGTTTGTTATAGAAAGTAAAATTAAATTTTATACGAATAAGATTCGTTATAAATAAATTAAAAACAGTAGAGAAAAACAGAAACTAATTATTAATAAATAACATATTAATAAAAAATTAATAATAAAGTATAACTTATTAGAAGATAGAATTGAGATTAAAGATATTTAAGTAGAGGAAATATAATAAACTTGTAAAATGCCAACCGCCACTTTTCATCTTCCCAACTTTCTTCTCCGCCATCTCTTTCCAAATCATGAGGTGTCATACATGTTCTTACTACTGTGAAGAATTCTGCGCATTTCGGCATCTCCTTCAGCCATCGTCTAGCATAATACTCCCTATATATTAGGTTTCCTAACGCTTCTTGGGTGACTTCGGGGAACCTTTTGCTCACCCAATATTCAAATGTTGTCCGATGATGTAGCTCCATCAACAGAATTGCATATTCGATCAATGTATCAGAGGGGTCTTGGGATAGGCTCGCAGAGCTAGAGACTGTGCAAGGAAATGACTCCAAGATCAAAGGGTGATCGATATCGATGAGCGATTGCTTAGACTGGTCTGGAAAGAAATAGATATTCTCTTTATTCCAACCGCGTGCAGACCATGGAGTCCAATTATATTGCAGCATTGAGCAGGCAAGCTTAACCGCTAACTCAACACGCTTGCTGGAAAGGAGCTTCCTGCAGTCTGCGGTGAGGTAGGTTTGCAAAGATATAAGGGTGGGTCCTTCTGGGAGAATACTCTGTCGCTTATCCGTCCCATGGCAGAACATCCAAGTATCTTTCGTAAGCGTGCACAGTTTTTTGTCTTTTCGACGGAGATACATCATGGCGTTATCAGGGCTATATTGGCTGATCTGGCCACAAAAGTCCTTCACCTCTTCGTAGACGTCCTCGACCTCATTTGTGAAATTGACGCGTGGTGTTCTGTGTTCTGGTGTTAATGAAGTCATCTTGTATTTTTCATTGGTTGACCTACTTCGTAGATCCTGGAATCGTGCCAAGGGAGTCAGTTTTCATAACTACAGTGAGCTCGCTCCAGATCGAGCTCATGTCATCTCTCCGCAACAGTTGAAAAAGTATATGAAATTCCCGATCTTGCTTCATTTTTGAGTCGTTGGCCCTATATTCCGATTGTAGATGTAGAAGAGCATTATGAACATCATGCTGACAGTCGGCCTTCCAGACGCTCTTGAGCGCGTTGAAAAGACTCAGCGCACTGTCGCGGGCCTTGTAAAGCCGATTAACGATTCTCATAGAGCTTTTATCATCCAAAGGCTGGCTTGCAAATTTTTCTAAGTTCGTCGCGCCGTCGATTAAAGACGCAATCGAGATTGATACGCGTCTGAGATCCTCAGTAAGGCGATCAATGTCATGTTCCTTTAACGTGAAGCCAAAACGCTCTTTGAAGCCTAGTAGTCTTGATCGTCTAAGTATGTCACATGTTTCTCTCAGTCCTCTAGCTGGATTCTGTTCAGATAATTAGCCTGGGCCTGTAACTTGGTAATCTAAGTGGATCTCACTGCTGTCTCTTGACCTTGGCTAAAATGCTGACCTATCTCTTCCATTATGCGTTTTGAAGCCTCGATCTCGCCACGAAAACCTTCTACAGCTTCTTCGTCACCTACTCGTCGAAGGTACGTATCCACAGCTGGCGTTTTCCATAGTTCATTCCGGTAGTCTCGTGGTAAGCTGTCCAATTTCAAGTGGGGATCCGCGGCTATTAGGAGAGCCTTGATCCTGATATTAATTTGGCCACTGTGGGATTTAAGTGCGGTGGCAATCCCATCAATCTTGATGGCCAATCTCTTGCGATCCTTTTCCCTCAGCCCTGCTATAGCTCTTGCCTTGGTGAAACCCTTGTGCCACTTTTCGATGGCGAGAATAAGGAGCGGAATAGAGCCGAGAACAATCCCAGCTGTCTCTATCCCTGTGACCATGATCACAATGTCTTAATCGTAGTAATGAGTAGTTGAGCTGAGTGTTAAGTAGATAAGCAGAGCTCCGGACTCCTGCGACGGGCGGTTACGGGTCTTGGCGCCTTGGATTGCAGTTGCTGACCTTCAACCCCGCTTTTTCGAAAATGCCTCAAAAAAACATCTTTACTTACCAGAGCAATAGAGATGGAAGAGAAGAATCTATTAGTCGAACAAGGAGAAGAAATTCAACACTATCTTTCGCATCTCAGCAGGTCACTAGCCGGGACAAATTCAGGCCTTTCTGACGGCGCCACAACCAGCCTCGAATACGCAATAGACAAATACATGCTATGGGCTTCAAGTATTGGTCTATTTAGTCCTTCTCATGCTTCTCTCGACTACCGTGTCCGTGAGAATAAGCATATTAGGTCATTCATAAGAGAACTTCTCTTGAAGTTGACAGAACTGCTTCAGAAAGGTGACCCATTCTCCACGATGAAGCTAACTAGCATCACAACTGATCTGGAGTAGTCACTAAAACAATAACGGGCCATGATAATTACCTTGAAACCCCCCACACAATTTCGTACATCGGAGACGCCGGAACCATCCAAGAGTATGACGGCAACGACAACTATAAACAGACAAGCAATCCACCATCGTCCATCGATTCTAGCAGCCTGGACTCAGAGATATCTTTGATTTATGGTGAAGTTGATGAAGAGAACCAACAAACCGATGCTGACCTACTGTCTGAACAAATAAGTGCTGTCGTTGACGATCTCTTCAGCTTAGGCCCACAAATTCGAAACCCCGCCAGTCGTAGAACGCCAACAGTAGGGAATATCGATCTATACCAGCATTTTAGTCATGAGTTCAAGGAAAAGATATCAACAATGAAGAAAGAAATGGAATACGAAAGTCTCAAGAGATTCTTTCAGGAATGCAGAGGGAAGCCGACGACCATCCACGAACCCACCTCCGAAACGTCTCACGCACCGATACAAGAATGCCATGGAGAAGTCAGCAAAACAAATAGAGGTGGCAATGATACCAGTTCAGGCGAAGAGGAAATTGACAGAGTTTTGATAAGTCGATTTCAACGAGCTAACGATGTCCGTCGATGCCATTTCGAGTACTGGCAACGACACAAGATCAAATCGCATCGCTACGCTGCTGCAAGGATGGAAAATTCAAACAACCGATTATCAACAAAGCTCGTGGCACGAGATATGGGGCATTCTCAGTTAAGCGCGCCAAAGATTAATCGATCGGAAGGCTCTCGCCAGATATCATCCAAATTTGTCTCAACAATACCTTTGCCTCCATATTTCTCATTGAACAAGACAGAGATCTCATCTCAATCATCTCGAGCTACTTTGGTCATGGAGACGGATCCAGAAGGTCCAAATTTTCAATGGCCACACCCACCAGTAGGCTATTACTCCGCCGGGAAGACCAAGGACTTTGAATGCCCGTATTGCTTCTTTTTGTGTTCGTCTAAGACTGCAAAACCTGGAGCCTGGGAGTATGGTAATCCATCACGTGCTTCTTCAGACACTGACTATAGTAGAAATCACTTGAGATCAGATCTTCAGCCGTATCAATGTACATACGAAAATTGCAGCGAAGGCGATGTAATATATGACAGCTTAGATGCCTGGAACCTTCATGAACAAACAAAACATCGTCCTCTTTGGATATGCCACATTGATAATGCGGAATTCCATCAACGAAACGCCTATGAGGATCACGTGCAAAAGGCTCATCTCGACAGAGCATCATTATTGCTTAGCCCAGAATTTTTCAACTCCCGGGAATCAACAATCAAGGAGTGCAACCGGCCTTGTCCCATCTGCCTTAAGGGGTTCAAGATGACGGTGGATTTGCAAAAGCACTTGGCACGTCACCTCGAGAGTATCGCATTACTCTCTCTGCCCGCTTGGGACGACGGAAAAATTGAGTCCGATTCGAACAACAGACCATCGAAGTTATCTATAAATGCAGAAAATTGCAACCCCAAGCGCCGTAGGTCGATTGTACAAGATTTCCCTGATGCAGACAAGGGTCCTCCGACGTTTATAGAAAATTCCGATGCATCTGAAACTGTTTTGAAGTATGATGGAGAATCAAGATTGACCTCTGAGGTTCTCAAGAAGCGGTTCAAAGAGCAGGAATTGAATGATTCGGCAGATATTTCACAGCACCAAGTGAATATGGCCTTGTGGCTCGAATCTCTTCAAATTGCAGAAAAAGAGTTCAAGATACCAAACGCAGGACAGGAATATGGAAGTAGAATAAAGATTTCATCCTGGGACCGATTGAAGGGATTATTTAATCCTTCTTTTCTTGTCAATAAAATCATTGATTCCATTGAAGGAGTGCCCTTCAAAATATCATATGAAGAGGTAATTATGACTTATGAGATAAAGAGCAAAACCGGCTAACTTCTCAGAAGTTGAATTACAGTAAATTCCCCTTCCTTACAACTATAGCGGTATCCCACAAAGATGATGGCCTGGGATTCCTATCAACTCGTTGTATGCTAGACACCGGATGCACGCTGGGAAATATTGTATCAAGGGATTTCGTGCACGAGCTGGGATTCGAAGACTCTGACTTTCTGCCGCTAAGTTCATTGGAAAAGGAAGGCGGCAAGTCTATAACAGGAGATATTATGATACTAGATGGTGCTGTAAATCTCTCCTGGTCTCACGGATCGAGTGCCATATATAGGAACATGCGTTTCCTCGTGGCTCCTCATGCTGAGCTTAACATCATAATTGGGGCTCTGTCCATCACCAAGGACATGATTATCACGCCACCCAATCTGAGTCATGTGCCGGACACAGGTATAGTACATGTTGGAAAAACAGGTAGTTTATATTTTCCAAAACTGTTAGATTTTACTGACCTAGACCATGTAGACGATTTGGAAGTCGAACGTAACTTGACGTTGGCTGATTACGAGACTCCTTGCGAAAATCTCGAAGCGAAGATTGTCAAGGAAGAGCGGAAAAACCCACGTGATAGAAAGAAACTCAGGGAATTGCGAAAAAAACTTGCAGAGGCCCAGTACAAGCGCGAATTGAAAGCCCTCGAGCTGAAAAAAGAAACCCAAACGAATGCCAGGAAAACTCTAGAGGCAGAGAAGACTCAGAAGGATATTGAAAGCCTCAAGGAGAAATATAGGAAGGAGCGCCAGGAAAAAGATAAAGGCTCCAGTGACCAAAATAAGTCATCGAAAAAGTCGAGCACTCCAGAAACCGAGGTTTCCCAAGCGTAGAATTCCCTAATATTCTCAATTGGAGGATCAGAATTCTATGGAATGTCCATCAGGGTCTTTGTACGAACAGGCAACTAACGGTGTCTCAATTAGCGTGGTGCTGGGGCGTTATCAAGGCCACTCTTTTGAAAGCTAAGGTGTTTTTCCTTCTTCACTGTTTCATTGGTCCATGTTTTCCTAGATTAGATATTTGGTTCACGCCCATGGTGTAAGCTAATCTTAACGGCTAATTCTTTTCGTAAATCAATTCCATCTTCTCAATTAATCACTTACGCTCTTGAAGAGAAATTGATAACTTTTCTAACGTCCTTCCACTTGTCGCATGATTGTCGGGGCAATATTTGTGCCCTTAGGCACTTGACCTAACAAAGTGAAAGTACTTTGATAACTCCATTTTTCTTTAGAGAAATAATTCCAGCTAGACATGCTGCTTTCTCAGGAAGCTAGAACTTTGATAAGATTCCTATAAGAAATAAATACATATTACAACAAAAATTAAAGGGGAATATAGACTAATGTTTAAAATGTTTAAGACAAAATGCGATTTTCCTCCGCGCCATATTTCATCGGCTGCATAAGTTTACTGAAAATCCTCATAGCATCATAGCAATTTACTTATCTAGGCATCTGTGTCGACGATTCTATTCCATAGTATTCCTTTAAATTAGATTTTGAGTTGATGAGGTTCGCGATGACTGTTTACCTCTTCTTTGATGGCCAGGATCATGAATAGTAGCTTATCAATTTGTCAGTATCATGCATGTAATGGAGCAATTAGAGCAAAGAGATGAAATGAATGATTTAGTACCTGGTAATGGAGGTTGGAATTTTCATTGAGGGGAGAGCTTAAAGGTTTAGGGCCATTGATTTGGTTAAATCTCATTACTTTTCCCTCTTGGCTGCGGTTTGTTCATCCTTTTAGCTGCCTAAAGTGATAAATCTAAGCCTGGGTCCATGCCAGTCATGTTAGGTATGGTTCTTGCTGGCGGGTAGAATATGCCAAGATTAACTTGCATGTGACATCTTGTTTCGGGTAAAAGGCGGAACAAGCTGGTAAGCACATGATGTCGCTTTCTTGCGACCTCGGAGTTATCGAACCCTACCGAGAAGGTTACTTCCTAACCGCCTTCCACAACAATCCTGACATGTAACTACCTGAAATTTCATCAAAATCGCTACTCTATGCGTAGATATGCGCCTTCTACATTCGAAAGGGGATGCCTGGAGCGAGGATCCTTTGGAGATAACTCTCCGAGAGTTCATCGGCACCGATATTCCGCGCTATATGATCCTCTCTCATCGATGGCGGGAAGAAGAAATCCTCTTTTCGCACATGAGCAATGCCGATAAGTCTACGGCTAGGAACAGAACGGGCTTCGTAAAGCTCGAGGAAAGCTGCCGGATTGCTCTTCAGATGGGCCTTGAGTACGTGTGGATCGACACCTGCTGCATCGACAAATCATCAAGTGCAGAGCTATCTGAAGCCATCAACTCGATGTATGCATACTATGCCAAATCAGAAATATGCTTCGCCTACCTGGATGACGTGCCAGACTATCCTGAAGATGATCTACCCCTCCTAAATAGCGTGTGGTTTTCAAGAGGATGGACTTTGCAGGAGCTCATCGCTCCAAAAGAGATTTACTTTTATTCTGCAGGATGGAAGAAGCTGGGCAGTAAATACTGAACACGAAAATCCCTGATCATCGCCTCAGGGGTTGTAGAAGAGGTTTTGCTCGATCCAAACTCGCTCAAAGAGTTCAGTGTAGCCGAGAAAATGTCCTGGGCTGCAGACAGAGTCACAACCAGACCGGAAGATCAGGCATATTCGCTGATGGGTATATTTGACGTTAATATGCCCCCACTATACGGCGAAGGGCGGGAAAAGGCATTCCGAAGGCTGCAGCTCGAGATCATGAACACAACTTTGGACTATACTCTGTTCGCATGGAACGATACACAGACCAGTGGAGACATGCTTGCTACCTCGCCCTGTTTTTTCCGCAAAACTAAGCGATCCCATCTGTATTTCGATCAGTGGTCATCCAACAATCTGGGACTTATGAAACACGATTATAGCATGACAAATGCTGGGCTTCATATTGAACTCCCAGTCTATCCAGTACCCAAAGAGCAAGGGCTTTGTTTTGCGTTCTTGCAAATACAAGATCTTAAAGAAGCCGAATCCCATGGTACAACGTCGGTTGAGTCGCGACAGTTTTATCGAACAAGTGCCATTGCAATATGTGTTAAGCAGATACCTGGCGGAAATGGCTCACGATATTATCGAGTTCCTTTCAACAACGCAACTACATTCCTATTCAAGTTTCAAAATCTGCCAAGTCTTCGACCTGAAGTAATGTGGATAGGATTTTCATATTTCAAGCCGGAGCCTTCTCCCTCTCCGATGCTTTCAGAAAACCTACGTCTCTACGTCTTTCTAGAAAGAAGCGAGATACATTTAATCTTTCTGGGAAACGCTAGACTTTGGCAAGAACCTCTCATGGCAAGGTCTTCGCTTGAACGCCGCATCGGCATTAAAGCGGAGCTGGAATCTAGTGATTTTGAATATTGTGCTTTTCTAATAAAAAGGAAGGACGCTAGAAATGCAATTTTTGCCTGCGGCCAGGTGAATGGAAGGCTGTGGGGATTTCTAGAAGAAGCGATAAACTGGAATTGGGGCGTTGAGTCTAGAAATTTTAAAGAGTATTATGAGTACCCAAGTGGAACGATATGGAGAGATTGTCAAGATAAAATCTCCATTTGGGGAGGAGAAGAAATGTGGCTTTATTGCGTAGGCTTTCAGATAAGAGTGAAGTATCAGTCCAATCGGTACGGACTATCAAGAAGGTTTGACCATATGGGGCAACTTGACTTGTTCATAGATTTGTCAGAAAACTTACCAAACGTTTAGAGTTATCATATTCTACCAACATACTTCGAGACAAAACCTAATACGCCCTTCAAAAATGCCTCGGGATCTTCCTCTGCAATATAATGGCCGCTCTCTTCCACGGCCATCACTTCGGTACTATCGTGCACCTCCGCCATCATCCCCTCCATGTGTCTCGCCAACAAGAATCGCTTCCCCACCATCCCCATGACTGGCACTTTAACCTTCCCATTATCCTCCAACCACCTCCGGTTCTCCTCAGCATCCTGCTCAAACGCACGATAAACCTCAAACCCCGCCCTCATGGCCCCCGGCTGCTCATACGCCAACACATACCTCTCCAAATCCTCCACCCCAATCGCCGCACTATTATACACCAGCTTATCAAAGAAATGCTTCAAATACTCCCGCTCCTTCCCCGCAACCAGGGCCTCGGGCAAATCGCAAACCTGATGGAACACAAAATGAAACACATCCGCCGATCCCTTAATCTCCTCATAAAAGCTCGTCCCGGGGAGTGGACACTCGCCCCATATCAGACTGGCCACGTGCTCCGGGTAGCGCGCAGCGTAGGCCCAGGCAATCATGCCACCGATGTCATGCCCGACCACGTGCACCTTTGCGTGGAGCTGCAGGTGCGATGTCAGCAGGAGGTGCAGATCCGCGGCCATTTGGAATTTGGTGTAGCCGGTGAGGGGCTTGGAGGATTGGCCGGCGCCGCGGTAGTCGGGGGCGAGGACGGTGTAGCCAGCGTCGGCGAGGGGGGTGATTACGTGGCGGAATTGGTGGGAGGTTTGGGGGAAGCCGTGGATTAGGAGGAGGGTGCCTTTGGATGGGGTGGAGGGGGGTGGAGGGCAGAGGGTGTAGTTTAGGCGGAGGGTTTCGGTGGGGGAGGGGGTGAGGGTTGCGATGCGGGTTTGCCAGCGGGAGGAGTCGTAGGGTGGGGATGTCATTTTGGAAAGATCTTGGAAGAGGGGTAGGAATTATGTAGTGAGCAGAGTGGAGTTCAAATGGATAGCTCTACAATGGCCTTCCTGATATATTTTCTCGTGGGGAGATGTGCACGTAACATTTGTAAGCGATGACGCTGTCTCAGCGTCACAAAGCGTATATTGATATTCTACAATAGTGATGGCGTTGTGGTTTGCAATGCACTAAGAAGATAAACTTTCTCTTGCAGGGCTCTATAGTGAATGCGAGAGAATACTCCGCGATTAGGTCATGTCCTGTATCCAGTTGCTGTCTCTAGAAAGGAGATTTCGTGGTATTAGACTATACATTTTATACTCCGCTTCCTTCAACTCTTCAATCGGTCATTTATAACCCAAAGAAAGTATCACATTCACAGAGGTTGGCAGTGCTAGTAGATTTTATTTACTTACCTAGGTATATAAAGTAACGGGTAGTTTGTGTAGGCAGACATTTTCAGTAGCGTGGGACCACAATCTCCGGACAAAAGCCATGAGATGACACCTAAGACTGAACAAGTATTAACCTTCAAGTCGACCCCAGCTGAGTAGATCAACCCTCAGATTTTGGTGGTATACCCACACCATTACCATGCAGCCCCTCAACTAGGCAGCCATCGCTTAGCGCAGTGGCTGTGCACCTCCGCACCCAGCCACATGTCCAAGCCTCCATGCGGTACCTACCTTGGTATACCATGACATAAATCGCCCGTCTCCCCCAAAAGCCCCTAAAGCATCTCTCACAACGATTCAGACGAAAACCCACCAAGCAAAATGACCGCCGACCCCCGCCTCGCCAAAATCCTCGGCGCCCTAATCGGCGTCCACGCAGGCGACTCGCTAGGCGCAACCCTCGAATTCCAACCCTGGGCCCGCATCCACGCCCGCTATCCCCACGGCCTCCGCGACATCATCGGCGGAGGCCCCTTCCAATGGCCCGCCGGCCACGCAACCGACGACACAGACCTAACCCGCGCCGTGCTCCTCGCCTACCGCGACCGGGCCTCGTCCCGAAGCGGAAAAGCACCCCAGGCAGGCACCGCCTCGGCAGCAGGTAGCTTCGACGTGGTCAAGGCGGCGGCGGACTGGAGCGTCAAGTGGCTGACGGGCGATTGGCCGGGGAGGAGGGTTGGGTCGTCGCCTGTGGATATTGGAGGGGCGACGAGGGAGGGGCTTTCGAGGTATCTGCAGTGTGGGGATCCGAGGGGGTGTGGTGCTGGGGAGGGGAGCGCGGGGAATGGGAGTCTGATGCGGTGTGTTCCCACGGCGCTGTTTGTTGGGGGTCGCGAGCAGAGGGTTAAAGAGTCGATGGAGATTAGTGCGTTCACGCATGATGATGCTCGGTGCACGGTCTCGTGCGCGGCGTATAATGAGATTGTGGCGGCGTTGGTGGAGGGGGTAGGTCCGAGGGAGGCAATTGGCAAGGGGGTGGAGTGTGCGAGGGAGTTGGGGGGTGTGGCGGTGGTGGAGGCAATTGAAAGGGGGAAGGGGTTGTCAATCGAGGAGTTTGCGGAAAAGGGGCCCGGGAGGGAGTTGCCGGATAGGACATCTGGGTACGTGCTGCAGAGCTTGAGCGTCGCTGTTGCGGCATTGTTGGATGAGAGAAGTCTTGAGGATGTGTTGGTTGATGTGGTGAGGATTGGGGGGGATACGGATACGAACGGGGCAATAAGCGGGGGGCTACTGGGTGCTAGAGATGGGATTGCAGCAATTCCGGAGAGGTGGCAGAGAGTTTTGCAGTTTCGGGAAGAGTTTGAGAGTCTTGCGATGGAGATTTTGAACGCTCAGGGGTGAGTATAGACAAGCACCAGAAAGCAGTGGTTAGTTTAAACCAAGTCGAATATGCTTGGGGCCTTGGTGTCTAGGAGGAAGTAGTAGGTGGTTCGAATGCCTTGGTCTAGCTTAAAAACCTCGACAAGGAGAGCGGGCATGTCCCGATCTCGAATTGCTGCTCATGTCCGCAGGGTAGTGGAAAGACCTAGTTGTTTGTAAAAATATCCAGAGGCAAATATATAATGATGACATAGTAGTCGAGACAGCCTAGAAGCTAGCAAGGGTGGATACCGTGGTACAGGAGCATCTTTGCGGAATAGTGTGAGACGGCGGAACCGGCAACGGTGTTCTAGGCCACGGTGGAGAGTCATTTGCCTTGGTGAACGTTGGAAAAGTGTCCCGAGCACCGTGGCTAGAAGGGTAAGCCTGGAAGGCTTCAGACGAAACGTGACTTTGCTTGGCGGTGCACTCCTTCTCTTACCAGGCACCTACCTAGACAAGTGCCTGGTAAGAGAAGGAGTGCACGTGACCGCGCAGCGTCGGCCGGCCAATCGGGGGTGCTCCCCCCGCTATTGGCCCGACTCCCCGGCGTCCGCTCCACTCCCACAACACGTATCGCCGATGAAGGAATGAAGGCGACGGCCTCTCCACCACGTGTGCGCGCAAATCTGAGCCTACGCATGTCTGCGATCGCAAACAACCGAAGCACGCCCGCAAGTCGCCCGCTGGATCGTCGAGGTCCTATTTGCCTGCTGAACACGCCCGGACGACGTCTGGAAGCTTCTCCTCAGGCTTTGGCTTTGCCCCCGTCGAGCAGAGCACGGTGCTGAGGCCCCTAGCCTTGGGTTCGTCGCATGGCGGCTCCTCGCCTGCATCCAGCTAAACGGGCCGTCGGTACAAAACGGTGCTTGTCGTACGACGCGGGCCCGGCGTAGAAGGGCATGCGGATTTATGGGGACACGGCATTGCTGCTCGGTTTTCGAATCACGTTGGCATCATGGGGATACTGTCATGCAGTCGCCTATAATGCGGGTCTCTCGGCATCGAAAAGGGCCCTCACGGTCTCGATTTCCCTTACAAACATCGATCGTCACCATGCCATATCGATAAAACGCGGGTGCCACCGTGCACCAGCAATTTGACATGTCTGTTAGCCATTTCCTCGCCGGTCCGTGACGCGGCAGGCTTCCGAGCGGGCAAAACACAGATTTCTAAGATAGCTTCTTCCTTTCCGACATGATCAAGGTACGTCCATTGTCTTTTTTTCGTGCGCCCGTCACTGCCCCCTGCTGTCTTGTTCTGCATCTGCAGCTGGTCTGCGCCGCCGCCAGCTGTCCGCGGAGCATCTTACTCCTGTCAGGCGGTGTTCCGGCTAGACCAGGGGTCATAAACTTGGAAGCGCAGCCTTGTACGCCGAATTCGCCTGGATGCTGGTGCCCACGCTTCCTCGTTGCCTGCGTCGTCGTCGTCGTCGTCGTCCTCGCCGTCGTCACATTCTCCTTTGTCTGCTTTCGCTGTTTAGCCAACTGCCTGCTGCGTCTGTATGATCATTTGCTAATACGCAGCCCGCATAGACATGCTAGTAGGCCAATGACGGGATGTTTGACGCGCGGGAACGCGATCTGCACAGGTACGCATATCCCCCAAAATCGAACCACTTTACAAGCTGTGCACCCACATATGAGTCGCCACTAAGACCCAGCCGCTTCCAGATACTACCAGCCATGGCTCGATGCCCAAAGCCTCGTCAACTCTGCCGATGGCCGCGCCAAGGGCCTCACCTACGAGGGCTACCAGCCGCAAATGTCGCGCGACAAGTCGCTGACGGCCTTTGCACAGCTGGCCACGCTTAGACTCCAAGTCCGCCGGGCCATGGTTTCCCTCATCGACTCCAACAGACAGTACATCCTCGCAGAAGCCACCAAGACGCTATCGCTACTCTCCCACAACGCGGATCGGCCCGAGGACGAGGTCTGGCTCGGGAACACCATCATTGCGCGAAACGACGCCGTGTGCTATCACACCTTCACGTCCACCTACACTGCCAAATACGATAATGGGGAAATATACACCACTGATGCTCTGATCATTCCAGACTGCAGGAAGGATCCTAGATTTTCAGAGAGGGACTATGTCAAAGGCGAGCCAGGCGTCAGGTTCTACGCTGGCGTCCCCATTACCACAAAAGCTGGCCACCGCATAGGCGTGTATGCTGTCTCGGACGAAAACCCCCGTGATGGCCTTAGTGCCTCCGACGTCAAGTTCATGGAACATGTCGCAGTCGCCATCATGGAGCACCTGGAGCTAGCGAAAGATAGTGACGATCGCACCAAGGGAGAGCGCATGGTTCGTGGCCTGACTGAATTTATTGAACGGTCGTCAGTCTATGATTCACGCAGTGACTATAGCAACCGACAGAGCACTATGGAAAAGCAAACTGAGAATGCTCGATTGGATGCTCTCGGCGATGACGACTCCAATGATGCAGCCCCTCCGCCATCCCGACAAACCCAACGCAAGCGTGATGCTGAACGGGAGTCAGACGCCTTTCGCGTCTTCCACAGGGCTGCCCGCATCATACGCCAGTCTACTGGGGCCGACGGTGTAGTCATATTCGACACCTCAGCGGCAGGCATCTCTGGCCACGTTTATGAGACTGGCAGCCCCTATTGCAGCAGCGACGAAAGTCAGGTTCATACGACTGATTTCGACACGGCAGACTCGGCGGCTACGTCAAGAAAGAAGAAGGCGCGTGAGTTTGCCTTCAGACCCTCTTCCAACGAGGCCAATGGTGATGCACAGCCCAATTCCAATTCCAGCGTATTGGCAGGTGACGAGAGCAAAACATGCCCAGTTGCTGCTTTAGTTCTCAACTCGAATGAGTCTCAGCTGGACCCCAAGGATTTCAATTTCACCGAATCGGCCATGGAGCGCTACATTCATCGATATCCCTTTGGCAAATTCTTCAGTTTTAATGAAGAAGGCGTAGGATTCAATTCTAGTGATGAGAAATCAGAAAGATCAGAGACCGACATGTCCGACCGTACTACTGCTGCCACCTATACGCCGAAACCCGTCAGGCCCCGGAAGCGAAAGGAGCGATTCACGCCGAACGAACTTCTCCAAGTCTTGCCCAACGTAAGAAGCCTGATTTTCCTGCCGCTATGGGATCCAACTTCGGAAAGATGGGTCGCAGGCGCCTTCATCTGGACTACCGTAGCCGGACGATTGATGAGCCCGGAAAATGAACTTCCTTATCTCAAAGCATTTGGGAACAGCATCACCAGCGAGATAGGACGTATCAGTGCGCAAAGGTCCGACCGTGCCAAGACTACTTTCATTGCTTCCATCTCTCATGAGCTGCGCTCTCCACTTCACGGTATTCTAGGGTCCGTGGAATTCTTACAAGACACAGTTTCTTCATCGTACCAAGCATCCTTGGTTTCCTCGATTGAGACTTGTGGCCGGACTCTGTTGGATACCATCGACCACGTCCTGGATTATGCCAAGATTAACAAACTACGCGATGCTAGCTCTCGACGGAGGAATCGCACTGAAAGTCGCCAGAAGAGATCGCCCACAGATAATTCTATCCTGGGGGTTACGACTGAGTTCAACCTTGCACAGCTAGTTGAGGAAGTTTGCGAAACCGTCTGCGCCGGCCACAGTTTCCGGAAAACGCACTCTCTTCACTCTGGAGCCTTTCACGACCATGCTGATAGCTCGGGGGCAAACAACACTAGCACTGAATCAGAGGGAACGGAAAAAGTTGCTCGGCCTCGGAAAAATCACGATTGGGTGACAGTCACCTTAAATGTCTCTCCATTTGTCAACTGGATCGTGCGCTCACAGCCTGGTGCGGTGCGCAGAGTAATAATGAATTTGCTTGGAAATTCCTTGAAGTACACAAAATCAGGGTACATAACCATATCCCTGTCACAAAACGCCACCCACCCTAACTGGGTTGATGTCCAACTCTCCGTCGAGGATTCAGGAAAAGGAATGTCTTCGGAATACCAAAGAACCAAACTGTTCTCCCCCTTTAGCCAAGAAGATCCTTTCTCAAGCGGCACTGGACTTGGACTGAGTATCGTAAAGCAGATTGTGGAGTCTCTCAAAGGCCAAATTGAGGTCAAGAGTACTCTGGGTGTAGGCACAAGAGCAAACGTTATCATGAGGCTTCCGTCTGGTGAAAGTACAAACGCAAAGTCAAGCCAACTCTTGATCCAGTCTCCACGAGCATTGAAAGACAGGACTGCAAGCATTGTTCTGCCTTTTGACAGCCTCGGAGGAGGCGGGGAAAGGTTGAATGAATCCATACGGCTGGCATGCGCTGGCTTCAACATGAAGGTGGACGAGAGTTTCGATTTGACTAGCAGTCAGCCCGATTTCTTGATCACAGAACCCGCTTCGCTCGACTTTATCCTGCCCGCGCAAGCGCACAGCCGACCACAGATGCCTCCATTAGCAGTGATCTGCTTGTGTACAGACTTGGTCGAAAAGACGGCCGTTGAAGCCAGGATCAACCGACAGTTTGCTGCGCTCGGATGGGTTGGAGAAGTGGTGCCCCAACCGTAAGTCGACTCGTTCAAAGTGCAATCGTGATGCAGCATGCTGACCTTTTTTCAAAGTTGTGGCCCTCGAAAACTCGCGCGTGTGCTACTAGACTGTCAAATTCGAGCTCAACGAGAAGACCAAGAGCGGTCTCTGACTCGATCTATGAGCACCCAGCTCAACCCGATAGAACCACACGCCCTCGTTCATCGAAGCATGAGCGACGTCATTATGGAGAACCTTGCAGTTACAAACAGCCTTCCTCTCGCACAATCCCCCCTAATCACTGCTGCCATGCCCCAACAAACGCCGACTACTCCCCTCACCCCTCTCTCTTCAGAGACAGATCACAGCAGTATGACATCCCTCACCCCCTCAGACCCCAATCCTCCCGCGCCACCCCGTGTCCTCCTCGTCGATGATAACGCAATCAACCTCAAACTCCTCGTCGTCTTCGCAAAGCGCCAGTCCCTCCCCTATACAGAAGCGCAAAACGGCCTCGAAGCTCTGAACCATTTCAAGAAGCGCGCCCTGGCAAATCCGCGTCGCCCCGAGCGGCCGTTCGACTACATACTTATGGATTTGAGTATGCCGGTTATGGACGGATTGGAATCGACGCGCCAGATTCGACAGTTTGAGGGCGAGAATGGCATCTCCAGATGTACGATTATTGCACTCACGGGGCTGGCGAGCGCGCAGGACCAGCAGGATGCCGTGGATGCCGGGGTGGATATGTATCTTGTGAAGCCGGTGAAGTTTGCGGATATTAAGAGGATTTTTGGGAGTCGGTAGATGGTTTTGGGGGATGGGGGACGGAGGAGCGCTTTCTGAATAGGCGTTTTGGATATTTCCCTTGGCAAAGGGGATTAGGAGGTGGATTGGGTGAATTGGGTGGGGAAGGTTTTTTGGATCGGTTGGATACTGGGGGGTGGGACGCTTCGGCTTCTTTTCTTTCTTCTTTTTCTTCTTTATTTTAACTGTTTTTGTATTCGCGGTAAGACATTCTTTCTCAGCAAGGGTGGGTAGGTGGGATTCCTTAAGAACTGGGGTAAATTGATGGGACGAACGTCATTACTATGGATTGGTGCTTTGTTCGCATGACACACACGTGTAATGTCTTACACGATAGCGAATTATGGGATTTAGCTTTAAGCATATACTGCATCGAAGTGATATAACTTGAAGGGAATTCCGCAGGGCGCCTTATTTTATAGGCTTCTCGAAGTTTTAAAGGTTATATGGCAGTAGTATGCTAGACTCAATCACATAAATCAACTCTATTAGCCTTTAAAGGTATTCAACTTGGCGTTTGGATTTAAGATGCTGCAGCCAACCATATCCCCGATAGTCTGCTTAATATCCCACTGTTGAGCAGAGAGGTTGCTGCGCAAGATCCATAGAATATTTAACATTGATAGAGGAAAGTTGGATCTTTTCCTAAGGGAATGCCAGTTGATGAATCTAGAACTTAATATACTATCAAAAAATGAACAGTGCTAATACCTTCCACTTTCAGGAGGTAGTAGATAGCATAGGTGCCGAAGATACTCATCACTTTAGCATTCTACGTCTTCCAAAACCCCCGAGCCCAGCCATGGCTCCCATGCCACCCAAGCCACCAGGACCGCCAGGGCCAGGAGGACCTCCCAAACCTCCCAAGCCACCCATACCACCCATACCACCCAATCCACCAAAGCCAGGAGGGCTAGGAGGACCAATCATGCGTCTCATACCACCCATGCCACCCATTCCACCAAGACCTCCAAGGCCAGGGGGTCCAGGGGGTCCAGGGGGTCCTCCCATACCTCCTAAGCCTCCTAAGCCTCCCATGCCACCAAGACCGCCAGGGGTTCCGAGACCTCCAGGACCGCGGGGCCCACCAAGTCCACCACCAAACCCGCCCATGGGAGGTCCGCCGAGTCCGCCCCCGAGTCCACCCATGGGAGGTCCTCCACCAAGTCCACCGCCGAGTCCACCCATAGGGGGTCCACCCATGGGAGGTCTTCCGCCGAAGCCGCCTAGGCCACCTCCAAAGTAGTCATCATCTTCGTCTTCGAAGTCGTCCATCATACCACCCCCCATCATGCCGCCGTAGGGGCTGCCGCCCATCATACCGCGGCCCATGCCACCGCCCATCATGCCCCCCATACCGCCTCCCATCATACCACCACCCATGCCACCGCCCATCATGCCACCACCCATCATACCTCCAGGACGACCGAACCCGCCGAGACCACCTCCGAAGTACTCGTCTTCGTCATCGTCGAAGTCATTCATCATGCCGTGGTAGGGATTTCCGCCCATCACGCCTCTACCCATACCACCGCCCATCATGCCTCCGTAGGGGCTTCCTCCCATCATACCGCCGCCCATACCGCCTCCCATCATGCCCCCAGGACGACCAAAACCACCACCGAAGTAGTCGTCCTCGTCATCGTCGAAGTCGTCCATCATGCCGCGGTAAGGGTTTCCGCCCATCATTCCACCGCCCATCATTCCACCGCCCATCATGCCACCGTAGGGGCTACCTCCCATCATACCCCTACCCATGACGCCTCCCATCATGCCTCCATAGGGGCTACCTCCCATCATACCACCGCCCACGATGCCCCAAGGACGATCAAAACCACCGTGATCGTGTGTACCCCCGACAAAGGGCCAGCTGTCAAAGTCCTCGTCGTCGTCGGAAGCGAGACCGTTTATCATGCCACCGCCCATCATACCCCCGTAGGGGCTACCGCCATAAAACATTTCATCGCGCATGTCATCCAAGTAGTCTTGGTACCTATGCGCGAAGGGATTCATTTTCCGTTGTTTTTTTTTGGCTCGATGTGGTGTGGAAGGGAAGGCGGAGTTACTTAGATAGGGACTGTGCAATCAAAGTCTCCACGAGTAATTGGGGTTGTGGTTTCTGTCGGCTAGATGCTTTTGTTGATTGGGTAATAAAGATTTACTAAGATGTGGAAAGAATGAACGCGGGTTATATAGCTGCGGGATTTCTCCCTTCTGGTGACGGAGGTGGACGTGAATATGGGTGAGGTTAACAGCATGGCTACAGATCAGAAGGCATTGAATCTCGCAAACAGGAAGAACAGATATACATATATGTGGCTCCAGTGTACAAAAGCCACTGCGAGAAAGTAAGCCAACTCTTGGCGCTTTTTTGCTGTATCTTTCAAGCTACGGGGTGCTTCGTCAACAGCCTTGTAGCGATGCGTGAATCTGATTTCAACCTTCATATCTCACGGGAAAATGTTCTTTACACATCTACAATTATAGCGCCTGACATTTTGACGTGGTGTCAGCACTTGATTCGTCATATGACTAGGGGCGCAGGATGAATGGCGTGTTCACGCCCTCTGTTGGCCAAAAATGACCGCCGTTTTGAGCCTGAGGATGGGCTATGGCTGAAATCGTCAGAATCAGCTGCTGTTCTACAATTTCACCTATGATAGATCTCTGCGTCTCTGTAAGAACAATCCTCTATGAGATCTGGAATTTTTTGCCCAATTTCTCCCCTAGTCAAAGCAATGAAAGTTGCTGCCATCTATCATTTGTATAATGAGAACTAGGAATAAAAATTAGTATCAAACGAGAAACTCCATATACACTTCGTGGACGGGTGAAACAAGTATCCAACAGCAAAGGAAATTCGCGGCTTAACGAGAAAAGTCTACTTACCCCACATTGCGGGCCGAGGACTGACTCCGAACCTTGTTGACCCGGCGCTATACATATCGAGTTCTGCGGCTCACAGCTATTTGACGTGTGAAAACGGAAAACCACAGGCAGCCGTAAAACGTTGAAGGTATTTCACTCGTCTTTTGCAATCACATGACCCCGCGTTAGCGTGACCACATGATAAGGCTTATCGGCTTGTCCCACCTCTACCCGCCCGCATCCCGCTGACGCAACCGTGCCGTCTCAGCATTGCCAAAATCCTACGCAACAGCAAGATGACGCAAATCGTTTGTGTAGGAGCCGTCTATATCGACACAATTCTTACGTAAGCAATCCTTCTTTCACCCGTTGTGCATGCATGTTGTGCATTGGATGTCAGGCAGAAGCGTAAACACAGCCGTCATGGGTTTCAGCCTCGAAGCAAGGCTTGTATACTAACCCGAGACCAAAGCGTTCCACACTTCCCAAAGGAAGATGAGAAGCTCCGCGCGTCGAAGCTCATACGGCGGCGTGGCGGAAACTGTGCCAACTCGCTGGAAGTAATTTCCCAGCTGATTTCCCATGAAACAGCCGAGGAGAATGACCCAGAAGACACCGAGCCCGCAGAGTTGCCCTTACATCTGGTTTCGGTGTTTCCGGATAAGAAGTCAGATGACGTTGGCCTCATTCGTAACTCATTGCCCAATGTGAGGCTCTGGCCTTCCGGGATTTACAGGGCTGGTGCTACAGAGGCAGCTTCTAGCTACATCATCAAGAGCTTGGAGAAAGACACAAGAACTATTGTCAGCATCAATAAGCTTCCGGAAATGACGGCGGAGGAGTTTGCTGCAAAGGCGTTTAATCTTGCAGTGGTTGAGGATGTCAAAGAGGGCTGGTATCACTTTGAGGCGAGTGCAGCCAATAGTCAATTGTGTTACCTCTGAAGCTAACAAATTCCAGGGAAGGATCCCAGATATTACCCTCAAATGTGTTGAGGCATTGCGCAAAGCACATGAGCATCGTGGAATGAAGATCAGCGTGGAGTGCGAGAAACCTGAACGCGAGGGCATGAAGCGTGTAGCTGAACTCGCGGATGTCGTCTTCTATTCTAAGTTGTGGGCAGAGGTAAGATTCATGGATCTGTTCATACCAAACATGAGCTCATAGCTTCCAGAAAAACGGGTTCAAAGATGCCAAGTCGTTCTTGGAAGCCCAATTCAAGTGCACTCGTAGCAAGTAAGTCGGCATTGACAATTGGCCGGAGTTGAACTAATCGAGTGAAGCGCACTTTTATGCTGTACATGGGGAGATGGGGGTGCTACACTTGTACAAAAGGCTTCGGATGCTCCTGAGCAATGGTCTACTGTTACCAGCTGGAAACAAACCCCAGCTGTAGCAGTAGTCGAGTAGGTTCTCAATGAAGCCTCCAGTGCATAGAAGGCTGACCCATTTTTTAGTACCATTGGCGCTGGAGATACATTCATCGCCGGGATGCTCTATGCGCTGACATATCATGCTGATTGGACTCTCGACATGAAGCTCCAATTCGCCAATGAGCTCGCCGGGCGAAAAGTCATTCAAGATGGCTTTGGAGGTCTCGCATCCAAGATCTTCGCTCAAGGTCGCTATAGTTAAGCTTCTGTAAATGTCATGGTAACTACACAAAAAAGGGATCTTATTGACCAGGACACTGTATCTGTGACATCATCCATTGAGCCTTCACAGCTCATATGGTTTTAATCTTCCCTTGCCACAGTCTCTTTGCGTTATTGAAAAAGATGTCCTCTTTTTCTTTCGAGGAGATGAAATCAGCATTGGCGAGACCTGCTATGTTGGCGTTTACATCCCAGAAGCCAATACCGTATGGGTAGTCCTGGTCGAAATTAGTTCAAATTCGAAAGGTTCAGGACATTCAATTGAAAATGCTCGAAAGGGAATTCAACTCACCGTGCCAAAGACGAACTGTGATGTGGGAATATCGTGAGCCTGCAAGCCCTTGATCTGACGAGGATACACAGGCCCCGCACTGTCATACCAAAACCTGGATGCGTATATCTTCTGCGCTTCTTCTGCGTCATCTGGGAATCCAAGGAGAAACCGATCCGAAATATCTGGAAACGCTCCTGCGCCGTGCGATATGCGCCAATGCAGATTGGGGTACTTGATGATTGTTCGGTTCGCCGTGATACTGGAGACCGCACGTGCAGTCTCAAAGTAGAATTCGCCCAACCCAGACCGTAATGTCGCTATCTTTGTCAGTCCGCAAGTCAAACAATGTTTGGTATAGAAGGAACCAACATGGTTTAGAGTTGACAAATCGCCCATCTTCCAGCTTAATCACCGGATCCGTCGGATGAACAAACACAATCTCTCTACCCCCATCTCCCTGCCCCTCAGCCCTCTTCTGCAGATACTCCCACAGCACATCAAACCGCTCCTCCCCAGGATACAACGCCTCGTGATTCGTCAAAACCCCCACCCCCACCGCTCCCAGCTCTTCAAGCGCATACCTGACCTCCGTCACGCTCTCCTCCACATGTGGCAGCGCCGTCACCGCAAGCCACGAAAACCGCTCTGGATACACACGCGCCACCTCGGCCGAGAACTCGTTGAGTAAGCGCGCCAACGCCACCGTTTTCGCTTTCGAGTTGGCGTCGTTGGTGAAGGCGTTGGCCTGGGGCGTCGAGAAGCAAAACACCGAGTGTGCGATTCGATGCGTGGACATGAAGTCTAGATGCGCGCTGACATTCCAAGAAGGCGTTTCGCGGCCGGCGGCTAATGGTTGCAGGTCCCGGAAGAATGAGGGAACGGGGTGCGTGTGCGTGTCTATCCTGGTGGCATTCTCGAAGCCGGGGAGATTTGGGAGGGGCGCGGATATGTTGGCGATGGAGTCCAGGGCGTCTGAGAGGAATGGGAGGACGGATAGGTCGATTGAGTCCCGCGCTGCGTTGGATTGGATGCGCGATTTGATGTCTGGGCCTGTGCTGGTGGACATGGTGGTGTATGCGAGAGTGCCAAGGAGGAGGGCGGGGAGCTGCATCGTGTCAGAAGTATGATGTGCAATAGAGAGGCGGGTGCTTACAAAAACACGGCTTGAAGTTTGCGATGGAATTTACAAGCTAAGGCCCAGATCTTAGCAGGTTGGATAAGGCCGTGACGTTGGTGATCTTAAGCTTGTTGAATTCCGGGCCCCCGCACCCGAATAGGCGATTTTGAATTTGGGAAGGATGAGCCTGGGTAGAATGAGGGAATTGAAAAGATATCGCTTTATTTATTGTTGATCAAGCATTTCACGCAAGCTGTGTATAGCCAAAGCAAGTGAGAAAAAGGCTTGATGATTTCCTTAGAACCTTACAAGGTTGGAATACCGGAAGAGATGAAAGATAGTTCACGTGAGCATCACGTGCTCTGTCTGATCATCTGGGCCAGTAAGCTAAGATACCTTTCGAGTGATGATTCCAAGATGAGTTAAGATCTTTGTATTATCTTGCTCATAAGTTGTTTTCATCATATTCGATGATACATGCAAGGTAGTATTGGTGCAAGCTAAAGCGTCTTAGCGTTTGGCGCGTGACGGCTCGTTCTCCCGCGTACACCTGGCCCTGAAGAATTGCTCCATCTCGCACGCCTTCAAGATAACATAACATCCAGCCGATCTTGGGTAAACATCATGGACCAAGGTGGTCATGGTACCTTCCTTTGTATCCAAATCATTTGCAGACGTAGGCACACATCACTGACAAGACCCAGAGGCATACCTGAACCAAGAATATTCTCTACTATCTAACAACCATACATCAAAAAACCCTTATAATGAAGGGTATAATACCCTTGACCGTAACCCCCACCATGAATTAGATGCCAATCAACCTAGGAAGAAAGAAGTCAAAACTTAATATCCGCAAACAATTGTCACAAACACGAAAGAAACCACAAATCAATCTCGACCGATATTCTAAACACCTCCATCTGTGCTCAATGCGCAAGTCGATACGCCATAGAGACTTAATATTCTAAGGGAGAGGCAAAGTCTTCCTCATCCTCCTTGCTCTTCTTGTCCTTCTTCTCGGCCTTCTCGGCCTTCTTCTCGACCTTCTCGGCCTTCTTCTCGACCTTCTTGACCTTCTTCTCAACCTTACTCTTCCCCAACATCTTATTCTGAACTTTCTTCTTGTTGTCTGTCTTTTCAGTTCGATTATACGTCTTGCCAGTCCGCTCGTCAAATATTCTTTGGTTCTTGAACCATCTCGTGTTTGGCTGCCGAAATTCAATGCCCCGCTGGGCAGCCTCGGCAAAAGCCTGCTTCTCGACATCTTGCTTGATAAAGTGGCCGCCAGGGCCGAGCAACCTTCCCTTGGAGTTGATTTTCAAACTCTTCAGGTATTCGTCATCGAGCGGTGGGCTAGCGGCGACCTTCTGAGCAGAATCCTGCGTAGTGTTCGTCGTGATCTTCTCCGCGAGTTTCTGCGCGTTCTGGCTGGGATTCTGAGCAGCCTGCTGGTACGGATTCTGGTACGGATTCTGGTACGGATTCTGGTATGGATTCTGGTACGGATTCTGGTACGGGCTCTGGTACGAATTCTGGTACGGATTCTGGTACGGGCTCTGGTACGAATTCTGGTACGGGCTCTGGTACGGATTCTGCGCATAGGGGTTGGCAGCGGGCTGGGCGGCGGACTGGGGTGTCACTGCTGAGGCCGGCGGGGGAAAGGATTGTCCTGCAAGAGAAAATTCTCCGAAGATGGGATATGTTCCATCTTCATTCTGATCAAAGAGGTCCATCGAATTCTTGACTTCTGCTTCTGGGTTCGGTTGGGCTTCGATGCTCGGGTACGGCGGTAGCTGCAGCATGTTCCCAAATTGTGGCCGGCCTTCGGGATTGGGGTTAAGCCACGGAGAGGTGGTATTATCGAAAGGTGGAGTAGATGCCATCGTATAAGAGCTCTGGCCAGCGGGATCTTAGCTGCCGCCGGTAGAACGTGGAACTCGGACGAGTCTGAGAGCAATCGATGCCAGCTATCAATGAGCCTCAGGACCGTGTATCAGTGCACGAATGCAAGATGGAGGTTCTGAGTAGCTTTGGGTGAGGTGGGTTGTATGGGAGGTCTCTGGAAATCGGAGTGGTGTTGTGGAGATTGTGGGGGGGATCGAATGGAGCTTTTAAGCAGCGTGAAGGGCTAATGCTCGCGGTGGTGAAATTACCACGTTGTCTGATTGCAGCCCTTTAGGGGAGCTACAGTATAGTGAATAGCTTCTTGGCACTGGTATTTACGTACAGCTTCACGGCGGGGCGGGGGCCACCTTGAGCTGAGGGGTAGAAGCTCAAGCTGCACTCCCGCCGCATGTAGACCAAGGGCCACTCGGTGAGTTGAACGGCCCCGGTCTGCTCTTTCAGCTCTTGAGAATGTAGTGAGGTAGAAGCCCTCCATTAATTACATATATACATTCGCTGCTCACTCACAGCCAGCCCGCGATTTGCCGCCCCTGAGCTTACCTCAACAACACCATTAGCTGACAAGCCCAACTGCCCAGCGTTGAGCAGCAAACGGATCACCTAAAGCCGAAGCGTGATTTCCTTCTTGTTGCAGGTGCATAGCTCACACGGCCCACCCCGAAGCCCTTTCAAAGCACGCGCGCCACTGCATTCGTTCATAGTCGTTCTACAGTGTGTATTCTGGGCTCTACCCTGTGTAAACTCGGCCCAAAAGTCTTGTGGTAGCTAGGTAGGCTCCTCATGAAGGACAAGTGGCTGTTTTTTTGCGGGCTACTGGATGCATGGCCTATTTACACGTGACGTTGGTGACCAGGCGACTGTGGGGCTTCGAACCACTGGCCGCTTCGGCGGGCGGGAACGCCGTCTCGGCCCACGAGACCACTTTCGAGCATGTCATGAACGGCCTCTTTGCGCGGGATGAATTTATTCAGCGACGTGTATGGATATAATCTACCAGTGCCATCGGGCACGCCAGCTTTCCTCTCCAACTGGGTATGCATCGGGGGTGAATCGGAAATCAAGACTGCTACAGCTAACCTCCTTCCTCAGCACTGCATCGTATTCGGCACCGAGCCCTCCCATACGGGGCCTCCAGGAGCTGTGTAGTTCACTTGTCCTTGTTGGATTCTCCACAGCTCAGTCAGAATACCCTCCCTGTCGTCCGGGTCGTAGGCGCCTGGCAGCGCGACTCCGGTGGGGTTTGCGCTTCCCCCGCCCGTTATCCTAATCTGGGTACAGCTCGGGTAGAACTGGGCGCCCATCCGTGTCCCTGCGACATGCAGTCCCAGGATCTCATGGCGCAGGAGATACTCGCCGTTGGCGATTGTGGGCGGGATGGTGACGGTCCACGACGCGCCGTTCTTGGCGAGACAGTCGGAGCCCCACGGCGTGGCCTTCGAGGTATCGTAGGAGACCTGATCGATTTTCACCCACACGTTACCCGTGTCACCTTTGAATGACGCGCAGTCAGGAGTGCACTTGGCGAGGTAGTTCATGACCGGTCCTGAGTGGGAGGAGCCCCATTGGTCCCAGATGAGTTTGCTGGCTCTAAATCAGCGCGCATATTTTTGTTGACGGTTCCAGAACGTACATCTTGTCGCCCGCCTTGACATCGATTATCCCGGTTGCTGGGAGGTTACCGCCTTGGTTGCATCTGCGGCTCGTTAGCCATAACAAAGCTTAGGGTGTTGCTAGACCCTACGTGATATCCTTGGTGGTGAAATCAGCCACCGGGCCCATATCTTTGATCCTACGCGCATAGCGAGTCGGTACTGTGGTCAGGTAGTCATCGGAACCCACCTGCCAAGCAGGGTACAGCACGCCGTTGTATTCGATGTTCTTCAGGTACCCGTGAGCAGACACCACACCGGAGAGGGCGGCGGCACTCAGCGCGGTTTGAAAGAAGCTAACCATCTTTGCAAAAGCAGGTTGCAGCACAACAGTAGCTCGGTGCTGTTGGCAGAAGCCCGCCTCAGCCTCCTTTTATACACCGCCCACACTCCAGCGGGCTGTGTGAACGATCCCCCCCGCTACCACACATCGGTCCTCATACCCGAAGAGTCGCATGCACAATATCATATTGAAGAGTTCGAAACCCGGTTCGTCTCCTATGCACTATCGGACACTGGCGCAGCAAATTATCTCCATATTAGGAGGCTGCTTGGTATACAGGCGAGCAAGTAGAATGGCGGCGTTATATTGGATCCGCAACCCACGAGCTTTGAATGTATGGCGATGACGGAGGCTGACGGTCCGTCGCTCCTTTAGGGGCTAGCAGGGATTGGAATGGAACCTCTGTGTGATACGCGACTGGGGCAGGGTCCCACGTTGATTACCATGAGGAGTTTATCTTGGCCCAAACAACACGAGGAAACAAGAGGAACCAAATAGGTATGAAGGTGGCAGATCTTTGTCTTTTGATTGCTGGGATTATGTTTGCTGGATGTGCCCTATGCTCTCTCTTCCTTTAAATACCCCTCCACCACTTACTTGACGAGACGCTGAATTGGGATTGCAGAGGGGTATTAGCGCTGCTGTTCCCGACACTGACATTGTAGTCTCCCTTCTCCATTGCCCACGAATCCCTTTCTTCATCCCAATAGCTCGCCGCATACTTGAGCTCGATCTCAACCTTCACCCTCTTCTCTTCGCCGGTAGCCAAGAAGATCTTCTCAAAGCCCTTGAGCTCCTTCAAGGGTCGAGTAACCGGGCAATCGACCTGTGAGACATATACCTGGACCACCTCGGCGCCGTCGGATCCCCCAGAGTTCCGCACAGTGACTGCTACGTGTAGAGTATTTTTATCGACCTTAACTTCGAGATCACTGATATCAAAGGTAGTGTACGATAGTCCATGACCAAATGGAAACAGCACCTCCTTTTTCGTCTTTTCGTAGAACCGATACCCGACGTATACGTCCTCGCCGTACAAACAACGACCCTTCTCAGACCTGAAGTTCAGATACGCAGGATTGTCCTCATTCCTGACTGGAAAACTCAATGAGAGCTTAGCAGAAGGGTTTACAGTGCCGAAAAGAACGTCGGCGATACTGTTCCCAGCCTCATTGCCACCATACCAAGCTTGTACCACTGCCGCAACGGAGTCTATCCAGGGCATAGCTACCGGTGTGCCAGTTTGTAATACCACAATGGTGTTTTGATTGACAGCAGAAACGGCTTGGATGAGTCTGTCAGTGTAGCCAGGAAGCGACATGTCGGATCGGTCGAAGCCCTCCGATTCCCATTCGCCCTTTGAAAATTCAGTATTTGACGAAAAGAAGTCAATGCGACAGAGAACTTACACTTAGACCGGCGCAAATAACTACCGATTTTACTTTTTTCGCGAGGTCGACTGCGTCATCCAACTCCTTCTGAGGATCTGTCTTGAGCGCCACGCCGACACGTAACCCACCGCCCCTCATCGCCGTAGCTCCCTTCTTCTTAATCTTCTGAGTCAAACTGGAACCGAACTGAACCAGGACCAAATAAGACTGTCCGGCTTGCAGCATCTTGCTTCCTCTCTCCTCTAGCGTGCCGGCGCCCATGAAAGTCGCGCCTTGTCGTTGCTTGGTGGCGTTATCCACAACCAATTCACCATCAACATACACCGTGGCAGTTCCTCGGACCGAGCAGCCGAACTCGTACTCTCCACTCGTCTGCGGTGTAAATGTACCTTCTAAATCCATGTAAAAGAGCTCTGGGCTGATATCAGGGTGTCGGTAGTCCACCAACAGCATGTCGGACCTCTTGCAATAGATCTCATCGCGAGCTACTCGTTCCGCTGCATTCGGAGGCTCGTTATAAAATTTTGCTGTCATGCCAGACTTTCCAGATGCCGTGACCGAAACCCCAGAGAGGAGTGGGAGTTGCTTATAGCCAATCGCACCCTGAGTCCAGATCGATGCTTGGTATCCAGATATGCCCTCCAAAGGAGTCGTAGTGTAAGAAGCATCCAGGCTTGCCGAGCCACCCCCCGCGAATGCTGCAATCTTCGTGTTAGGCCCCATGACTGCGATAGTATCCGACACGTCCAGTGGTAAAATTTTGTTGTCGTTTTTCATGAGCACGATACTTTCCGCTGCGACTTTTCGCATCATCTTCCTCGTCTCAATATCATCGACTGTCCCTTCAGGAGCATCAGATGCAATACCCAGTTTGGAAGCACGGTTGCAGAGGTTCAAGAGGTTTCGGACGCGCTCGTCAAGAACGTGTTCGGCCACTTTACGGTTTCCCAGAGAGACAGTAATGTTCGGACCGCGAACGCGTGGCGGCCCTGGCATTTCGAGGTCGAGTCCCGAATTTGTGGACTCTGCTGCGGAATAGGTTCCGAACCTAGACATGTCATTAGCAGTGGAGCTCTGGGTCTGAGTTTGCAGTGCATACCAATCACTCATGATGAATCCATCGAATCCCCACTCCTTTCTCAAGACTTCATCAAGCAGCCTCTTGTTTTCGCTAACATGTACGCCATTCACGCGGTTGTAGCTCGTCATGTAACTTGCCGGCTGTGCATCTCGCTGCGCAATCTGGAACGGAAGAAGGTAGATCTCTCTTAAAGCGCGTTCGCTAACCACGCAATTGACAGCCTGCCTCTCATGCTCAGAATCATTGCATACATAATGCTTGATTGCTGCGCTAACGCCAGTACTTTGGACCCCGTTCACGATGGCTGCTGCCATAGCCCCAGAGAGGTAGGGGTCTTCGCTGTACGATTCGAAGCCTCGGCCTCCAAGCGGCGAGCGTTGAATGTTTACCGTGGGACCCAGCCATACATGTGCTCCCTTCGCAATCGCTTCACGGCCGATGAGCTCGCCTGCAGCTTGAATGAGTTTCTTGTCCCAGGTGGATGCCAGAGCTGTTCCACAGGGGAGGCAAGATGCAGGTGCGCCATTGAAGAAGCGCGTCCCGCGCACACCATTGGGACCATCTGAGAGTCTAAGAGATGGTATGCCTAGGCGGGGTATGTCTTTCGTGTGCCAAAAATCTTTGCCTGTCGTGGAGTTATCAGAATCGGAAGCGGTTCTCCGAGTATCGGAAGCGGGTATAGTCACCTGAAAGCAAGCTGACTTTCTCGTCTAGGTCTAATTGAGAGAGAACATACTCAACATCGAGGCTCGCCATATCGAAATATTGGATTGATTATTGTAGAGAGACAGAATTGTCTCTGTGTTGTTCATAGCGAGTACTTGAATGCGGGGTGGTAGTGTTTATGTGGGGCTAATGAGTCGTTCCGATGAGCCAATCGGCTATAGGGAGAGTCCCGGGCTGGCGACCCTTCTCGGATCTGTTCCGACGCCAGAGTCGGGGATAGATGGCCCCGCTTGTCCAGCTGATGCGTACTGACTGTTGATGTTCGGCAGATTGTCGTTAAAATCCACGGGGACACTGTTGAGCCAGTCAAGACCTCCTACTGGCCACCAAGACTCTACAAAATTGTTTTCCAGCTGCTCGTGGTGATTTGATTCGGAATCTAGGCCTTGCAAGTCGCGATATGAACCGCTTATTTCGTCTTGAGATACGGTGGCGGATAGATCAGGCAGATTCAGTTCGAGGTTATCTTGAACATTGGTTAGAAAAAGGCACCAGGTTACTCCATGGGGTATGCTGACCGTTGTTTCTGATGCTGCTAGCTGAGTTTGAGTTTGCACCATCTCTGGCTGCTTTCAAAGCCATCAAGCACCTTTTTGCAAAAGCTCCTTCTAGGTTGACGAAGTAAGAAAGACAATCTAGACACTTTGCGAACGATTGTTCTAAAGATGACAGGTTGTCGTATTCTGACTTCCTTAAACTCGGTGTTAACAGCACGGCAAGGACCACTGTCCCTGCGGTATAGAGATCTGCGCGATGGAATAAGCTCATGCTCAAGTTTTGAAGGAAAATCAGTGCATACTGAATACGGAATGCCAAAAAACTGGAAGGTGGCCTCTTCCGCAACCCTTGACCAAAATATCGATTGTCTCTTGGGCAGCAGCTACGCATGAACGGACGCAGCTTGCTGCAATTGCATGCTTCAGTGTAGTTTGAGTCCGAGATATTGCAGAGTTAAAGAACTGACTCTGAGCTAAATCCACCACAATGGGTCTGAAAAGAAGAATCTTGATATGCAGGTATCTAGAACTAATCAGCATCTACGCTTAATCCTCTCATACTTCCTAGGACTTTAGGAAAAAAGGTTCGATTCATACCTGTAGTGTAATATCACCGCTTCTGATCTAAAAGGTGAATTATAATCTACATTCATCATCTCAGGATGATACTGAAGGTAGGTCGGCAATGCTGCTTTCCAGCACTCTATTGCGTCTTCAAATTCAAGAAGAGGAGTCAGGTCCATTGATCGAAATCCTCCTGGAACAGATACAGGCTTTAGCGACCGGGGAGCATAGAAATATCTAGTTGGGTCAGCCATATGACTCGTTGGAACATGGCCGGCACTTACTTGAGAACATCCATTAGGATATCGGAGAGCTTGATAGCGTTGATAAAGAAGGATATTCTAGACTTCTCACGCGTTTCGAGGGGATTTGAACAGCTTGATGGTTCCATGGAGAGGTGCTCGTCATCGATGCTCATTGGAAATGGTATTATAGACGACCAAGCCAACATTGGAGGTCTTCCAAATGTCATACTGAGAATTCTGCAAATTATATGTTAACAAAATACGGAGCGTAGACTTGTGATCGCACACACCTATCCGTTAAAATGCAGCACCACCAAGTCCTTCGCCTCTCTTCTCTTTGTGCTTGGCTCTCCAACGAAGAATCTAGCTGGATCCCAATTCCTTGTGCAACTCGGATTGCCAACCCAACTGTTACCCAGCATCTATTCACCATATCAGAACCTTGAAGATATTGAGAAAGTAGTATCAAGGCCTGGACGAGTTGAAGGGAGCTATGGTCGGGGCTGTCCGCTGTGATGAGCTTTTGCGCCCTTTCGAAGAAGGAATGCGAGTTTGATTTGGCTCCACGAAAAGATTCTGTACGCATCAAATATCTCGAGCCCAAAGCAAGCATTGAATTGAAACAGCTGTAAAAGGCTCGTAGAGAATGCACTGTCTCGCCCGCATCGTAAGTATTCGCATTATCATCCGAACGTAAATCTTGAGTCCAAATATTCTCGTATCTGGGACCATCTCTATATGTGAGCGAAGCTATACTGCTTGGGGTTTACTAACTGACCTTTTCATGAAGCTTTGCTTGTGAAGAATGGGATATAAGGGATAGACGTAGGTCCAGTAGTTGTCGAGATAGATATCCGCAATGCGTCTTGGAGGCAACACTAACTCTTCCATGAAGGCTTGTATGTTTTGCCTATTCTCAAGTCGCTTTGATCTTGAAATTGGGAATATATCTGGACCACCATCATTATCGCCAACGGACTCAGCGTGCCCACGTTTGCGCCCCGCAGATGTTTGCACTTCTTGCATGAAGGCAGCGGCGCTTGATGGTCCAAGGAAGACTGGACCATTCTTTACAGCTAAAGATGGAGAGTCCTCAGTCATATTAGGTGTCTGAGGGGGGGAATATGGCTGCCCACGAATAGTAGCCATTTGTCGGCCTGGGGGTCCCAATACAGTGCCAAGACTTGACGTACTGCCTCCTCCGTCATGGCGATTTCCGAGCTGCAATGACCTGTGGGTGGTATTTTCACGATATGCGACTGGAGGGCTTATCAAATCTCCGATACTTGGTAAAAATGCATCTGTTGTTTCTGAGGGAGGCGGAGAGCTTCGCGTAGGAGGTATGCGACCGGTCTGTGGCGACTCATCGCGGCCCCGAGCGCCCTCCAGCTCTCGAATACGTTGTTCAAGAGACTGCACATAGCTTGGTGTTATCTCAGAGTTGGATTCCAGATACACACAATTCTCCGGTCCTAGCCTTTTCCTGGTGCAGGAGCTACAAATGGGGCGGCCACCATCACAACGAATTTTCCGATCCCTGCATTCGCGACACGCAAGTCGGATTTTGGGTCGCTTTGCAGGGCCCTGGAAAGCTTCCGAGGTTTGTTGTTGCATCGGATGGGAGAAGTCAAAGGGAAAGGTGCAAGGGGCTCAAGATGCGGGGAACGAGCCGACAAAAGTAGCGCGGAACGTGCATGACTCGGTGGATCTTCCGAACTAAAGCGTTTTCGAATGACGGAATCTAACCTTGCGATCACGTCTTTACTGCTAACTTGTCATGGTGCGGCCTGTCCGGCTCCATGAACTGCAACCATGTTATCCTGTCCGGGTTTTCCTCCACCTTCATTGTGCGAAATTCCTCAATCTCATTCCTCAGGCCCACAACACCCACGTCCTTCGCGTATTTCTTCCACAAGTCGACCAGTTCAGCGAGCTTCTCCGGATAGACTCCGGCGAGGTCATCCATTTCACCTCTGTCCTTGGAAAGATCATAGAGCTGCCACTTACCGGGGCCTTTCGGGGGTGGCACCCAGTCAATCTTCCAGACGCCTCGTCGCAAAGCGCCACAGCCCATCAATTCCCACCCTACTGTGTAATCAGGATCGTGAATCTCAGACTTTTCCGTCGATGAAAGCCATTTTCTCCAAGATTTCCCTCGAATTGGCGCAACTTTGCGACCTGCATAACTTCCATTGTGCGACTTGACACCCGCCAGGTCCAATAATGTCGGTGCGAGATCCATGACAGTACAGAAGGGCCCTTCAATGCCGGGTGTCCGTGTAAGACCAGGCTTCGAGAATATGAAAGGAACTCGAACTCCCCCCTCAGTGCTGAACCATTTGTAAAGCCGAGATGGTGCAGTCGCTGCCTGTGACCACAAAGGCCCATACCAGCAGTACGACGTTGCTCGACCAATATTGTCCAAGGAATTATCGTAGTACTTTTGCATATGCTCGAGTGTTTTGCCTTGCATGGATGGCCCGGCTTCAATGGCAGCACCTTCAGCTCCTATACCGGGTCAGTGAGGCAAGTACGTGAGTCAGTGAAGTACCTACCGTTATCACTCATGAATATGATGTAGGTATTTTCGTATTGGCCCGACGATTTCAGGTATTCAACTACCTTTCCTACATTCTCGTCCATACGCTCTACCATTCCGGCATATACCTCCATTGTGCGACTTGAGCGTGCTTTGGCATCAGTCGTCATCTTATCCCAAGGTGGGACTTCAGGGGCGACGATGGGATGAGGGACTATATCGTCGGGTATCAAACCCAACTTCTGTTGCTCTGCAATCCGTCTGAGTCGCAGCTCATGTGGGCCATCCTTATACTTCCCCAGGTAGTGATCGCAGTTCTCCTTGGGAGCCTGCAATGGCCAATGGGTTGCGCTGAATGGAAGATAAGCGAAGAAAGGTTGTTCAGGTGCTTCCTTTTGATGATCAGCAAGATACTCGATCAGCTTGTCGGCATAGAAATCGGAGGAATAAAAGTTGTCGGGAAGATGTTTGACGATATCCTCGTCTTCACGATGGTAACAAGCCGTGTTACTGGAGAAGAATGGCGGTATCTCTTCTTTCGACTTCAATGGCGGTTCGTATCCATAGTGATTGGCGCAACCAGGCAAAAGTGCGAACGACTTATCGAAGCCTTTCGCCCATGGGCTTTGTTCTTTCTCGAGTCCAAGGTGCCATTTCCCAGACATACATGTCCAGTAGCCTCCATCGCGTAGAAGCTGAGGAAAAGTGACGACGCGATCATTGAGGAAGCCTTCATGGCCGGGCTGGCCCAGGTGTGAAGGCGATCTGATAATGAACTCTGCCAGTTGTCCCAATCCAGCTATATGGTGGTCTGTTCCAGTCATCAACATTGCACGTGTGGGAGAACATAGCGCGGCAGTGTGGAAATCCGTGAACCGCAAACCATTGTATCCCAACTGGTCAATGTTTGGTGTTGATATTTCGCCGCCAAAGCAGCCCGTATCTGACCAGCCAAGGTCATCTGCGAGAATGATCAGGAAATTGGGACGTTCTTTGGCAGCCATAGTTGATGTGTTCGAGGGTCCGAAAGTCGTCATCGGCAAAAAAGTCTAGGCACAGGCAGATTCTAATATGAGCACCGTTGGAAAATCCAGGGCAGAGGCGTTCGGATGCGTTCCCCGAGGTGTCTCCTGGGACACTCCCCGAATGCCAAGCGGCCGAACAGCTTTGGGGGATCAATCCCGGAAGCTTGGGCTTGTCAACCCTGTCAAATGCATATCTCCCCTGTTTGCCTCCATGTTACTCGATCACAGTCCGGCAGCAGCTCTCGCCTTTGGATGCGCTATCATTTATATATCATCCTCGGCCTCCATGCCCTCCACATCCAACAACCACAGTGGAATTCACGATCAACATGTTTGGTACTCCAGATATTCTGCGGAGGAACAACTTCAGAGTGACAAATCATGTCAGCTCTAATCTTTTATTGTCGACCATCATCATAGGAACGAGCGTGTTCAGCTATGGCTTCGATACGGGTGTGCTGGATACCGTACAAGCAATGACGCGTAAGCAGCCATACTGTCCAAATGTTTACCACCGCTAACAAGACGAAACAACACAGCATTTGAGAGAAGATTTGGTGAACTGAATCCGAAAACAAACAAATACTTCATCAATTCGACTCATCTCGCCTTCCTCAATTCTTTTCCGCTGATCTTATATGCTGTCGGCGTTATCGTCGCATCCCAAATTGGCGAACGATTCGGTCGCCGCGCTGTCCTCATCCTGACCAACCTGGTCTGCATCACCGGAACAGCGGTTTGTTACACCGCAGAAGACTATGGACAAATGCTTGCTGGTCGCATGATCGTAAACATGCATGTAGGCATAGAAGCCTGGCTGGTTCCGATGTACCAAGCAGAGATTGTCCCTGGTGCCATCCGTGGGGCTATGGTCAGCTTGTATGCCTTCAACCACATATTTGCCGCCTTCATCTCATCGATCATCACCAACGCTACAAGCAAATATACAGACGATAGCTGCTGGAAGGTTCCAGTAGCTTGTATGTTCATCTTTCCGATATTGGTACTCTTGGGTACTCCCTTTGTTCCAGAGTCGCCGCGGTGGTTGATGAGGAAGGGTCGTTTTGAAGATGCAGTCGTTTGCTTGGACTATATCAACAACCACAACGAAGATTACGTCGCTGTGGATGAAGCCACTCTTTTGAAGGAAGCATTGAGCGAAGGAGTGACCAAGGGAAGGTGGTCTGATCTGTTGAAGGGTGTTAATAAAGTAAGCTTCTTGGCCTCTGAGCAAAGTTTTCGTTACGATCAGCTTCTAACAGTATTAGCGACGAACTCTGATAGGAACTTCAGCTGCTGCATTCAAGCAGTTGACAGGCCAATCATTCGCCTCACAGTATGGTGCCATCTTCATCAAGAGCATCAATGTCATGGATCCATTCCAAGCGACAATGATAAAGCGCGCCATTCTCATGCTTGGACCGCTAAGCGTGATGCTTCTGGTTGACAAACTTGGACGACGAACCATGTTTTTGACTTTCGCATCGTTCGCAGCTGCAGCATTGATGGTCATGGGGGCTCTGGGGTCGACTAGCTCAGTGGATACCGATATCACAATCAAGAAGGGAATTGTTGCTATGGCCATGTTCTTTCCTTTTGCCTATTTGGTTTCTTTTGGAGCGACGTAAGTGCAGCGTACCTGTGTCGCTGAAGCTCAAGCTAACGTAACATTTTAGGCTCGTTGTCATCGAATCTGAGATGCCCCACATTACTCTTCGAGATAAATCCACAATGGTGATACGCCCATATCACAATGAATTCTAATCAAAATATGACACTGACTCTCGAGTACAGATTTTCTGGTCTACGAGCAACATTTGCAACTTTGTCGCCACCTTCACTTTACCCTACCTACTCAATGCCCCGTATGCCAACCTTCATTCGAAAGTCGGGTTCATATATGGATCTACAAGTGCGCTTGGTGTCCTTTGGGGGTTCTTCTTCATGCCTGAGACGACTGGGAAGTCTTTGGAAGAGATCGATGAGATGTTTGAAGCCAGAGTACCAGCTTGGCGTACAAAAGGTAATATTCATCAAGATCACAAACAAAATTGAATAGCTACTGACAGTTTTCAAGGATGGAAATCCAACGGATTTGGCGCTAGGCTCACTGCTATGGAGAATGACCCACACTCTGCGCACTTGGACCAAAAAGTAGCAGATCAAACTAGCCTTGAAGTCACAAGGAAATAGAATACTTGTTGGAGGAATGCCTGCATGCTCATGTCGAAGAGCAGTGTTGGGCATCGACAAACTTGCTATTTCTTTTGACGAATCAACTGCATGGCAATGAAATGTTTTCATATAGAGAAACAAGATCTCATAGTATGCTTTCAACGCATGAAATCATACCGAATGCGAATTTTCGTAAAATGTTCTGCAAAGGTTCATTTTCGTAGTCATTCTTTTATCTCAGTGACCATTTCAAGATGACAGTCGCATTAAAATATTACTTTGATAACATTTCTTTATGATCGCATGTCTGTATGACCTCTCAAGGATTCATCATCGATCATATACTTGTTGAGATGGCCATGGCGGGGCAGGATCGAGCAAAGACCACGGGTCAGGGCATCTCAACAATAAAAGTATCATGTGAATGTGGATGAGGCCAGTAAATTCTTAAACACTCGTTTTTATAGACTTAAGTGCGACATGGTAAATCTTTCAATCTCCTATCTCTCTTGAATTTTATCAAGTGTAAATAAACTTAGAGACGTCGCAGTTCCAATACGCTACTATGGTGTCTTTCGGTCGGGTCGCAAAGTCCTATACGCTTGAGTATTGTTCTATTCAGTTCTGTTATCTGTTAGATCTGACACTAGTGGTTTGAGTGGAAATTCGCTTGAAGTCCTTGTGGGTTAGGTTCATCCTACAACATTCAGCGTCCACGAAAAGCTGATATGCTCACCTTCCAAAATTTTCCAGAATTCTATGTTCCGAGACTGGAAGGAGTCTAAACAAAGACAAATCATCCTGGAAGAGGAAGACCCGGAATTTTTTTTCCTATATATGAATTGGCTCTATCGCAGTCTGCTTCCGGTTAAAGTCGGCGAACCTAGCTTAGAAGGCCATCGAGAATACCTCCAGTTGGCTAGGGCATACGTATTGGGAGACATACTTCAAGATCCAGATTTCAAAGACTCAATCAAAAGCAAAGGATGACCAGTGCTGGTTTCCTGTTGGTCCTGTGTTGAGTTGTATTTTTGACAACACTCCAACCTCGTCAAAGGCTAGACAACTGCTTGTGGATATGTACGTTGATATTAGTTATTCAGACTGGCTGCGGGTATGGACAAAGCGAGACGATATCCCAGAGGACTTCTATGAAATTACTATAGCTCTGATGGATAAAAAGAATGGAAAGGGGGTACCTACACTCAAGATAAACACATGTGAATATCATGAGCATGGATCTGAATTAGGCCTGTTTTATAAATCGCGCATTACAAATCAAGCTACGAAAGATACCTAGGATATATCTGGGCCTTAAACAAGTTATGGGGTACATCACTCATATTGTACCATCTTGTCATTATTTTGAAAGCTTTTTGTATAAAAAGTTGCTGCTACCGAAATTATCAGCAATTCTCATCCATAGAAAAAGATTTTCTGGGGCTTTCCATACCAAGTAGCTTTCCAATGGGTTTTGAGGCCTATGTTGATAGAGCGTCAGCGAAATTTTTGTAGCATATAGATATAAGAGTATAAAGATCAAGATGACATCTCGTATATTATAATATACCATTCTTAATACATTCTGTATTCTTGGGCAGGTCAGGTTAGGTACTCAGGTACCAAGCCTGGAAACCACCTGGGCACAGCCTGTAATCAGGGTCACGTGACGTCGCATATCCAGGGTGGTACTATGATACCCAAGTACTTAAGCATCTCCAAGGCACTACAATTTGCCAAAAAAAAAACCTTGAATTCTTGTACTTGAGACGAATAAAAAATCCCCCAAGGAGGATCTGTGGATAAAAACTGATATTAATGGCCTGGCCCCGAATTAGGTGAATGGCCCATATTCTTCAATTTGATATCGTGCAACCCTGTGTCCTGAACATATCGATCCCAATCTTCCAGTAAACCTTTCAAGATTTCTGGTCGTTCTTCTGCCAAATTGTTGTTCTCGCCCAAATCTTTGCTGAGGTCATACAGTTCCCATTCGTCACTACCGACTGGTTCCGGCACGAACACTGCCTTCCAATCTCCCCTTCGAATAGCGCGTCTGCCAAATAGCTCCCAGCCTGTAACGTCTTGGCCATTTTGATGAATGGTGTCAGTCGATTGAGAGAGATAAGGTACCCAGCTCTTGCCCCTCGGCCTGACGACCTGCCGTCCATGAAACTCGGGTGCAGGATGAGACACCCCTGCAAGCTCCAGCATTGTGGGCAAGATATCCATGCACGTTGCAAACTCATGGATGATACCGGCATTTGCAACCCTGGCGAGCGGTGGGTATCTCACGATGCACGGACATCTGATACCACCTTCGAAAGTCCAAAGCTTGAAGCCACGGCTTGGTGCAGTAGCCGCTGCCGCCCATCGTGCCCCATACCATACAAAGGAGTCCGCATTTCCAATATTATCGAGCGAGTTGTTGTAGTATTTCTTGATGATTTGCGTCATGGGGGAGCCCGCCATGATCGGTAGTGCTTCCAGAAACTTGCCCTCGGCGCCGTTGTCGGACATGAAAAGCACAAAGGTGTTGTCCAGTTCGTCGGTTGACTCGAGATATTGGATAACACGAGATAAGTTTTCGTCAATCAAGTCAACCATTGCTGCATAAGTTTCCATGCGCCGGGCGCTCTTGGTCCGCGCTTCGTTATCCATGTCCTTCCACTCTGCTGGCGTTTGGCCGACCATGGGCGCCGGATCAACATCTGAAGGGACCAAACCTTTGTCGATCAGGGCCTGTATCCTCTTTTCTCGGAGCGTCTCAGGCCCTGAGTCGTAGTAGTGTCGATATTTCTGAATGGTTTCCTGAGGTGCTTGGAGTGGCCAATGGGGTGCTGTGTATGCGAGGTATGCGAAGAATGGCTTTTCTTTCTCTTCTAACGAACGGTTTTCAAATTGCTCGATCATTTTGTCCGTAAAAGTCTTGGTCGAATAAAAGTCTTTCGGGATGTCCTCTTTGCGGTCAAGCATCTTGTCATTCTCCATCCATAGGCCTTCAGTGTTAAAAGCCGGCATTCTGGTATTTGCGTTCGCATCTAACTGAGGCTCATTGTTAAAATGATTACCTGCACCTGCAAGGTAGGTAAAATTCTTTTCGAACCCTCGGGCGTATGGGGACGTCTCTTTAGTCAGACCAAGGTGCCTATATTTCATCAATGAAACGCCCGAGTAATGCTTGAGAGTAGGGATGCACAAACCACTTCCCGGACAACATAGTTAGATAGCCTGCATCCTTTAAAATCTCTGCAGCTGAAGCGACGCGAAAATTGAGATACCCTTCATAACCAGGCTGCCCATCGAAGTCTCTTCGTGTTCGCATGAATTCGGCCATTTGACCCAAGCCTGCGATATGATTGCTTGTTACTATTAGTTTTCAGTTACTAAAGTATGATTCTGAGCCTACTCTGTTCCGGAAAGCAACATTGCTCGGGTAGGCGAGCATGCAGATGCAGTATGAAATCCGGTCATCACGATCCCTTCGTCTGCCAAACGGCCCAAACATGGTGTCTTAATCTCACTGCCATAAGGCCCTGTATCGCTAAATCCCAAGTCATCAGCTACCACAATCAGGAAATTTGGTTGTTTCTGGTTGGAAGTTGACATCATGATTGTTAGTCACGTGCAAGAGATCAGGCTCTGGAGCGTTTTGGTCCCAAACTCGAGCGCTTTCTTTGGGAACAGCAGCTTAAGCATGTATAATACATGGCGCAACATGCGCTAAAGATATCGCAATAGACTCAATAGATAATTGTGGGTCCGGTAGTACATTATTGCGTACCGATAGGTTATCGAAATGCAAGGAGGAATGGTGTTCGGGCGTGCTCCCCGAAGGTTGGTGTAAGCGGCTCGGAATGGTTCCGGCCAGATCACTCAGGGCAAAAATGGCGAATCTGTCAAGAAAATCCACCCACCTAGCTCTATAGGAACAATATCGCAAAAACCAGTCATGCATTTCTTGGATATTGAAAATTCTACAAATGGCTTCCAGAGCAAATATGCAATCAAATAAAACAACCGGTATGTACCTGCCATGAAAACCTTAGGTAAAACGCTTATTCCTTGCCCAAACTTTTGCACGAATTCCCGTCGCTGAAGCAACATTAGGAGTTAATCATTAATCATTCCTCATGATTTCGCAAGTGGTGAGAATTCATGGTGTAAAATAATGGCAGGCATGTTCACAAGGTCCACAGAAGTAGATACTTGACCAGCCGCACGTGCGGCAAAATCCGTGGCCTAGGAGGGCTTCTGCTACAAACGTTTTATGAGGTTCAGGATAAGTCGTGATCAGCCGCTGAAAGATACATAGACATTTGAACGACTACATATCATCATTGAGAACATCGTGTACGCATTTTGTAGACTTGGCCAGCAGCAATGCGCTTTTCCCTGTTAAGTGGTCCAGTTAGGTTGCAAGAACAGGACCGTCATTTCCAGGCGAAAGACATTGCGAGGAGTATTTTTTTGCGTCTTTTCTTGCCGTGAAAGTGCTCGCGCAACATAATATGCCAAGTGGTGCCTGCTGGCGCTTGCAACTGAGCACTGGACCTCCGCGCCCATGATCGCACCAATAAGACTGCGGCAAACATAGAGATACAGGCAAAGAACATATGACCGGCGGCAATTCTAGAAACATCTGTCTACCAAAAGCAAATCCAGCCGCTATTACATCTTCTCACTAGTTGCAACTGTTGTCTGGGCTAGAATATTTACTCGTATTAAAAAGAGCAATGTAGGCTGATAGCTTGCCCACACACTGCCATACTCATCGCAACATCTTTAATGGAGCGTTCTCATGTATAGCGTAATAAGCTGTTGAAACCAACCCCTTTCTGGGAAGGCGATTGCTATCCAGGTCGTATCATTCCAGCCGGATGTTTGTTTTTTTCCAACGCAACATAGTTCTGAATCTCTACCTTCTTCAGACAGATTAACATAGTTTCGCTGCTTTTGGCTCGAAACAGAGGCGATTTTCAGGCACCAAGAATGCCTAAGCGTAAGCGCTGTTCAGCTTGTTGGGTCTAAACGTCATTTTCCGACTGGTGCGAGGCTGACTCTGGGCGTAATATCCGGGGAAACTTGGAGACTCCACTTTCCCCACGGAAAACCATCGCTTTCTCTGGGGCTAAGCTCTTGGTCGAGAGATATCCTGCAGCACCACGAGACCTCTCTACCTAGTTTAGTATTGGCTGGCTCGGCATGCAGACCGAGATGCTCCGGGCGAGTATAGTTAGTCCATGTCGCGCCACATGCGCAACGTGCCAGTACAAATCTGCGTCAACTTGACTACATGACCTAGACCACAGGCTCGTATGCATTACAAAGAAGTTTAACTAGCCAGACGCATAAATCAATACAACAGAGTCAGAACGCAGGTCATGTTGGTGGAATGCTGGACTACTTCCATCAATCATTTGCCAGGACAAAACTCGTATCTGGAGCAAATTATTCAGAAATGCAGAGTGAACCTGATTTGAGAAGGTGCTAGCTAACTTTACCGGCCGGGACACTTACATGATGACCGGAACTTCAGGGTGTTCAAGAAGTGAGGTTTTCAGACGCAGAAAATCCATTACTATCAGTATGACGTATGTATCAAATCCATATACTCAAAAATGTATATAATATCGTTGATTATCCCGACGAAAAGTTGGTTGCTATAGTAAGGAGTTACCTTTCGAAAGCCGTGGGCGTGATGGCGGTGCACACCTTGCAAGCCTCGGCGAAGAATATCCGGCGCCACATTCGCGAATACCAAGTATTTCCCCAGATTCGTGCGTGATTTTATTACTCAGTTACGCGAGTCGGACTTTTAATTAAGTCTAAACGTACTTGTACATTTGATACCCCTGTAATGCGCAGGCTGCCCCCCAGACTTGGCCTTGCAATGCTAAATAAGCGAGGCTCTGGTATACAAAAACTTGTGATTTTCCTCCAACGACAGAATTATCCGACGGAATTGACACAATAACTGCAGATCGAAAAGCCCCTCAAATAATTCCGAATTTGCTAGACTGAAGCATGTGGCTGTCACGCGAGGCTGCCCCATCGGTGCGTGGCTGGCTTATCCGAGTATGGGTGCAGCTGCATATAACAATTCCACCTAAGAGAGTCCTTGCTCTATATGAGAACAGTGCCGTCTAAGCGATCTTTGAAAGCACGCGACGTTGGGCGAGTATTGCACCGAAGTCATGGCGGGCTCAGAATATAAATTGGAGAGTGTTTCCCCAACAAGAGATCATCGACTTGTTACAGCGACAACAACTTTCTCGATCATCATCTATTCATCATGAAGTTCACCACCTCCCTTCTTCTTCTTGCGGCTTCAGTCGTTTCTGCGTCGCCAACGCCCTCCTACAAGGAGGAGCCAGCAAAGGCGCTGGAGAAGAGGGCTTCCATCACAGATGTCGCAAACATTGGTTACGCGACTCAGAATGGCGGGTGAGTGCTTGGCCGAACCCCTTATCGTTCCTGAGTATTTACTTTAGCCTAGAACAAAAGGAGGTGCCGGTGGACCCACCACAACCGTGAGCACCCTGCCTCAGCTTTCTGCCGCCGCCATTGCTACGGGTCCTCGGGTTATCGTAGTGCAGGGCTCAATCAGCGGTGCCGCCAAGGTCCTGGTTGGGTCGGACAAGACCATTGTTGGAAGGTCTGGAGCCTGTAGGCATGCAATATTCCAAAAGCTATACCTCGCTAATAACAGAAGCTCTAACCGGCATTGGCCTCACCATTAATGGACAAAAGAATGTGATCATCAGGAACTTGAAGATCTCCAAGGTTCTTGCTGACTATGGTGATGCCGTCACCATTCAATTGTCGACCAACGTGTGGGTTGACCACCTCGATCTTTCCGGCGACGAGAATGTGGGCAAGGACACTTACGACGGGCTGGTCGATCTGAGCCATGCGGCTGATTTCGTTACTATCTCGAACACCTACTTCCACAACCACGTACGTGCCCTTGATATTTACCTCTTGATGCAACCTCCTCCTATATCACTTAAAAATGGCTTCTGACAAAATATTGTAGTCCAAGGGAACTCTTGTCGGCCACTCCGACAAAAACGCCGCTGAAGACCGTGGCCATCTGCGCGTAACATATGCCAACAACCACTTCTACAAGGTGGCCAGCCGCGGCCCGCTGCTGCGATTTGGAACTGCACACATCTTCAACAACTACTACAATGAGCAGAGCACCGGTGTCAACACTCGAATGGGTGCTCAGGCTTTGGTTCAGAGCACTGTATTTGAGAACTCCGGAAAGAAGATGGTCTACTCCGAGTCGAGCAGCGAGATTGGTTACGCCGTCGTCATTGACACCATCTTTGGAGGAGAGAGCGCCAACACGGCCCAGACTGGTACCCTGAGTGCCAGCAGCCCTCCATACAGCTACTCTCTCCTTGGATCCGCCAATGTCAAGGCTGCCGTCACCAGGGAGGCAGGTCAGACTCTTTCTTTCTAAGCTGAAAGTTACACAGTCGAACGATGCAAATTGGGAGGTATGGGCTTGTGGTAAACTTCTTGTAAATACTTATATGGGGAGATGTTCGTATCTCCCCTACTTTCGGCTCGTGTTTGCTTCCGCGCCATGAACATATGACCGTGCACGTAGTGGAATATATTCTCTATGTCAATCTATTCTACTATTCAGCTCATTCTAATGGTGAACCATAATCTTAGAACAACGTAACTTTCAGGGGCTTAGATCGTATTGACTTTATCAGCATTGACATACCCAGCAAGCAGGGTTGATCCAAAGGGAAACGAAAAGATCAGCACGATGAATGTTTTATGGGTGTATCTAGTTAATATAATCTAGTTTGATAAACCCACATTTACATATATACGGACCAGAGTCTCTAGCTAGAACCAGAGATTGTTGTAGCTATAGAGCTTGTTTTAGCCGAGTCCGTGGTTTTGGCCTCTTCGCTACGGCCGTAATGTTACCTTTTTGCCCTATACGCTTGTTCAAATGTAAATCTCATATATCGAGTTTCTGTCACGCATCTCTTGCGTTGACTTACATGGCGTCTTGGCAGGATCTCCAAAATCGATGCAGCAAAAAATCCAAATCAAATATCTGCTGTATTTTTGCCTAGTTAGGCATGTTCTTATCATCGCTCAGCTGAACACGAGCAGAACATCCGCCACACAGCCACCCAATGTTCTCAGCCCCAATCGGCACACAACACCCAAAATGCTAGCCGGCTTAAGGCAAGGCTGTCACCAGGATTCTAATCCCTCTTACCGGAATGTCCACATACAAATTGTTGGACTGCCCCGCTTTTCGACCAGATATCGTGTTTCCATCCTAAGTTCAAATTGCTGACATGCCTACCCCGACTTACCCTTCTCCTATGCGCCCTTTCCCTTGGCCGAGTGATCTAGTCTGTGGGCAGCCCTATATACACTGGCCCTCGAACGATATCCTGACCGGCACGACGCTATCTACTGAAGTCGCGATACCTGAGACATGGGTCGATGTCAATGTTGAAGGTAGCGAAGGAATAGCAAACAGAACAAATCGAGCATTCAGTTTGATACTAACGCGCGAGCGCGTTCTCGGCACAAAGAACTCGACGGGAGATTATGTGATTCGCTTTGTACCGATATATCGTGAGTGAATCTCGATACGGATGAGCAGATGGAATGAACTAGTAAAAAGAGCGGCAACATGCCCGGCATCGCACTGACATTGTCTTTTCAGGCGACAAGCGCTTTGAAACCTCCGACGATGACTTTATTGAGCCCGACAAGTACTACCTCGAATACCTAGGACTCCCCACCACAGATGAGCCATGCGATGTACCCTACCACCTTCTTTCGTACGATTACCTTCCGAGCGTACTCGAAAATTGGAAGCTAGCCTCCTCTGAAGGCAACGACTGGCTCTTCCAGCTATATACCGCAGATCTCCTCACAGACGACAAATACGAAATGCCGTATTGCACATCACCCGAACATCCCGACGAACGCGAGCTGCTTGCGGAGACTTCGATCCTCAATCTCTGCGATCGCATAGGGAAACACGCGATGTATCGTAATGGCAAGAGTCGATGCGTTTTCCCGAAGCATGTTGATGCGGCACCGAACACGATATCTTGCCCTAGAAGCACCAGGAGCACCAAGAAGGGCAATCATGTGGTCTTGGGACTTGTTTTGGGAACCATAGGAGGCGTTATAGGACTATTTTTGGTTATGGGAGCAGTTTACTACTTTGTTCCGTCGGTGCGACGGAAATTCAGGAATGATAGGGGCATTAGGCTGTGATGAGCGGTGGCTGTTATACTTTGTGGTCGGTGGTATGTTGGTACCCACCAATGCGTCTAAGATATAGCGATATTATCTGAGCTGCAAAGGTAGCTTTCGGAACAAAGATGATGTATTATATGTCGCATGTTGAATCCCATGATTTCCTATCGCAATATGAATGCTGAGTCACAATGTAGTAAGGGTAGAGACGTACTGCTTTGCAGCGCTGAGGGTCGGCGGGGGATGCGCAGGTCTGAGCACGGATGCCGCAGGCTCTATACCGGACGCATCTCTGGCTAGTCTAAGCCTCCGAAGCACACTTGGTACACTACAATAGGTATTATCAAGCTGACCATAATTAAAACCAAACCAGCATTGTTTTAACACAGTTAATTCCATCCAGTAGCTGTCAAAGTAAGCACTAATAATATGCCGCTAATACACTAAAGTATTGTTAACGCACATAGCGAACACTTTTAGATTATATATGTGGCAGCTTCCCATCTGTGCAGAAACAACGATCATCTATATGCTGAAAACCTTTTTAAAATTTCGACAAGAATATCGAAGCACAACCTTTGAAAATGTCTTGGGGATTGAAACCGTGGTACATCGTGCACACGATTCGGTCAGCCGTGCACGACGGTGAAGAACTCCCAAAATCAGAGCGGCTGGACGCTACTATTTCCAAGGTAGGACTAAACTTACTCCATATTGTCAGGAAAGCAGTCGAATATACAGATCCCATTGATGAAAAAGAACCAGAATGGCGGGAAGAAGTACTTGAACCAATCATTGAGGACTTTGAAGTGCCCGAGGACTTCCTTCAGCAAGACGAAGAGGCTGAATTCATAATACTACAATCTTTGATTGTGTTTATGTGTTATGAAATCCTGCGCCAGAGGGGTACCATGATGAATGTGGCAGATGAGGAGTTCGTCATCGCCATATTCGGAGAATTTGTGACTGAGCAATCCGTTCGCGGGAAGATTCTGCATGCTGTAAACTCCGAGCATGAGAGGCTGGCCAGCAAAGATGCCGATATGCGCACTCTGAATGCCATGTTTATGTTGGGAGGTCTTATCACAGCGGCACCACCTCCTACAGATAAGCGAGATAAAGCTCCAAAGCTGAAGGCCAAAGAAAATAAAGGTATCGCCAAAATGGAGGAGGTAAAAGAGAAGACTAACAAGGCCGAAGCTAACAAAAAGGATGGCGAGAAGTGTACTCCTAAGCTGGATGAAATTCTAGAGGCTGAAGAAGAAAAAGATCTTGAAGAATGCGACATTACAAGCGTCATTGAGGAGATGTCCGCCTACATTGGAGCTTTGGAATTAGAGACAGCGGACGCTAAATATGCTGAAGCAAAGGAAATCCTGAATGCAAGGAAAGGTAGTCTCAAAAGTGAGAGTGATAGTAGCGAAGACATCTCATCGTCGTCTCTTTTGGCGTCTTCAGGAGTGTTTTCCGATGACGACAACGTCAAATTCTTGCCAGATGAAGCGTTTAGCATCCGTGACGTTCATGTACAGATTTTCCTCAAGAAAGAGAAGGGCTACGAATTTGACTTTGTTCGTTCAAGAGACGAGAAGAACAAGATGGTCAAAGCGATTAGCTGCCTGGGAATCACTATGATTGTTGAAGAAAGTGTGGACACATCTCCAATCTCGGGCCGCTTGGACACTATCCGCATAGAGAACCCGCAAGGATCAGGTTACGATCTATCAGCCACTGTCATCATCCCCCCTGGATACTGTTATTCCATATATGACGTTATCTCTGTCATAGGCAAAAGTGAGGCAGAGGGTTGGATAGAACTGGAAACGCCCCAAGCATGGATCTTTGTGGGCAACGGTGCGTATGACCTTTTGCCTATTACACATGGCCGTATTACCATTCAGAATGCAAACTCCTGGGTTTGATTGATATTGATAGAAAAGAATTTCATATATAGAAAATGAAAACGTTTTTCAATAAGCTACTCGTGCCTAAAATCTGGAAATGTTTTAGAAGAGCTCCACCATTCGTCGTTTCGCTTGTCTCGGCCTAGAAATTCCCCTTCCCTCCTCACGAAGCATTTCCAATACTTGGCTGCATGTAGGAAATCTCTCCCAAAATTGTGCCATGTCGTTATGTTCAATTGTTTTGTGTCGCGGCTCGCGCGAATTTCAAATTTGGTCGGACAGGAACGACATGTGAAAAGGATGTCCTCACCTGCGCTTGCTGTATCCATTTGCTGCTGCTCCGAGGGCGATGGTTTTGCGAAACAAGAAGAGTTACTGGATTTCGTAGTCCTCGTGGGTAAGGCGGAAAGGATAGCATGTGTGAACAACGGCCCATTCAACTCTTTGGTTTTGATATATCGCGATCGCTCTGGCAATGAAGTCGTTGTAGATTGGTGAGGACAAATGCGAACTTCCAGCGGCAAGATGTCGGGCGCTTGAAGGGCCTTGGCCTTTGAGGTGCGAAATGTGTGGATGTGTTTGAGAACGAGATTGCCGTCGATTCGAGATCCAGATGATGACATAGACCATGTTAAATTGGGCTTAGAGATGGTGAAGTCGCCTGATAGGAGATCTATGGGTTCCCCAAATGTACCCTTGGATGCAAAAGCAGAAGATGAAGACATCGCCTCTTCGATGTGGGAATAGAGCGGAAAATAGCCGTGCTCGGCGTCGCTAGGTAGGTAGTCGATCACCGCCCACTGCCCAAGGCATTTTTTCGTCAGCTTGGTCACCCTGTGGCTTCGGGGTGGCTTGATCGGTGGATGCAGTGTGAAGCATATGTCGCAAAATGATAAGATGTCGCGGCAGTCTCGGGAAAGCAACTGTGGGAAACTTTCTGCGGGCGGGGGATTGTTCCAAGATTGCACCTGCCAGCCATACTTCTTCAATTGCATCCAAGACCCGGGACCTAACACTCGAAGGGCTTCTTTGCAAGTTAGACTAAAGCAAACAGCTGAGTCAAGTGGCAAGTAGCTGTTGATTCTTTGGACCAACCCAGCTGAAAGACTCAGAATGCGAGTTTTTCGATTGCAATCCGCTTCTATTTCTTCCGCAGACCTGTCAAGAAAAGATAATATTGAACGTTTTTTCACTCGGTGAGTGGGTTTAGGAATTGAGGGTTGTGTGCTCTCGCGCCGCCTTCGTCCCCTGTTGATGGGTTCCTTGACGGGATGGGATCGCGTCGAAGAACGTGTGCTTTTCCGAACAGCTTTTGGCATGGTAACATAAAGAATTGGGATTCTTGGAGGGCATTGATGCCAGATGAACATTCTACTTATACTTATCTGCCATCTCAAGGCCCTCTAGGCAGCAATGGCCCGTGCAATGAGCGGCTCGCTTGGCTATAACTCAAGGCGTTAGTTAGGCCGCGGCCTTATCGTCGTAAATCTCTCGATACGGATTTTAAAAAAGTAGAGTGGTTCTGGATACATGCTTGTATTATGCTGGGGTTGCACGTTTACGCGGTTGCAAGTCGTTACCTTTGTCTGGAGGGAGGCACTGGGCTTTCTGTCGGAGTTTTTGGGGCGCGCTAAGCTCTCTTGCGCGATTTTCAAACACAAGGAGGGCTTGGCTGACGCGTGCAGGGGTACCGACCTTGGAACCTGACAACACGTACACAGATCAAAGTCACCATTTTAGCACTTTACATCACGTTTTCTAACTTCTGAATCTCAATCATCTTACTCACACATTCATGAAGTTTTTCTATACACTCTCTACGGCCCTGTTGGCCGTAGGGCCTGCCGCATCATCTCCCCATCGTCGGTCTCAGCCGCAGGTTGTCATCGGCCCAACTTCTGGCAAAAATCCCCCTAAAAAGGGCGTGGGTCATTTCAGTGAATGGAGCCGCGCAACTAAGAAAGAATTTCTGATTGACTGGCAAGCTGGAAGAGAGTCGGAGTGGACTTTGGTCCAGGGCAATGAAGGAGGTGATTTGGATTCCATGACTGCTGCTTTGACTTGGGCATATCACCTGGGCCACTCGACACAGAACACGTCGAATCCTATCAAGGCTATTGCTCTGCTTCAGACACCATGGGATGCGCTCGACCTTCGACCCGAGAACAAGGTCGCCCTGGACAACTCCCAGATGACTAGTGGCCACGAGGATTTGCTCACCATAGATGAGCTCCCGGAAGATCCGGAAACCCTGAGCCCCAAACTTCGTGGAATCGTCTTGGTCGATCATGCCGAACCCTTGCGTAAATGGAACAAGGCGAAAATACTGAGCATCTTCGACCATCATGTCGATAGGGGCACTGCACCTGATGCCGAACCACGTGTTTTCGAAAAAGTCGCAAGCTGCACCACCGTCGTAGCTCGCCAGATGCTAGATGAGCTTGAGAGCTTGCCAGAGGAGTACCGTAAGTATTCCGCGAGCCCGAATATCTGTGTAGCTTCTGACTTGGTACCCAGATATGCCTCATGAGCTGTTGGAGCTCATCCTCAGCGCCATAGCTATCGATTCTGGAGGCTTGACAAGTGACATCACCACCGAGGCCGACATCAAAACGTCCGAGCGCATCTTGGCACGCAGCAACTGGAGGAACAGAGATCTGGAAGATGTCATGGATGATCTCGACGAGGAACTCAGTGAAGCTAAGAAAGACCTGGATCACCTTGGTCTACGAGACCTCCTCCGTCGTGACTGGAAAGGAGATCTTGTAGACACCCCTTCTCCACGAACTCCCACCGTCAGCCTCGGTTTTGCATCGGTGCCTTACTCTCTTGATGAGCAAATCAACAAGACGGAATTTGAAGAGCTCTTCGACTGGTTTGCCATCCATGCGGCATGGACTGCCGAAGTTGGCGTTGATATCAGCATCGTCCTCAACAAGTACAAGATTCGGGTAGATGGCGAGAAGAAAAAGATCCGTGAGATTGTGCTGGTCGTGCGAGATGACGTACGCATTGACCAAGCTCAAGCCGATTCTCTGTTCAAGAAGGTGAAGCAAGCTCTCGAGGAGTCCGACTTGCCACTCAAGCCCTGGTACAGGGTTAACGATCTGGCACCAAGACAGATGGTTTGGACTCACGAGTCCGATGCAGGCCGCAAGCTCATTCGTCCCATCGTTGAAGATGCAGTACTTGCATGGGATTAAAAAACGGTTGACTGTGGGACTAGTAGTGCCGGAGCATATCATGGCGCCGGTGATGTGGTATGGGGTTGAGGAAATGTAAGCCTGTTGTTTAAATACGGCCAGCTAAAAGCGAGTCTATAATTACCTATCAAAAATGCTCTATTACCTTTGCGCCTTGTTTTCTTCTCTTATGTCTACGTACGTGAGCAGAGCAGAATCTAAGGCTTGGCCTTTGTCTACCTCTAGGTACGTGCCAGTGGGTAGGGACTGGTGTGGTCTGTGCAAGCCCAATGGGTCATGATTCTGTGGCGCAGCCGGTTCAACAGATGGACTCAAACTTTCCTTCCATGACATATTCGAACGAAGTGTGCCATTTTGACCTGTCCTATTGAAACATATTGCTGATATATGTACCCTCCTGGCAGAGTTTTCCAGCTGTCAACGCTCATTGCAGAGCACACAGCAACCTCGAACATATTCTTTGTGGCATACTACCTCCGTTGCATTTTCCATAATTGGGCGGACAAGAAGTGCATCAAGATCCTTCAGAAGCTCAGCGCCGCGCTTCAAAAGGGTCATACATGAACGCATTCTTCCAACTCGGCATTTTGAACACGATAGATAGATGCGAAGCGAGCCACGTAATTCTATTTTCGTATTGGCTGGCCAGGCATGTTGCAGCTTCTTAACACTCAACAGTGCGAACAAGACGAAACACCGAAATTATTCCGTCTCACTAGTTCACAGTACCGTTGCCTCGGTTCCAAAAAGCCTGCAGGTGCTATCTGTTGGATCGATGAAGCCGAGTGGGAGGGCCGATATGCTCAATTTGACTTAAGTGCATGGCAGCCCGGGCCTACCTCGACCGAACTGCAGGATCCTGCCGTTGTGAGACGAGGCTACCAGAATGTCGGTAATGTCGGTCATGTCGGCTAAGGGGTTCCTCTGTACATATAACCTTTTCTATACCTTCGGTTGATAAGTGAACATAGGTCGTGCAGATAAAGGAGACATTTTTGGAAGGTCATGTCGCCTGGGTAATATTATTGCATTCAGGCCGCAGCAACTGGAACCGGTGAATTATCCGTTGCGAGGCAATGTATGGAGATAAGGGCCATTTTTTCCGCTCAAGAAATAGGCGAAAAAAAAGATAGCCATCAGGCACCGTGTTTTTGGCCCTTTTGTGAGGGAACATTACCTTCTTTGAGGTTCAGCAGGAGATATCTAACCCGTTAGTAAATTATCCTGAGCTTTAGATTCCACCAATTTTGATCATCGGCGTGTTCTGCGCTAAATTACATAGGACTTGAGGATATGTATATGTATCCGTATTAGAGGTTCGTAGGGTACATAGGCGCGCACCTGGGCAATGATCAGTTGAAACTACAGTCACATGACATGGTGGCGTTGGTAGATTACTAATCGACGCGTGTCGCGCTGTTGTCGTCCCATCTTCTACCAAACGTCACATTAGCCATTTGCGACGAAACTGACTCTTCACCACCAACACGTACTTGCTGAGGAATATACGTTCGATTCTCTTGGACATACACATAGGCTTTTACTACACTCTCTTACAGGTTCCAACAGCTAGTAACAAGCGGTCTCTGCTACTCATTAATTGAAACGAAGCTCACAACAACATGAAAGAACAAGTAGAGCGATGATAATCCGTATTTTGCTCACTATGACTAGTAATGAAACAATCTATCCCATGAATCTTACTGTGATTGCGACGGTCGCTGAAAGCTCTTCATGGCCAGGCCGTACGAAAAGTCCGCAACGTGTTCGCAATCCAACGTTCCCTCCTGATTCCGGCTCCATGTCACCTTCTGCTCATCATATATGAGCTTTGATCGATGCAATTCATCGTGAAGGCTACGAAGTGATGGAAACATCGTATCAAACATCGTATTTTGTTCATGTCTCAGGACGGCAGATTGTCGATTGTTCATCAGCCGCGTGAGTTCCGCCCAAGCCACAAACCTCAGTAGGACATCGCGACAAGGCAGATACTTGGAAGTAGATCTCAGGACAGCGTCGCTGAAGTCTCGGACTGTGTCCTGCACAATTTGGTAAAAGTCGAAAACGCTTTTTCGCCGCTCGAGGCTTGTCTGCCAGGCTGAGTTTACGTGCTTCTTCAGATGCTTTCTCAGCAGATGAAGTTGCGTGGTTACCAATGACTCTTCGCTCTTGCACTGGGCAACATCTCCGTCGTCGAAATTGACGGAAACAAAAGGAGGACCGACACGGGTATGCTGGTTGCCAAATATGGCCTTCTGGTCAGCAGCGACGCGTTCATACCTTGATGCCTCGCATAGGAATACCTCGCAACCGGGGATCGGACAGAACTCATTCTTCCGGTCTAACATGCGAAAATGGTCGGTCAGGCAGTCCCGGTGCATACTATGTCCGCACTCGAGCGTGTAATTTTCCCTCCGTCGATTTAGTGTGTATGGTACCTTGCACAGTGCACAAGAACCCTGGGGCGGTGTTTGGGTTCGCTGTGAGGACACTGAAGTTTGCGCTCGATGGGTTTCCACGGCGTTGGGTTCTGCAAATGTAACCCTCTTTCGATTCGAATGCTCTACAGGACTTGCATACGCTTCTTGAAGTGCATGATTCGGGGTTCTATTCAACATGTGCATCAGGCTTGTATCCTCGTTGCTTGTATCCCAAGGGTTGAAGGACGATCGCCCAATGTGTGACTCGAGGTTACTGATTTCTGCAGAAAAAGAATCCATATTCAGACGGCTTGGACTTGACTTCTGCTCCCAGGCGGATGAATCGTGGCGCTTGGAAGAATCCCCAGGCTTCTCGTCACTCTTGGAATAATCCATGACTCCAGGTCCATCATACGTTTCAAAAAACTCCGTAGACGAATCCAAAGAGTCTGATATAGACTCTGCAGTAGCTTGGTGTCGTGCAGCTGGCGATGGGCGTCCTGCACAGTCCATTGCTGCAGAGGAAGAACCAAGAACCCGGTCTGGGATCTGTCTTTCGCCATCATGAGTGCGATGGTTGTCCTGGACCATACGAGCAGCATTATGTCGGGTACTTTGGGCCTCATGCTCCGCGACAAACTCTCTCGCAAGGGTTTCGAGCTCGTAGTTGGTCAAACCTTTCTGGTGATCCCGATTCCACGCTCTCACGCGTTCGAATGCGCGATAGAACGCTTTTTCAGCTTGTCTACCGTTACGGAGATCTGGATTTAACTCTACATCGTGAAGCATGCCCTCTGTTCCATCTACATGGCTTACGGGGAGCAGGGTATTTTCTCGCCTAGAGTGCCCGGTCGCCTGCGATCCCGGTCCCCGGGCAGAAATCGGGGCAGAGCTGGCACCTGTAGGTGAATCACGAGACTCTGCTCTAATAGAGCTGGGCGTGACCGTTACTATACGTGGAGGTAGCCTCTGCGAGTGATGGAAGTCTAGTGGACCTTGCAAAGTAGCAGGTCGTTCGACCAAAGTGTATGCCTGCTGTGGCTGTTGGAAACTGGCTGGAGCCCATATACCCATCGTGTGCGAACTATCAGGCGCAGGGTAGCTATGCGAATCGTACTGGAGGCCTGTAATGTGACTTGGTGTGACAGTCCTGTAGTAAGGCGTTGATGACTGTAAGGGACTTCGATCCACTTGACGAACATTGCTAGAAGAACCCAAAACTGTCCTATGGGGTGTTAAGGGTGACGCCCTGGCGAGACTTGAATATCTTCCATCTTGGTGAGTCGCAGAAGAGGAAATCCTGCTCGACATAGATACAGTTGTTCGCGAGCGCAAATCCCCTCCATATAGCTGCCGATAGATTTTTCTACGATCACGGCGTGTGCATACCGTAGCGTCGAGATTGCGATTGAAAAATTCCTCAACCAGCTGCTTTTTGAATCTATCTCCTACAAGGTCTGCCTCGGTATGAAATTCAGGCTCTCTGCACCTGCAGATGCGGTCTCTATTCTTGATGTTGGTGTAGTGCAAGACCCCAGCCAGACTACTAGTCCCCCCCCAATGATGAACTATCCCTTGGCTGGTGGTAAAGGACCTTGCGTACCGACCGTCTTGAGGGAGAGCTCATTTTTTTTTATATATCAATAAAGGCTTGAGAAGTAATCACACGATACCTAAATAGAACCTTTCCGATTTTGAGTATGCCAGAATTGCGGACTAGTATACAACTCTGCGTCAAAAATGCTTCGACCTAGTTGAAGGAAGATTTACTTGCGGGTATTTCAGTAGTTTATTATGGACTCATTGTTAATAGACATGTTCTTTTAAACAGAATTATGATAGGTTATGTGAAGTGAGGTTACAAAAGGTTTTAGGCACACATTATATGATGCAAGATTCGTTTGAACAAAGAGAGAAAACGAGTTCCCATTGCACGTGGCTTACCATGAAGGAAAATAAGCGGCGAATAAACATTGTGCACCTAACTTTGTGCTCACGAATAAAAATGTAACAACAAGTTTTCAACGAAAGGCAACTCAAACAAATACCATGTATTGTTAACATGAAAGTTAGTTTTTAGGAAGCTTATAACTGGTATTAGTGATTTTCACGCTGTAAGTTTCATTATCAGTCAGTCATTCTTGTAGGTTCACGTGCAATAAAGAGGATCGGAAGATTGGGTATGATGAGGAATATGGTATACTTAGTGGGCGTTCATATTTGGCATAATTCATAATAATGAGCAATTACACTAATTAGAGTACCTCTTGATAGAATTATGTCTAAAACAGAAAACTACAAGAGATAGGGATTCAACTCCAACGCGGGGGCTCATCACTGCCTGGATTTCCGAGTGTATTAAAGGGAGGCAGGGGAGATAATCTATCCCAAAGTGCTATAAACTGTTCTTCAAGCTCTTCTTCGCTGTCCGAAAATTGTTCAAGCAAGGGAACATTGGCTGGATGCTGCTTTACTGGTGTGGATCCAAACAGCACGGCTCTACACAGAGGACAGGTGTTGAGAGGTGGGGTGTCTCTACAGATCCATGTGAGAATACAGCTATAGTGGAAGTAATGGTTACAGGAGCTAGTCTTGACGACGACATGTGCGTATTCTTCCGCAAGCCGAGGGGCTTCTGATGAGACGATAGGGATACCCTGGAGTGGCTTTGCCTGGAGTAACTCTTGGCATATGCTGCAGTGCTCATTTGGGCATGAGGTGCACACTTTGAGGGCTGATTCAAAAGTAAACTGCTGCTTCTGCTTCAAGGTTACGTCCATGCTGCCGGCGATTCTGGTTGGTTCCCTATGTTGCCAACACAGAAGAGAAGCTTTTAACCTTACCCAGACATCTCATCAGCTGTGAGCAATGTGAAGTGAAAGCACAAATTTCCCTGCAATCAGCATTGTAGCATAGAGTCTATTCCATAGAATTAATGTCACACAAACTTGCCTGCTGTACTCCTTGAGACCCTTTATCTTTACTCAACATGGGACTACATATCAGTACTATTTGTTTTCACGAACGGTTGCAACAATATGATAAAATCACTAGTCTTTTCTAGGAAACCAAATAAAATGAACTTGGTTGTATTTAAATGTGTGCATTTATTGTCGATGATCCTCGTCAGTATTCGAGGAATTCCGCCTCAACGCCTTTGACAATTATTTCATCAAGTCTCTACTTGTCAGTCTTCGGCCTCTGGCAGGATTCGTTGAATATCACAGACTTAGTCTTTCTGAATATCCAAATCATTAACGAAAATAAGCTCTTCGTGATCTTTCACATATTCGCATGAAAATCTTATGTTCCAGGATGTTTTCCAAAATTTCCAGGCCGACCAGACTCAACATATGAGACCCGATTCAAAGGGCTACCATCATCGCTGATTTGTAAATGTCGCTAGTGGGAGGAAACACGCCACTGGACTCAATATCATTGATGTCTTCGCAAATCCTCTCGACGGCTCGAAGCAGTTGATCTAGCTCACCATTATTTATAGACGATGTGACATACGGAACAGCTTCCAGTCGCTGCTCAAACTCTGCAGTGATAGAAGTTTGATCTGGGATCGATTTCTGAATCAGTTTTAGACGTCGTTTCAATATATGGGCTTTATTGGCAATTTCATATCTAGCAGCTGAAAGAAACCTTTCTCTGCCATCTGCCAAAAATGACTCGACCTGGCGTACAATAAATCGGAAGCGCCAGCGGGTACCTTCAGTCAGTGATTGATACGACGATAGTTCACGACGTACATATTGAAAAGAGTCCTGCAGGTTGCGTCGAGTTGCTGTAAATTCACGCCACACCTCCAAAACGTCTTCGGTGAAGTCTGCCCGTGAAAGACGGTTTTTGAAATGGGCAAGCTCCGATTCAATATGCTGTATATATGCCCGTAATATAGTTTCTTGAGAGCATAGAGGTTTGAAATGGCCGATGCTAGCAGATATTTGTTCTGGGGTTAGTGCGTCGGGCTCGAACAAGAGCCTGCGATCGTTTGGGCAGCTACCACGAGCCTGATGGGTGGAGTAAAACCAGAGCTTGATGCAGGTTTCATGAAGAAAACAGTGAGTACAGGAGATGATCTTGATCACTTTATCCTTCGGTATGTATGTTGAAGTGCAGATGCTGCAGGTGGTATTCGATGGTGGAACTACTGTGTTGAATCCATGTTCCATAGAGTATGACTGGATTGGGAGCCTGTTAATATCGGGCTGCTGCTCTATATCGCAGTCAAACCTCTTCAAGGTGCAGATACTTCAATGGAGCAAAATCTTGTAATCCAAAATACGACAAGTTGTGAAGACGTGGTACTAGGACCTCGGAGCAACGGTCGAGACTTTTGTTCATGAAAAGATCCTAGGTGGCACGGCGAGGTATACGAGAAGGTTATCAAATCGATTACTAAGGTTTATAGGTACTCTACGGAGAAATTATGTGCTACATAAGGACGGTTTAAACACGGTTTGTAAGGGCAGAACACACCTCAAAGAAAAGGGAATTCGCTTGTATTGTTCACAAGGCCCGCAGTAAGCGACCGGCTCTAAGACATTAGATGATTACACAAGGACTGAGAAGTCCAAGAAAGAGCAGAAAAATACACAGAGGTCAGCTCTTCCACAACCTAGAGACACAAAAGGCGCATGCATCCCACAAATAACACAAGCGATCGATTTCCCTCGGATCCCCAATTACAAAAAAAAATTATTGCGTCAAACTCCGGCAATAGAAACATCGCTGTGCATCGCGATAGTCGTGATACAATTCTCCGGCTATAATATCCTATCTCGTCTGTATGCGATTACATGCAATGGTAGTGCCTCGGTCCATCTGCCTACCTTGGGTTAGGCAGGTAGTGCCAAGTAAATCACGTGATGACATACATTCATTGCATCAATGATTGGCCATCAAGCTGTAATCCTAGGCATCAATTAGACGCCTTTCGCTGGTTCAAATGATAGCGTATGTTATGGGGCTGTGGTATGTCAGATGGTCTAGTTTTTGAGGATGTGGGATTCCTCGGAAGGCAGCCTCATCGCCTAGATCCCTGCGCCACTATGAGTTCAGGCAGCCTCTCCGAATTGTTTCAGCTGACTTGAATACTTCGCTACGAATACGATTAGTCCTCTCACACCGGCGCTAGTATTCAGGGCCAACTGTTGCCTTTTTTGTTAGGATGCCCATGTGGATACAGGTACGAACGCCGGTCTGGGATTGATGGGTCCAACTATGGTGACAATTGACGAGGGAACTACTGGGGATCCATTTTTATCAGCTCAGTGGTGAGTTCGATGTCCGTTGCAAGGCACTCTCGAGGTGTGACTCGTCCCTGAGTTTGGGAGTGAACGAAGGAATCGCATCATCCGCTGCCAATTTTCCGAGGTGTTCAAGCCCCCAATTGACAGGATAATTTTCTGATTCGCCAGTCGGAAGAAAATGGAGCTGCTGCCCCCAAGACGAGTATAAATGATACTCCTGATCGGGTGATAAGTTCTTTTTACAGCAGCCCGCGAGATGTTGGAAGTAATCTAGGCTTTGAAAAGGATCTATATCGGGTACGGAACGCCAATCAAGTTTTGTTAATCGTAGACTCAGCTATCTAGATGACGTAGAATTTTGAAGTGGCTGCGCATTTTGGGCCTGGAACAGTGACCGAACTGATATTGATCCAGGTTTCTTGGGGCGGATTCGGCCCGGAGCGCTGTAGAAACGGGAGGGCTTGCATCAGGAAGTGCTGGGTACCTTGTCCTTCCTCTAGTTCGTTCCATTTGAGGCTGGTGGCGGAGTTGAGGAAATGGCTGGACAAAAGAGTCATTGGTCTTGGAGCCTAGCACTTCATGATTATAATAGATACAGGCGGCCTCAGCAGCTCTCTTCTGGACGCAGAAAGTATTTAATATCAACAATATCGCTACATTTGTATTGCATCTTGAGCTTTTTGACTAGCTTTCTTCCGATTCATACGGCTGAAGACGAAAACGCTCATCTTCCTCGTTGATTTGAGCCTTTCACAAAATTCAATCTTTGTTCCATTCGCATCCCTGGGAATAGCATATTCATTTTTGACTTGGAACGATGGTTCTTGAAAAGAGTGCATCTGTCCCTATTTACATCACAGGGCTGGCGCAACAGTATCCCACTCATACTTTCCACCAGCACCAATTTGGCGACATGATTGAGAAGATGTGTCCAGGGAGTAGCGCCGTGCCTGGGTAAGAAACATGGCTGTCTTAGTGCATCATTTGTGCTTACCCTCAGTTGAAGAATCCAGAGGCTTGTCGCCGTGAACCAGAAGACCGGGATTGATACCCGCTCATTCGTTACCGACTTCTCTAACGAGGCAAAACTACCATCCAATATCCCCACGATCGATGAACTTTCGCGAATTTTTCGAAGTGCTGGTGTGGACTTGACGATCAAGGCTTGTGAAGCAGCCATGTCTGAAGCAGCCGTTACCGCTCCCGATATCACCCACATTGTCGCCGTAACATGTACGGATACTGGAAATCCTGGTTACGACTTATTGGTATCTCAAAGACTGAACCTTAGTCCAAGTGTTGATAGGACGTTGTTGCATGGAGTTGGTTGTGCTGGCGGCTTATCAGCACTAAGGCAGGCAGCGAATGCCGCTGCCGGGGCATCTCAAAGGAACCGCCCAGCCAGGATATTAGTGGTTGCTTGCGAAATATGCAGTTTTTTTATCAAGAGCGAACTGCAGTTGGCCCGCCAGGAAGACTACCGCGATCTTAGGATTGCCCCCGCAATCTTCTCGGATGCAGCCGCCGCCGTCGTCATTTGCAACCAATTGGGTCTCAACGGCAATGAGACGCCAATATACGAACTAAGAGATTGGAGAAGCGCAGTCATACCAGACACTGAAAACTTAATGGAGTTCGCGGTTGGCCCAAAAGGCAAGTCTTCATCCTGCCCTTGATCTGAAAATAACTTGTAAGCTGACTTTTCGCAAAGGTTACAAGTTGACACTCACGAAACAAGTTCCAAAAGCCGCAGTCGGTGCTATCATGCCTATGTTTGAGCAGCTGCAGAGTTCATTGGCGGATGACAATCCACGAGGTGGTGTATCCAGGAATCTAGAGCCGAGCGAATGCGACTGGGCAATGCATCCAGGAGGGGCCGCAATCCTGCAAGGCGCACAGCACGCTCTTGATCTCTCCCAGGGTCAAATGCGCGCTTCAAGCGAAGTGTACAAGTCGCATGGAAACTCCTCCAGCCCTACGGTACTGATTGTGCTCGATCAACTAAGACGATCTGGACACGGCCGCGACAATGTTGTCGCTACCAGTTTTGGACCCGGCTTGTCGATCGAAATGATCACCATGAAGCGATGTAGAGACATGGACGTAGATTCCAGGCCAGTTTTGACAAAGGACACTGTACAAAGGGTACACAGGTTTTCTTTTTCTTCCCTTACAAAGTTTATTTCCGGCATTTCAGGATCTGTTCTCAAGAGCACTTCCAAGTTTCGCGTACATGCCAAGGTTGAATAAGACACGGTATCTCTTTATTCTCTGTATATATTATTGTTAGAATTCCTTCGGCGTAAATGCATCCGATATTCCTCCATTGCGAGTTGGCATCGACTTGCCTTTCGGTTGTTCTGCAGGCTTCGTTGCTTTGATTGGAAGTGTTAGGCGAGCCCCCATCCCCAGTACACCCACACGAAACGGACTCTGACCCTTGTGATTATTTGAATCCTTCCTTACCTCAAAATTGTCTAGAATGCGAAAGCGTAGGCTAGGCAACAAGGTTGATAGGGTGAACTTCAGCCGTCAGCCTGCGGCTGACTATGCAAGGCTGTGCCGTATTTAGCTTGTAATGCGAGGTCCCCACTTGAATCGGGGCTACTATCGTTAGCAACGGCCCGTGGTCGATCAAAGTACTTTATAAAACCAATTTCGCACAGGAGATTACTCCTCCCATAACTCGCCTTTTTCATTCTACACTCTCGCTGATTTTTCCGAGTTCGTATACCCTTTGCTACGTTGAAGAGGTGGAATGGCAGTACGTATGATCCTTGACTCGCCAATCCTTCCATGACGCTAAACCGCCTTAGGGTGGAAGTCTGTAATATCCGGGCCGTAGGCGTCGAGCAACCAACACAAACAGCCCCGAGCCCAAATCGCAAGCTTCCAGTATCCAAGGTGCGGTGGCATGATATGGGGCTGGCCCAACAATTTTGCCTTTTATCCAACACTTGCTCCCAACGAAGGCAAAGAATAACACGCGACATGGCTTGCATGCCTATAGTCTCTTCGGACTTCGTCTCCCGATTCCTTTCAGTGCTCCCTCGAGAACTCCGAGACAATGTGTACTCCTACTGCATCGAAGGGGAGGTCGATAATGAAATCGTGATCGATCGGAATTCGGATGAAGCTAGCACAACCGCTTTCGTATTCCTCTCGCGTACGCTCACGGAATCGCGCTCGCTAGGTTGGGCCGAAAAGAGTGTACTAGACTTTATGGACCCCACTCAATCCAATCCGCAGCTCTCGAGCGAAATAGCAGAGGCATTCTACAGAAGCAAAATATTCAAGTTCACCCATGATAAACTCGACCTAGTCGAAGTATTCCTTACAACCGACATTTTTGGCCGTGGTACAACATCGGCAGCATCGGTTAGATTTATGGAGCTTCAGATACAGCCATACGCAAACCTACGGCTTCCCATAGATATCGAGGCCAAAGAACGGGAAAGATGTCGACGAGGCATTAATTCACTTGCCCTCATGCAAAGCCGCAGTGGCACGGTCACGTTCTCTATTGATCTCGCACACAACAACTTCAATAGATGTACGGCCGAATGTTATGGACTTCGGTATGCGGTAAATCTCATTTCATCCACTGTTGGAACGCTCAAGACTTGTGGTATGCGTACTGCACTATCCGTCACAGACCGTTGGGATCAGCAAGTATCTTTGCGAATTATAGACTCGCCTCAAACTCCTATTGAGGAGTATTTCACATACGTTAAACGTGTGAGTAAAGAGTCTTCGAATTTGTATTATGCAATCTTATTCTAATGCGAAATATTCAAGTTACCCGTACCAGCACGCATTGATATGGAGACAGGTACAATCAATCCTGTCCTTCCCGAATCCCTGTTTGGCGCATAAATGTGTAAAAAAAAGTCATGACATACGAGATGTCTAATAAATAGAACGTTACTCCTACCGTAATCGACCCCTCACCCACGGTAGACTGGGGCTTTTTCGCGGTTTTATTTTTAACGGGTGTAGCTTAGGTGCACAGCTTTATTTTGCAGAAGATATATGGGAGAACCTCGCATCCCAGTAGAAAAAAACAATAGATAACGTATATTATTATCTGATTCTTAGAGTCCCCCTTGAATCAAGGATCTTAGACTATCATAACTTGAAAAGCTGACTTCCTTCTTCTGTGAACTTCCAAAAATATCTAGTTAAAAATTAAGTATCAAGCAGAATTCACAAGGCTGCCTTTATAGACGAATATAATCATATCTAGTATTTCGCCAAAGAATTTTATTTCTTTATATTGGCACGTCTCAACAATTTAACCCCGTTGGACGGGTTGTGAGCTATTGCGGTCCTAACAAGTGGTAACTTTAGTAGGCTGCGCCACAAATAAAGCGATGGCAGTTAGGTGCGAAACCGTGGCACCGACGCTTTTTTAAGGTTCAGTTCGAATGTGGGGTACTGTGCTAAATGCAGTGGTAGATGTGAAATTATGATCGTATGTGGGGTACTGTACTGAACACGAGGGTCGGGGGGGTTAAACGATGCGTGAGACCTTGCGAGATGCTTGGCTTTCGCGACCCCTCACCGAGAACCCGTAGTAATCACATCCAGTAGTAATATGACCAATATTCGCCGCAATCTTTGTGCTCTTTGGTAATTTAAGGGACGGAAAACGTGTCAAGACCCAGGAGGAAAGTACTATGAAAAGAATTGTTGACTTGGTCTGTAAGACGAATTTTGGGGATACGCCAAGGATTTCTGAAAATGCGTTGGGTATGTTTTGGAGTACGGACCGTATGTGCAGACCAACACATTAGTCAAGATAGATGATGAGGGGTCAGTTAGGCTTATTATTTCCTTGCAGATACGAGCTGTTTTGCAGGTTCCTAAGATCAAATGCTGATCCATCTATCGCTGACAAATTCATTCTGTGAAGGACATCCTTAAAAGCCCTGCGGTAAGCGCGTGGTAATAAATGTGATCTATAATATCTTTTCCTTCTCATCCATCCTTTTTCTACCATGTCACTCCCCAGAAGCTACAGAGCTTATCGTCGAACGCCGGGTGATGTCCCTAGGTCTATCGAGGTGACAATCGAGCATCTTCCTACAGAGCTAGGGTCCGACGATGTCATCATTAAAATTCACGCTGTCTCCCTGAATTTTCGAGATGCCGGAATGTTGGATGGGCGATACATATTCCCAACCCCCGAGAGAGGCATTCCCGCTTCTGACGCCGCCGCTGAAGTAATGGCTATCGGATCCAATGTGAAGAACTTTAAGATCGGAGATCGCGTTTCTCCCGTTTTGACCTTTAAAGATCCTATGGCGGAAGGACCAGGAGCTGAACTTGATAAGCTGGGCGACGAAGTAGGCGTTTTAGCCGAGTACGCCGTGTTCAATGAGAACGCCTTGGTTCATATACCCAAGCATCTCTCCTGGGAAGAGGTGGGTTATCATCATACCAATCATATTTATAGATGCTAAATCACTTCTATACAGGCTGCTACCATCCCTTGTTGTGGGGTCACTGCTTGGAACTCTCTCAATAGATTCCAGTTTGAAAGCAGAGACCCAAAGGTTTTTCTTCAAGGTACGAGTCTAACGTAAAGAATAAATCACTGGGGCTTGCTAAGGCTTTCCAGGTACCGGAGGAGTCAGTATGTTCTCCTTAGTTCTGTGCATAGCTGCAGGTATTGTTCCAATAATCAGCTCTTCTTCCGACAAGAAACTAGATGCCATTCGAACGATCAGTTCCCTTGTCAAAGGGTTCAACTACAAATCAGAGCCAGATACTGTCAAAGCAATAAGAGAGCTTAGCGGGGGCGTTGGTGTAGATGTCGTTGTCAATAATACCGGAGTGGCAGCTTTCCCCACTGATCTAGAATGTCTGAGGAACAAGAAGGGCATTATCTCTTTGGTTGGATTTCTGGATCAAGAAAAACCGGTCTGGAACTATAACGTTCTTTATGGATTGATTGTCAAAGATGCCAGGTTACAGTATGTTTAATTGCCTACCAACACTGAAGAAAGCACGCGTACTGACTTTGCTTACAGGGGTATTCGCGGAGGCAATAAGGTTGATGCTGAAAACCTTAATCGGTTTCTGGAAGAGAAGGGCGTGAAGTTGAATAGTATCATTGACAGAATTTTCGACTTCGATGATGCTAAAGCAGCATTTGATCATCTGGGTTCAGGGAAGCATGTTGGTAAAGTAGTCATCAAAGTCTGCTGACCGCTCAAATGACATCAAATATTTACCTCGCAGAGGCCTCTAATTGCCTACTTCTCCCCTCGTCAACGCGAAAGTGATTCAATCCGCTTAATAATTATATTTATTGAGCTAGCTAAATTCAAGGATCTGAGTTAAAACTTTGAACCATTTCACTGTGAATAAACTCGCCAGAAGTTATCGATTATGTGAGCAAAAGCCTTCCACAGAGGAAATAAATACATTGTTTGCTTGTAAAAAAACGAATGAATTCAATGCAAGCTATGTTAAGTCATGTTGATAGTCTGTTAACCCGTACATAAAACTCTATTATCTACCTGATCTATTTCAAGAGCAGCTTCCATCTCGCTGAATCTCCCTCAACTAACACAAACTTGCCAAATAATGACTTTGCCACAGCCTGCCAAATTCCGAAAGAAAGTAGTTTTGCCACTACTTGACAAGTTTCTTGAAGAAGGGGTCGAAGACCTTCCAGATGATACTTTCGATGAAGATCATTGTCCGATTTGCATTTCCACTAATTCTGAAGGCTCAAACTGGAATCGAGCTGTTGTGATCAAGAATTGCAAACATGTGTTCCATTTGGATTGCATCACGCAATGGCTTACCTCAATGCCCCCTGGCACTAATGGAACCTGCCCAAATTGTCGTCTCGTTTTGTGTAGGCTACCAAAGCCAGAGGTTCAATCATCGCCAGAAGAGAGGGAGTTTCAGGAGTACCGGGAGAGAGTATTGGTAGCCGAATCCAAGCTAGTCAACAGCCTTCGAGACTTGAACATAGGATTGACGGACACATTTCCTGATTATAATGAGCCAATTGTACTCAACCGTCTTCCCGAGCATATGGAAAGCTTTATCAACGAAGAAGATGACATGTTTTTACGATACGGAATATTGCTTAAACGTATTTCCGATATGCAGAAAAGCTTCAATAATGTTGCAAGCGAGGTTGAAGACGAGGCTAACAATATGACGACACCACCTGCTGCCTTAGACTATCAATATTCAGTCGAGATTGAACAAATCATGACGGTTATAGATAAATATCTGGATGAAGTCCAGGGGATTTTTGGCGAAATTCGAGAGGTCCTCATCCGTCGTGCTTGAGAGCGGAAAGAATGCTGGAACACTTTCAAACATATGCGTTGATCTGAAATCAAATTGCAACAGCTATATACTGATAGGGTTGAAAACTGGGTGAAAACAACGTTTTGGGATGTAAATGGATTTTTATGTGACAGGCGAGACGTTTTGGGGCTGTCGCAGGGTCCAGTTGAATTAAATATTGTTAAGCAAACACTAAGCCTCCTTGCATAAACAGCATAGACTACCCTAGTTTAGTACTGAGTAATTGTTAATTCTGTATTTTTGATCGTCAATCTTGCTTCTCTCGTCAAAGGGGCTCCGTAAATGTCCTCCCTTCACTGATAGCAAAGTCAGGCATTGTGCCAAGATTTTCTTTTGCCTACTCAAACCTCATAATACCGCACAATGTCATCTTCACCAAGGTGACAGGTTGGATTTCAATTCATATTTATAACATATACATAAATACTGCTTTTGACACAATGTTCTGTCGTGTCCTTCCCAGGGAAAGGGTCCCGGTCTACACAGAGCAGACAGAAAGGTTTTCGCTTCCATTATTCGCACACGGGTAGTATATTCAGCCACATTCCAATTTGCCGTGAAGCAACCACAGACGACAATGAATCTCATGTAGTCAAGATCGTCCAGTGCGGCGTGAGTTCCATCCCATATCCCACAACCCAACTAAAATTAGCCCCCCGAAATATTCCCCCAGAACATTAACCCCAATCCAGCACCACTTCCACCAAACCTGCCTGGCCCACTGGCTCGGCACCTCCCTAAACCACTATCAAGCCACTTGCCCCTGCTGCCGCACCGTCCTCTACACAAACACCTCCCGCGACCTCACCGTCACTATCGACGAGATCCCCAACATCCTCGGTGGCACCGCGCTCAGCCACTTGATCGACGCCATCGAGGAACTCTTCACCCCCGAGGCCATCTATTTCCCCGAGATCGGCATTCTGGACCAAGACGCCTGGCTCGAGGAAGAGAGCATCCGCGGCGACGAGTACGAGACCAGCTACGATGATGATGGCACGCGCACAGTGATTGGTTCTCCGCTGCGGCCCGAGCCTTCGTCGGGTACGGCGACGCCGGATGGGTACATCACGCCGCTGACTGGTAGGCACGGGTTTGGGGTCTTGCGCGCGCGGTCTATGGATTCGCTGAGGTCGGTGAGTTCATCCGGATCTTACAGCCCGAACATGTCGGACTCCATCATGTCGACGATGTCCCATTCGAGTGCGCGGTCGCATGCCTCTGCGCGGTCGACTCGGTCGGTGCGGGAGGTGCTGATGGCGAGATATGTGGAGTCTGCCGTGTCACTTCACGATGACGGTACGAATTTGGCGACCTTCATAGAAGAGAGTGAGAATATGGTGCGGGAGATCGAGCATCAGATTCAATACTTGAAATCCTTGCAGGATAGCAGCGAGAGTGTTGCGTTTCGGGGGGACATTGGACCGAGGATTGAGACGCTGCAGGAGCGTGTGTATAACTTGAAAGAGGCCATTGGGAGGCGACAGGGCTAAGTTTTGGGTTCTTGGCTACCATGTGTGGGTGGATTATTGGTGTGGTGTGAGGGACAAGTTCTTGGAATGGGGGATCTTCGGACAGGATTGGATCCCGCACCGGGGCCTGTACTTGGCTGCTGTGTTACATGGGTCTCATCAGGCTTGAATGTTTGTAAGGAGATCGAACCAATGGTAGTCGAAACTACATCTGCATGATCGTTTCTGATACATTGCCTGGCTTGGGTTATGATGCAATGATGTAGCCCATGACTCGATCTATCGCAATCTCCTCACAAGGCTGGAAAGGCATTGTTTTTAGGTGGAACGATATTTATTTAGTAGATATTAATGAATTCAGAACTCGTGAGGACTGAACCGGATATTTGCCGTCATGAATACATCTTCGTTACGCGTACTCGAGCGTGGTCTCCCACTCTGTTGCAGCTTTATAAGTGCTTATCAACATTCATTAAGACGACCTGTAAGGAAAGACAGAAAGTTATAGGGTATCGATCTGATAACCAGATTCCGAAGCGCCAAAGCACCGCAAGATCAATCGTTACTTCATATTACTGGTTTCTTTGTGTTGGTGATTGCATACGAGCATATCGCACGCTTGATGTCGGATGACATTAACGTCTAGCATTTAGACGCGGGAGCGGTGCCAGCGGCTGTGACTACAATATTAGCTTTACATAGACAGTGACAGATTACAAGTGTTACTCACCGAGAGCCGTCAGTGGTGACGGGATGTCCGCGCGAGAGCCGGTGGTACACAATGATGCCAAGAAGGAAGCTCGCGAACCAGAAGATGGCAGACAAGAAAGAGAAAGCCTGAGCAGCGTTCCATTGTCCGCAAGTGTTGCCGCGGCGGAAGGTGATGCCGTCCCAGGCCCAGATGCTTCCACAGTTGACACGGCGATAGTAGTTAACCAAGACACCAAAGGCGGCGAACCAGGCGGCTGAGAAGAAGAGGTCGGATGCGTAGCTGATGATGGACGAGGTGGTTGGGATCATCCAAAGAAGCGAGCAAATGACGGAGAGAGCGGCGATGATCACAGTGTAGATGGAGCGGCCTAGAGGTCCGACGCCATATTCGTCCCTCTGGTGAAGGAAGTAAGCCACGAGGCCGAGGACGATGGCAGCACACACAAACTGCGCAAAGCGCAAGCTGATGGATGCGAGACGGGAGAAGATCATTCTGGTGGTCGGAAGGGAAGCTCGACGGTCGCTCAGAAGTGTTGGTGGTGCGGTAGGTTTTTAGTGTTTTGAGTTGAACAGAGCAAAGACAATGAGTTGCTGTTCTGGGTACCGCAAACGGAAAGCAGGAGGAAACTCGTGCCTGCGCTGGATTTGATTGCTGGAACTCTGATTTTGTTCAAGTCCCAAGGCGACGGACGCTGTGATATTTGAATCATTGCCCAAGAGCAGAACGACGTCAAGCGCCACAACACGACACGTCCTTCACGCACAGTCGTCGCACGCCCTGGGCTGATGTGGCCCAGGATCAAGAAACTTACTATGAAGCTAAACCTTGGTTTGGGCATGGATAAAGCATTTTTGTTGCACAGCATGGGGTCCGTTGATTCGTGGCTTGGACTGCGGCTTGCGTCACTTGTCCTTGGGCATTCCTCGAACGGGCCGATCGGCATCGTGAGAGGACCGTCGGTCAGCAAACAGGAACCATCACTCAGTCACATCTCACCACTGCCAGTGAGGCGTGACCAGTAACAAGCGACGTTGGAATTGATTCCTGTTTCCCCGCGGCAGATCACAGGGTCGAGAAGTCGAGAAGCACGCTGATTGAGTTTGCGGGGTTCAAGGCCTGCGGCGTGTGATTCCACCACCAGAATGAAGCTGCCCTCGATGCCCACCGCTCTGGTAACCTGACATTGGCAGTGACGAGCGCCAAAGGGCTAGACCGTCAAAGCGTCGTGGCAGCAGCAGGTTTGTCGGCTCATTTCGAGGTGTTGTCACTGGACTCTGCGCGATCAAAGCCTGCTCGGCAGCAAGTTCCAAGCCTCGGATCCCGGCGCGTTGACGCCACATAGTGTGGCTCGGCTGATGAATTTTGTAAATGTGTGCTCAGCCTTACCAACAATAGGGTTGACTTCGGATAGAACGGTCCTTTCGTTTCGAGTGGATTCAGATGACGTACGCACTTTAAATGGGGGGTGTTCGACGGGACGGTGCCCACTTTGCGCAGCAACAATAGTTTTGAGACGGACTGATCGGCCGAGATTGTCCAGCGATAGATGCGAACCATCTCCGTCCAGGTCCAATCTCACTACGATGCGCCCCACGCGTCATCGAGCATCACCAGCGCCAGTCAACACCACGCCTATGGCCTCCATCGTCACGATCGCCATGTCCTCCCCAGCAACACAAACCCGCCAAAATGTCCGCCGGATACTTCCCAAAGCGCGAAAAGGTTGGTCTCGAGGACCTCTTCAAAGGTCTCGTCACGGCGAGCCACATCCTGCACCAGAATGGGGTGCTGGACGCGTACGGCCATATTTCGGTGCGAAGCCCAGACAATGCCGCGACCTTTTGGATGCCGTGCAATCTTCCCCCCGCACTGATCAGTGCGCCGGACGATCTTGTGGAGTACAAAGTCGATGACGCGAGCGCGGTGGAGAAGGACGCAAAGGACGGCTATGTGGAGCGCTTCATACACAGCGAGATATACAAGCGCTTTCCCGCCGTCAACAGCGTTGTGCATAGTCACAGTAGCGATGTGCTGCCGTACTGCATCAGCGGCGTGCCCCTGAAGGCGTCGATACACATGGCAGGTTTCTTGGGTGAGTTGCTCCCTGCGTCATCTGGACCTGGCAATCCCACTAAACAAGCCGCAAAAGGAAGCAATACGCCTGTATGGGATGCCTCGGGGCACTACCCTAGCGGCTCAAAGCACGACCTTCTTGTCCACGACTCGACACTTGGTGCTTCTCTCTCGGCGGCCTTCAAACCTGCGACATCAGCCGGCTTCATTTACTCCAAGATGCGCTCCGCACTGCCCTCGCAAATCGGAGGCGCTGCCCCGGAGCCATCGCAGGAGCCTGACCACGCCGTGGTCCTGATGCAAAGCCATGGCTTCACGACCGCCGCACGGGGCATCGAAGAAGCAGTATACCAGGCCATTTACACCCGGGAAGCCGCCAAAGCGCAGACTGCAGCCCTGACCATTCGCAATGCACACTTTGGACACATTGTCGAAGGCAAGATTGACGTCGAGGGCGGTGGCAAGATCAAATCGGCAAAAGTCAAGGCAGAGGGCGATCTCAAGTATCTCAGCGATAGGGAGGCGGGTGACGCATGGGATGCGATGCAAAAGACGATTGCGCGACCGTGGGCCTTGTGGTGCCGCGAGGTCGATGTCAATCCGCTATATCGCAACGAATGTCCAGGGTGCGAAGACGAGTAAACGTACGGCCACAATTGTATGAGCGTACAGCTTGTGCCTAGTATAAGCTAGGTTTGGTGGGGGCGGAGTCTGTTTCCGAGCATCAATGTTTCCATCCACCAAGTTGTAATGTTTATCTGCTAAATCCCTTGAAGACCATTCGAGAAATTCCGCCCGCTCGTTCTCAGCTGTCCCATTTATATTACCGCTTAGTCAACCTCTTGATTATTAGAGTATATTCATGAAATCCAAGAGTGTCTTCTCATCCCAGCCAATCTCTCTAGAAGGCGTAGACTGACGCTAGGATGCCCCCTAAGAAACAGTGAGGCTTATTGCTTTGCCAACTAAACAGACTAATTCGACATTCTACGATAACTATTACTGGAAGTTCCACATCTCATCTGGATTGAAAATTTCTTTAGTCTCATCCCGGGTCAACCCAATTTATTCCCGTAGAGCCTTAGAGGCTGATACGCCGTAGTCGGCAATAATTGATTGCTATCATTCACATTTGGCCGGTGCATGAGGCTCTTTAGAAGAACCAGCTATTTCTTGCTGATTTTTTATCATTTGTATCAGTTATTTAGCCTAGACCTTCATCGTGCATAGGCTCTATATCAACCCAATCTATCCACTCTGCCGTCACAGCCTTCCTAGCCGTTAGTTACAAAACAAACTCTCTGCTTCGTTCAATCGCACATAAGCCTCACAAAGACATCCACCTGTACCTCCACAGCCTACAGCAAGAGCCTTGAGATGCACCATGGCCGCCTACTCAAGCCGCACCCATGTGTCTCATTCTCTGCGATGCAGTGAGACTGTGCAGCCCCAGCGATCCTAGTACCATCTACGCCCCGAACCCGGTTGCGCACACAAAATCCAGCCAGACAACTAACCAGAGGGAAAAAGCGCCATATCTAAAGCATGGCTGTATCCATCCCATCTCGAAACAAACCCCCAACTCCCACCCCACCAGGTACTCGATCCTCCAATGCCTACCTACCCACACAAGCTCCAAGCACCTTGCAAGCCCCAAGCTTTCGCGAGCGCGAACCCAGTTGCTGGCCTACATGCAGGTCTTCTCGGATCCAGACCCTGACCCCGGCACTTTTCCCCCTAGCCTCGGCACCCGCCCAAGCGCCGCGTCGTCGAGTCAAGCACCGGGTGCATCGAGGGGTCCGCGGAGTACACACACACACACATACAGTACCGCACGAAGCTTTGCATCAGCACTGCGACAAGCCACAGCCATATTTCGTGCATCCCACCGTGAGCGAGCGAAAACGGCTTTCCGAGCTCTGGGCTATAGTCCCGATCTGTTGTGCATGCGCGCCGTCCAAGCCGGGGATTTATCCACCATGACGGCGCATCTCCCATGCCCTCCCGTCTTCCAAACAGCACAATCCCACCGCCAACCCATCAAATCCGTCCAACCGTCAGAAAAAAGCTTGTGTAAAACCGCCCCTGCCAAGCGCGCACCCTTCCTTGCAAACAGGAGGAAGAGAGGGTCGAAACAAGGTGGCTTGACAGCCTGACAGCCAGACAGCCCCGCCCGTCAGTCGGTTCGGTTCCTGGGAAACCGGCCATGTGGGATTTTGTTCCGCCACTACCGTTTCACGCCTCAGAACGCAGGCTGGCAAAACAGCACTCCACATTACCAACTATATGAAGGGGAAAAAAAAAAGGATGGAATGTTGAAAAGGTCTCTTCTGCTCGCAAACCACGCACACGCAAAACATGCGCATACAAAGTCACAGCGTCCTCCCGCACGGCAGCCTGCTGGCTAGCTGGCTGGCTGGCTGGCTGGCTGGTGCAGTAGCCACGCTCGGCCTCGGCCCTGCACCCCAGACTCCACTCCTCTATTCTTCCTTCCGCGGACCCGCGCCAAATCTCAGGCCGGAAAATTACACCAGGGACGTTGCAGCAATCGCCTGCCCTACCTCCCCTACGCCTTACAAGCCACCTATACACTCCACCTCCGGGCCATCCCAAATGAATTTCCCCCCCCTCCGTTCAATTCCCCTCGGCATCCATCATGCCGACACCACCACCAGCCCAGACCAAACATGGTGCGCGCCACAGACCACGCTGGCCATCCAGGTCCAGCTGACCACTCCCGCACATAGTAGGCCCGGCGCGGTCTGTGCCAGAGAGAGGTGGGAAAATTGCGCTCGCGTGCAAAGGTTCCGGCATCGCGTCACCCCGCCGCCGGGCGGAGCAGGCCACCTTTGAGCCCTTTGCTCGATGCTAGCAGCCTAGCCCAAGTTTCCCCATCCCAATCCCAGATATATTGATTTGATAGATTGGATTCCTCGGGGGAGAGGGGGCCGAGTCAGTATCCCCGTTTGGCGCAACGAGGTACCAACCCCCCTCTTCTCCTTTCCAGGCCCCGGTTTGCCCGGGATGCGCGGCCAAGGGGCATGCAACGGAGCGGGAATCGACGGTTCGGGTGCCCAAGACTTCTTATATATTCTTGGGGTGGGTGTTGGCAAAAGGTTGGCTGATCTTGCTTGCCTGCCTGCCTGCTTGCTCTTGTGCCGAGTTCCTTATTCCCCTGGCCATCCTTTTTTTTTTTTGCATGGGATTCTGATAACCGGGTCGAGCGGTTCGGTACCTGGCATTCCCTACATATATATAAGGGTGCGCTGATCCTGCATTTGGGCTTGTCGCTGTTTTGCTACTATCCATCTTTTGTCGCCCCTTCTTTCTTTCCTCTCCCTCTGGCTTTGGCTTTTTGTGCCAGAGTCTTCTAGCTGGTCATGTTTTTCAAAAGCGTGTTGCTGGCGACGGCTGCCTTTTCTTCTTCGGCTTATGCTGCGTTTGGCATCACCACCTCGGGGAGCAACATCGTTGTCGATGCTGGATCGGACAATGCGCTCGTGTTTACGGTGAACACGGGGAGCTGTGATATCACGAGTATCAAGTACCGTGGTGAAGAGTTCCAGGATGGCGAGAAGGGGTCGCATATCAGTTCTGGGTTGGGGTCTGCGACGGTCAAGTCGGAGATTGTGAACAGTGAGTAAACGCTCGATTCCTGCCCGAGTTTGAGATGATCCCGCACATACCGGCCGGACGGAGATGGATAGGTCCATGGTGAAAGCGCCGTTCAGAGTGTTTCCGTCTGCTCTGCCGGTGTTGGTGGGTCGATGATGGGTATCAAACCGAAACACTGACACCACCGCCAGGCCAATACGCGAAGATTACCTGCACAACCTCCACCCTGACCCACTATATGATTGTAAGATCAGGCGAGAGCACCATCTACATGGCCACACACACGACCGCCGAGCCCGACATTGGCGAGCTCCGCTTCATCGCGCGCCTCAAGTCTAGCGCCCTCCCGCTCGAGTACCCCTTCGGCGCCGTCTCCACGACCGCTGGCTCTTCCTCCACCGTCGAGGGCTCCGACGTCTTCGTGGTCAACGGACAGACGCGGTCCAAGTTTTACTCGTCCGAACGCTTCATTGACGACTACGTGCACTGCGTGAACCGCGACGGCAGTGACGCCATCCACGCCTGCGTGTTGCTCAACTCGTACTCTTACGAGGGTTCCTCGGGCGGTCCCTTCTTCCGCGACATCAACTCCAACAATGCGGGCGCCGCCACTAACCTCTACTTTTACATGAACTCGGGCCACGTCCAGACGGAGAGCTGGCGGATGGGCCTGCACGGCCCGTATGCGCTGCAGTTCTCGCGCTCCGGCATCCCCACGGGCAAGACCATGGATACGACCTTCTTCAAGGACCTCAGCATCACCGGTTACGTTGCGCCAAGCGGACGCGGAACGGTCACGGGGACGGCGACGGGCGTATCGTCGAGCTTCCAGCGCGTGCTCCACTGGTTCAACAAGGATGCCCAGTACTGGGTCTACGCCGATAGCGCAGGCAAGTTCACCTCGCCGCTGATGAAGCCCGGGACATACACGCAGGTGCTGTACCAGGGCGAGTTCAAGGTGGGCTCCTCCTCCGTCAGCGTGTCAGCCGGCAAGACGACCACGGCCAACATTGCGGCGGAGACGCAGTCGCGCACCACCATCTGGCAGATTGGCGACTGGGACGGCAAGCCGACCGGCTTCCGCAACGCAGACAAGCAGCTCCGCCAGCACCCGTCCGATTCGCGCATGAGCTCCTGGGGCCCGCTGACCTACACGGTCGGCTCGTCCTCGCTGACCGACGTCCCCATGGCGCTGTGGAAGGGCGTCAACGCCCCGCTCACCATCAAGTTCACCCTGTCCTCGAGCCAGGCGTCCGGCGCCGCAACCCTGCGTGTCGGGACGACGCTCTCCTTCGCGGGGGCGCGTCCCTCGACCAAGATCAACTCGTACACGCCCGCGACTCCTGCCGCCCCTACCAAGATCGATTCTCGCGGCGTGACGCGCGGGGCGTACCGAGGATTCGGCGAGGTTTACGACTTTGCCATCCCGGCCGGTAACCTGATCAGCGGTAGCAACACCATCACCATTGACGTTGCTTCTGGGAGCAGCGGCGACACGTACCTGGCTCCCAACGTCATCCTGGACGCCATCGAGCTGTTCAAGTAGAGAGGGGAGGGCGGGGTAGTCGCGCGCGTGCGGGCTCTGATGCAGTCTTTCAGTCCTTCCCGAGCTTCTCTTGTAAATATTTCTTTTCTTTCCTTTTCTTTCTGTATACATGCGCTTTGGGGGGGGAGCAGTAGCAGTCTGTTGTAAATACGCCCCAATCCAGGTGCCCAGCTCTGGGCCGTCGAAAAGCAGTATCCTGCCGTGGTGCCCACGTCCGCAGCCCGCACAGCGCATGCGTACATGCGCTCGAGATGGTGATCGGTCGCGACATGGCCCTGTTAGTGGCGTGAACGTGAGGTCCTGTGCATGCATGCCATGGCGCGGGCAGAGAAAAAACAAACCGGCGGCCGCATCCGGAACGGGCCAGCCTGGCGACGCCCCCTTCCAGCCTTTGTTTTGGAGCGAGTTGCTGGCTCGGGCAAGTACTCCCGTATCAGCTCGGTCTATACCGCGACGGGGAGCGTGTACGAGGCTGTGGGCGGTGCATAAAAGGAGAAGATGCTGGACTGCTAACCCCGTTGGGATGCGCGAGCTATGCTTCTTTCACATCACGTTCGCTACCAAGCCAAGCGCTCGACCAGGTCATTAATCTTTCTCTGTGACGTCGTGTTCGAGGTTGCATACCTAGCCGTGGCTGTTCCAGACTGCCTGACCGCGCCGTACGGAGAGCACAATTCCGTGCCAGCGTCGGCGTGCGCCGTGCAAGGCCCACTCGCGCCGACCGCCTTTTGCCTGGGGTGCTCTTTGATTCGACCTGTACGAGACCTCGACGTCCATCGTTCGCTCTGACTCGCGAACCGAACCCAGCGGCGGGCTTTCCGGCATATCCTAGCCACTATTGTCCCGCTTCAGTAATGCTCCGATATGTGCTGTATGTAGGTACCGCCAAGACGGGGGGGGTGTAGCTCGAGCATGCTATATCTCTAATATAAAAGAGTAAAGCCAGACCACGCCCATGGCACCTCATCAGCTACCGTGCCTGTGCGCCAGTCGAGACGATAAGGCCATGCTGCGATACCACTGGCCGGGAGACGCTGCCTTTGGACCGACCCAGTGGACTTCCTTACTCGTGATCAGATCGCCACGGCGGCGTCACGCCTCTCAATGCGGTGATTTACCGACCATGGCGAGCTGGTGCTGGTTTCGAGGGCTGAACGGTGAGCAAGATGCAAAATCAGACCATGGCCGGCAAGCGAGTTGACGGGGCAGCTGGCGTTTATAGCGGAATCGGCGATGGCAGTAGCCGTTCCGGTCGAGATGTAAAGCAAAACAGAATAGGTGAATGCAGGACCAGCTCCCGGCCCTGCCATTGGTCTTGTCGGATATAGGACAGCCGGGCAAGGCGCGTTCCGGATCATCGGATAAGTCGTCATACCTGTAGACGGTGTAGTCGCGGTAGGCGCCAGGCGGACTGCGGAATGGGGACAACCTTGAAAACTACTGGGATGCGAGGCTGTCTGTGCTCTGATCCTGATCTCTCTTCCAGAACCGTCCAGGGATGGGGCAAGATAGGGGCCATGAGTCACCAAGGTCAACATGGTCACCCGAGTTTGTGGAACAGGCAAAGTTGCTAACCCGAACATCCAAGGAATGCATGAAGATGATCCCACGAAAAGATTAGCAAACAGCGGTAACCACCTCCAAAAGACTGACCAGAATGCCGAGGCTTCTGGGCTACGTTTGTGGGTTCTGCCGTAGAGTAAAGTAGGCAGGTCTAGTAGCATCGGCTACAGTACAGAGTCCAAGTAGGGTTATTTCGCGCCACACAGCGACCAGCTCAACTAGACTTGCAAGAACGTCTGTGAGACGAGGCAAAACGCCCTTGACATTGGTGCATTGTCAATGTTGGTGAGACATTGTCTGATGAGGCGAAGAAGACGCCCAGTTGATTGTAGGGTTGATATATAGGACTTCATATCCCGGCCAGCAAAAAGAATCTCCAACAAGGATTGACTCACCGGTATGCCCGCTTGCCATGTACGCTTGGCAAGGGTGAATGCTGCATGCTGCATGCATCTTGTACTCAAGCATCGTGTTCGAATGAACTTCATCCCGTAGCCAAGACTGGAATTAGTTCCTGCCCTTCTCATCCTGGTTCCAACCCACGTCTCCGCAATCCGCATGCTATCGCACAGTTAGCTCGAGTGCTGATGGAAGATTGCCATGAGTGTACCTCAACTCGCAGGCCAGATAGGTATTGGTTCGGGCGCCAGAGCGGGACCCAATCGCCAGCGCCCACTTGCCGCATGATCAGCTCACAGGTGCGCTGGCCGTCGAGTCGACCTCCAGGGAAGGTTGGTTGATAGTAGTGGAAGCCGTAGCAGTCTTTCTCGTGTCCGCATCGCTCACCGCACTCGTCAACCGTCTTGGCGAGGCCAATTTGGCGGCGATCTTTGGCATCGGCCTTGATCTGATTGCGGCATGACATTTTGAATCGATATTTCTTGCCTTCAAAGTCCCAGACCTGGTTATCCGATCCCGGAAGCGGGCAGAGCATACCGGGACCAAATGCAACGTTCGACTTTACAGGAATGGCGCCAATCTTCTGGTAGCCATTGTCCCAAATGTAAGGTGCCGCATCCTTGGAGGTGATGATGGAACAGGCGCCAGTGGAAGGGTAAAAGGTCAATCCGTTGCAGTCATAGCTATTCTCGTGGCATCGCTTCTCACACTCTTCAAGGTTCTTGGAGGAGGGGAGCCAAAAGTAGGAGCCCCATGGGGCATTGATGCAGTATATGTGGTACTCTCGGCCATTGATGTTTCGCGTCTCGCCTTCATAGGCTGGGCAGGCACCACGGGGCCCACAACTATTGCCATTCTGGGACTGGAAGATGTTGTCGACAGGAGTCTGCTCGTTGTGTGGTTGGTAGGGGCGAATCAGCCGGTCGTACATGTCAGGGTCTCTTAAGGCGTCGATCACAGGGGCAGAGTCGGGCGGATCATTGCGTGGCGCCATGTTCTCTACGCTGGAGTGTTGGCGGCAGTTAGCGAAACATGCGTGGTGGTGCGGTCTGGAGTAGACCAACCTTGGGGTCGAGGGCCATGCATATGCATGGCTGACCAGAAGGAGGCTTAGTGCAAAGTACATTTTCAAGCGGCGTTTGGAGTAGGATGCGGATCACGATGGTGCCAGGTACACTGCGAGCATTTTATATTTGCAGGGGACGCTGGGGATCTGCCAGAGCTGGGAATGTATGATGTACATGGCTCTTCGGGCGATGTCATTGCACCCGGTGCAGAGAGGCATTGGAGGCGGATTCAGTGGTACACGAGGCCGGCGGGCAAAGTTAGAGCAGAGTAGACGTCGATCCCACGAGCATGTCCAGCGGCCGGAAGGACAGCCGCCGTCAGGCGAGGGGAGACGGGCTCGGCGGGGTGGGCGAGGGGTATGCATTGGTGTATGCATTGGCTCTAGGGAGGCCGCGGACCCAGCGAGGAGGAGCCTGTGGCCGCCGGGGAGGGGCGGGGAAGCGAGCCGTCCCTGTTCTGCAGCGGGAGAAGCAGCGACACGAGAGAGGTTCAGAGCCGCACAGAGCAGGTCGGAGTTGGATCATGTGTCGTGCTGTGAGTGGTGGGCGAGGAGGGCGTGGAGGGCGTGGATGCAGACGGAGGCCTCAGCATGAGTCGGGGCATCGGGCGACGAATGGCAGGCCAGGCAGGGCCCCGATTCCTGCTCCGACGTCGTGGCATCAATGGCCGTCTGCCCTGTGTGCCATGTAGAGTGCTAGCCGTGTACTGTACGCACCTGGTAGCAGAGCACGCACCCAGGTAGTATGTACATGAGTACTCCTGGTAGTGCGCAGGGCAAAGGCCGACCGGGGGACGAGGACAGGTTCGGTCGCGGAGCAGCTGGCGGCGCGGCCGGGCTGCATGACATCGGCGACGGTGCTGGCCCTGCTGGCCCTGCTGGCCATGCTGTCGATGCCGTCGATGCCGTCGATGCAGCCGATGCTGGCTGGCATGCTGGCATGCTTCCCGTGTGCTGGTAGGCGGCCGGGCTGCGGTGCTCTGGCGCGGTGCTGGTGGTGCGGTGCTGGTGGTGCGGTGCTGCTAGCCCCCATGCGATGCCGCGCGCATCCACGACGCACGCAGCCCGTCGCTGAGGCTGGCCAGCCCCGGGCTGCTCACCGCGTGCTCGCTGCGGCGACGGGGTTGCCAGAGGGCGGTCAGAGAACAGGTGTTTGAGGGCGACTGCGAGGGCGTTGGCAGGGCCCCGGCTGGCCTGGCGGGCGCTCGTCGAGGTGCATGGCCGTCACCGATCGCGCCGTGGAGCCCTGCTGCTGTGGCCGTGCTGTGCGCTCCAGAGACAGCTGAGCCGGCAAACACGCAATAGGAACGCGTCCCGAGACGCGTCGGATAATTATACGCGCGAACTCTGCCCACGGCCCAGGGCGGCGCAGGCGTCTGGCGATGCACTGGCTGCTGCTGGCGGCTGCTTGCTGGCTGGCTGGCTGGCTGCGGCTGCGTGAGCGAGCATCGGCCGTCCGAGGCGACCTGGGATGGGAGGCACCCACCAGCGGGGGCTATATGGGATGGAAGCACCTGAGCATCAAGCCAACAGCGCCGCCGCCGCCGCCGCCGCCGCCGGTTCCATGTTGCAGCACCCTGCCCTGGGACTCCGATGGGAGACGGGCAACCTGGCAACCTGGCAGCCCTCCAGGGCCCCCGACCAAGGCCTGCGCCTCTGCCCGCTGTCATCCAGCGTGCGCTTCTCTCGTAACCGCCGTGGTGCTCGCTCCCGCCGGGGAAGTCCTTCCCGCATGCCGTGCAGACTCGGCCAATGCCTGTAGCCCAGCCCTGCTGGAGCCCTGGAACCGCTCCCTGGAACCGCCCCCCCTGCAATCGCTCCCTGGAACGGCTCCCTCGTCGACCACCGCTCCTCGCCCTCGCCTGCTCGTCCTCGCTCTATCCCCAAGTACACGCCAGCCACAGTGACATGCACCGCACCCTCCATGGCGCCTGCTAGCCCTGTCGATCCGCGCATTCGCAGCGTTGGATTTACCCGTCCTTTTTGGTGCCGCCCTCTGGCCATCCCCGTCTGGCCATGTTTTTTTTCTCGCAGTTCCACCACCACTGGCCCTCCCTCTGACTTGCTGCATGGCCCCTTGGCCCTGTGTCCGAGCCTTCATTGCCGCATCCTTCAGCCCCTCCTCAAGCCCTCGTTCGACAGCCACTGCATCGCCGCTTTGCCCCTTCGGTCGCCAGCCCAGCACTGATCGTGTCTGCTCCACGCCTTCCCTGCCCCTGTCGACCCCCCCAATATTAGAAGTGCCTTGCCATGCTATCATTGGCCCCGGCCCGTCTGTTCTTCTGCTAGACACTTGCCCCCCAGCTGCCCGGCTGCCCACCGCTCATGGGGAGGACGCTGTGACGCTTTGATCCACTTACATGCATGCCCACCGTCCTGCTGCTCCCAGGGTCTGGGGGTCGTCTGCCCCGTTCGGGCACTTTATCAGCCATCGTCGCCCCAGCTGTTGCGTTGCCCTGTGTCTCTCTGCTCAAGTGCTCGCCGATTCCAAGTCTCGCGCCTTCGTTCTCGATTTCGTCCGCGCTCTTCCAGCACTGCCATGTCGTGGAATTATACTGTGCACCAGATCAACCGCTCCTTTGAGCAGCTGGCCGTTTGGTAGTAGGTTGCCCCCCGCCCCGCCGCTCACTACTCGTCTCCGAGTATCTAACAAGTCCTAGCCGGGAATTCATGCAGCGAACAGAGCAGTCTCTTCGTTCACTTCACGACCGTATTCGCGCCCTGGAGGTCCGCCAGCAGTGGGTTGGGCCTACTGACGAGCAAGTGGAACGGGTACTGCGCAAAATACTAGCCGAGCGCTTTACCGACGCTGGCGTCCACCAGCCCGAGACTCCCCACCTTCACGTCATGGACGACAGAGACTATTTTGTCGACAAGCCAAAGCAGGATGCTCGCCAGATGACCATCCCGTTTAACCTCACAGCACTCACTGTCGATCCGGAAGCAGTACCCTCAAAAGCGTACAGAGAAACGTTTAGAGACTTGGAGAACGGCATCAAGGGCTACCCCCATGTTGAAGACGACACAGACGGCCAACAGGACGATGACTCGGACGTCAAAGACCCCTCCCCCATCAGGCACGCCAGTTCCACCATTACCCAGACTAACACCCAAACTTGGTAATTGGCGCGACGACAAACGACACGATTTATGATACCCTCCACATCATGGAACGCAGAACCGTCTCGGAGCCCCCGTTGAGGCTCCTCACAACTCGTTATCGACCCATCCATCTCATTTCTGGCACGTCATCGCCATGAAGAAGGCGGACCCGTTTGCTCGTTAAAATAGAGGCTATCAGGCCATCGAGCAACTTTCCTGGCTCCTTTGCTAGGTCTCTCCTATAAGAGGAGGCGTCTCGGCCTCCCGGAAGCCTAAGGTCTGCTACAACAGCAGTTCAACACTACCGAGGACCCACGACAAGAACCTGTCCCATGGAACGGAATGATAATGCCGTGTTCGACTGCCCATGGCTTCCGCCATTTCTCCTCGACACCCTTAATGCCCATGTTCGGGCATTCATCTCTATTCATCTACATATCCTAGAGGAGCAGGACGAGCCGACCATTGGGGGAAGGCAGATGGAGTCAGCGTGGCTGCTTTCGGCTATCAGGCCCTGCCAGTTGGGTTCGGCCGCGTACCAGCAGTTCATTTCTCCCATCTACCCCTCAATCAATCAAAGATTTGCTGTCGGATGGCAGCTACCAACCCCCCCTCCCATCGTGACGTATCACTCTCCCATGCATGCTTACACTCGGGTATTGTTTTTTTTTTTCCTTCCAACTGGGCTGAGACGGCATAGCGCCCCTACATTCTTTGGCAGTTTGCCCAGCCAAACAAACCCTTATCAGGCGATTCTCAAAGGATCTCCCGATCGTCTTGGTGGCAGTCTTGGGGCGTGTCACAAAGTCGGCTGTGTCGCAGGGGTGCTTCAGGCTTCTTCCAACGATACTCGTCTATGCTGAAGATCGGTTTCTCGCGTCCAGAAAAACATCAATGTGAGATTGCCACAAGGAAAAAAAAGACCGTCTGCCATGTTTGTCTTGTTGGGGCAACATAAAATGGGCCTTGGTCTTCGGGGCTACGCCTCCATGCGCTTCATCACACCTCCACCAGGACAGTGTTTTTGATCCTGCAGCAAGCCCTACATCTCCTTGTTAAATCCTGCAGGTCACGAGTGTGCTCCTTGCAAGCCTGACAAAAAAGCCCTTTCGACGGACGAGACCGCGCGTGCTATACAGCGTGAGGGTACATTTCGGTATGTAGTTTACGGTCGGCAAGTGGGCATTGTGCCGAAATGTCGCACATTGCCGTGCATCTCGCACAGGCCCCGCAACTACCCGCTTGCATTTGGATCGCATTTCGTTTTTCCAGCTCAGATACCTCTCATCGTTGTCACTTTTCGCATGCCCATTCCGTACAAGGTTTGGCTCTAGCCGTAGTGGGTAATGACCGGGGTCTGTGCGTCAGATGTCACTCGGGACACGCCAACGCTCCCCTTCAATTCGCAGCCTCCCATCTCCTGCTCGCTGGAATTCCCCAATCTGAAGCCTCTGTCATTTGCTTTTCATTGCCGTACCGGTTCACACCCTGTGCAGCCGAGCCGTCTTCCTCTCCCGACAACGCTTCGGCAACCCTCTTCCACCACTGCATCCCGACCTCCATCGGCTCCATGCACAGCTCAGCCCTCGCACACATGAAAGCGGGTGATTCCCTCACGTCCTGCGCGCGTCACCTTCCCTGTCAATCTTGCGCATGGCATCTGAGATAAGGCGCTGCATTGACCCGCAGCTTAGGGTATCCTCTCAGATGTTCACGGCTATGGCGGAATGGCTCGACAAGCCGACCGTCTTTTCGTGGCGAAGTCCCTGTCAATATAGCCGCAAATATACCATTCCGGATCGGAGGCTCTCGCCGATCTGGGTAGATTAGAGCATCCACTTGATCTGGATCGAGTTCCCCAGATCCAGATCTACACATCCTGGCTGACTCCTTCGTCGGATGCATGCAAGCACAGGCCCCATCCTCAAAGCACTCAACGGGCACGTCGATTGCAGGTTCTCCACGAACCTGCATACTCGATCGAGCTTGCAGGCCTTGATTGGCGTGGCCACCTAAATCGGCACCGAGCCGACGAAAAGAAAGGCCACGGCCCTCAGCCGTGCACACCCCACACTATCCGTCGCGCTTTGCCCCAGCCCGTTTCAGTAACGCGGCTGCTTGACATCATTGGCACACATTGGCTACGAAAAACAAAGTCTCCGAAAGATAATTACACTTTCGCTTGGAAGCCTGCTACCTGGCTCGATCGTGGCGAAGACTCTACCTGGATATGCATCGTCTTGGCACGCCATTGAAGGGTCCTCCAGGGCCGTGTACATGGATTGAATGGGGCCAGGCTACCTTGTAAGATTTCTGCATCTTTTTGCTTTGTCCAGGCAAAATGATCAAGATTCATGCACGTAAGGCGTCACTAACAAAACGATCAGGGCCATGGGCTGAAGATCGAACTCAACAGTGTAGAAACACTGTAGAGACGGTCGGCTTTGTTTGCACCGTCCGACCAAGCGCCGAGAGAAGCCAGCCTTGCAGTCGCAGACCCAGTTTGATGCGTGCCCCATGGCAATGGCCCGCCCAAAAAAAAAAGGAATCTCCACACCCTGAATCATAATGGCGGGAGTCACAAAACACGGCGACCGCCGCGCCGTTGCAACCGTACAGCTCGCCCTGAACCTCAATCACGTTTCAGTGAGGATGCATTCAGTGATTACTCTACACGGCATTTAGTCTCGTTTTATCTGATTTCTAGGCTGGTCGCCCTGTGGTTTCCCTTCCAAACATGTCTAGTGGGGGGCGCCCCTGGCCTTACAGCCGCTGTTGTTACACTGGCGCCTACCATGTGCTTACGCAATTTTAGCGCATTCCGATGTCGGTATAAGGTTTTGAGACAGCCACCACGGGGATAAGTACTTCTGGCGGCTGTAAAAACGCCCATATCATTTTGGGCCTTTTCATCTAACTTTATGATGCTTCTGTTCTTCTTTCAGCTGCCTTCCGGTCAAAGTTTCTGGACATCCATCCCACCCCGCATCTTTGACTTCGGAGGGATAGTTGTGTGCATACACATAGCTCGCGCGTTTGCCGTGTTGATGGACGGTTGCACTGGCTTCTATTCGCCCGTCTACAACGCAACGTGATCGACAAAAACAGTCTGCGCCAATCCATGCAAGTACGGCGTCTTAAACAGTCCATGGGACCTGTTGTGAGTGTACACAGGCGTCCTGCAGTGCCAGATCAGACCAACGTGACTATATTTCTCAACATGACTGGACGATGTTGCGGCAAAGGATACCGAGTCAGACACTGCCGTGTTCTCAACGACTCGCGCACAAAAAGCCCAGTGTGCGTGCTTGCTCTCTGCGAACTAGCGGACCTCAGTTCAGCTGCGCTAGGCAGTGCACAACCTTGAGCCCTGAATAGAACACGGCAGATTTGCCTGAGTAATTCGAACTTCGGTTATTCTTCCATGCGTTGACCAAGGTTGGCCAGTCCCGTCGTTTTAGCTTCGGAGCTCTTTGCGACTTTTAGTTAACAAGGGCCGCTCCGTCGCTCCGTCGCACATGAGTTGATCGCGTAGTGCTCCGCGGGAGACGGCCGCGGCTATGTGGAGATCCGTTTTCATCGGTATCTCGGATGTCGTCAAGTACGACATTGACTTCTGCGAGCTTTCGTTGGACAGACACATGCCAACACACATGGGCATGCTCAGGGAACCTTGTCCTTACTGAGGCCTATGGACGGCAATTCGGGCAATAAATAGCCATTGCCAGGAAATGGGGCTGCCATCAAGGCCATTTCAACCAGCGACATTCATCGCATCGCATCGCTCACCGGTACTAAAGGTATTGTGCATCCGTGTCATACTTTGGCTTGGGCCTATTAGCTTGACGCTGACTTGGGCACGAAAGCGATTGAAGTTGACCCCTGTGCGAGGCGTCGTACTGCAACCTCGACCTTCGCAATACACTCGTGTCTTGAACTACTTCCGGTGCTTTACTGCCTACGACTAGCTGGCCCTGTCGATTCAAAGTTCTCTGTCACACTTTCGGCGCATGGAGGACAGTACTATCATCTCTTTGAAAGACGAGTCGTGTCTGTTTCAAGATCAAGCTCACATCCGAAAATCCGCTGGCATTCTCCATTCCTGATTTGAATTCATGCGAGGGTTTGACATTTGCAATTATAGGGTAAGGATCAACATCCCAATTCTGAGACGATATACCATCAGTTCTACATTTGGTCAATGCTGACTTCTGATGTGAAAAGACTAGCCTCATTCTGATTTGGAGGTGTTCGATCAGAAGGCTCAGTGGCTCTGTCGGACTCAAAAGCAACCCCTACCCGCGAAAGGTGAAATCGCCAGCTCTGCGCTAGGACTCGGCTTACCGTACCGCCCCCGTCAATCACGCTGGCACATCACGAGGTAACCATTGCATACCGCTGCTCGAGCTTCCATCCTGGACTGCCATGTCTGGCGAGTCGGCCTCTGGGATCTTTGGGTGCATAGCGCATGTGGCAACCAAGGACATGCACACTGAATTGGGTCTTGCCCCGTAACTGACAACATTCTAGACTCTTTTTGCACGCCCTTTCTCGAAATATATAATTCCTCTGTATCTTTTTTTTTTTCCATCTGCATGAGTCTTAGAAGGAGTTAGATTCGTTTCATCTCACCACTCGCAGCTGGTCACAAAAACATGTGGGGTAACACACAAATACACTTTTACTATACGCCACCTTGCGAACGGATTCACGATCCGATCGTGTCACGCATCTATTTTTGCTCTTGATGCTGATTTTGAGGCTCCTCAGCCCCGGCGTTATAGCAGGTCCATGTGCTCTCGAAGCGAGTTCTCTATTTCAGCCATATTCCATGCCCCACACAGAATGTGGGGAGCCACCGAGAAGGTCCAAATTGGTCATCACCACCACATCACATGTCCGATTCTGATCGGAAGAAGAATCGAATCTAGGAAGGTCGCTTCCTCGAACTCATCTTCAACCCCATAAATAGAAGATACAGGCTAATCGGCGTCGTCTCGCGAGCCCGGGGGAGCACGAGGCCTGCCTGCATATTCGCCTTCTACAAAAGAGCACAGCTCCACACGCGTGGCGTCTTCTAGCGATCGCTTGGCCTCCAACTCAATTTAAACATCTACCCGCTTGCAGTCGCCTTGCTCGTACTGGGCCCATACCAGGATGCGAACTGATCTTCATATTTGCTGTTCGACGGTTTGCTACGGCCAGACATGTGGCACCTTGGCCGGCTATTTCTCCCCACGCCAATAATTACCACCATATATTCTATACTCACGAACAATCTGCGGCTAAATAGACTGACCTGTCAGAGCATTTCAATTCAGCGTTACGCTGGCAAGCGATGAGGTGTGTTCCAGAAAAGCGTGTTTTCCTTCGCCACGGCGGTCTTGTCCGATATCTGGGGTTGAACTATGGCGGGACGACGAGGGGAGAAGCCCAAGCCGCCAGCCCTGATGCTCAATCAAAGCATCATGTTCGCTAGCTCTTCAAGCCTGTAGGGCTTTTCATATGCGTGTCGGTGCGACTAGCTACTCGATTTCTTTACCTGGATTGTGTGGCATCCAAGCCGGTCTGTCACGCGAGGGAACCCAACCCTGGACATGATCTGGATGTAGCTGATAGTTTATCGTGCACATTTGCTTGTTTATCGTAGCATTCTGGGTGTTGCCAACCCGGAATCGAGCTGGTTAATGACGGATAGTCGCTTGGCGGGCCGGAAGGTACTAATAGGATTATCTTTCCTGCCCCTGAGGTGGTGGTAGCACTCGGACTGTCTAGCATCATCCCTTTCTACACTCAAGTACGAATTTGAGTCGACTGACGTATCTCTTTTCCTCTTTCACTCGAAGCCAGCAGAGCAATCATGCGCTGCACCCTCGGACTCGTCTGGGCATATCTATCTGGCCTTGGTACGAAACACATTCCCTCTCTTCTCTCCCCTCTCTCTACAGGATCTAACCCTGTTCACTACAGCCCTCAGCAAACCAGCTCCCAAAGCCAACAATGCCGCCATAGCTGCGGCCGCCTATTTCGACCAAGAAACGGGCTTCACCTTCTCCGAGACAAAAGTGCAATACACGCTCTCCAACACCGTCACCGTGCGCACCGCAGTTCCGCAGGGCGTCCCCGCTGGTCAACCCTTCGACATTGTGATCCAATTCGTAGCCGAAAGCTCACGCGTGGCGTGGGCTGGCCTCGCGTTCGGCGGGAACATGGTGCGCAACCCGCTGGTCGTCGGGTACATGAATGGGCAAAAGGCGACGCTTGGCGGGCGCTGGGCTACGTACGTCTTGCTCCCTGCCACTTACCGTGTTGCACATCCTTCCCCTAGATCTAAATACCTCAATACATAGCCTTACCCCAGCTAATCCATCGCCAGCGGCCACTCCACCCCCCAACCCTACCCCACCGCGCAATTCACCCTCCTCTCCGCCGGCCAAAAGTCAAACGCAACCCACTGGCAGTACACGGTAAAATGCACCGGTTGCACTTCCTGGACCGGCTCATCGGGCAATGTGCGCCTGTCCCCCACTGGTAGCGCGAGCTGGGCGTTCGCCTGGTCACCCACACGCCCCTCCCAACCCTCCAGTCCCACAAGCTCGATCCCGATGCACGAGAACTTTGTGTATTTCAGGCAGGATTTGGCAGCGGGGGCGAATGCGAATTTTGTGGATTTGTTGGGGAGGAATGGGATTTCGGATGGGGGGAGTGGGGGGAATGGGAGTGTGGTTTTTGAAGATTTTGTGTGAGCGGGGTGTAGGAGGGGGGAATATGGAGAGGGAGGTTGTATTCGTGAATATACTTTTAGAGGGGAATTTTGAGAGAGAGAAGAGGGGAGGGGGGGGGGGGAGTGTACATTTGGGCTAGATGTAGTCTTATTCATTTTTTATTGTGAGGACTTTGCGGTAGCAAGCTTTTGAGCATGTGGTGGGGGAGATGTGAGCAACAAAGCCTTTGAATAGCTTAAGTCGCATAATTTGCTTTTACCACTGGGTTTTTCATTGAAGACTCATCAGACAGAGATGGAAGACGAGCATTTGCAGTCGCCACGTGTAGATGGGTATTTGTGGAACATGGACGCCGGCTGAAAATAATGAACTCGTGATGCGGCAGGTTCGAGACTTTGAAAAATCGTCCAGGGCACTGTATAGGCTCGTCATCCTGCATACGGATTTGATATATCTGGCTTCTAGGCTTCTAGAAGCAAAATCCTGCTACGCTTTCCGGATACCCGTGATCAACAACACGAACAACTCTGCTCATATTCTTACATCGCTCGTCAACGGGCGATATTTTGCAACAATTGTAATTGGATAGAGCCAAAGACGAAAGAAAATTTCAATTCCAAGAATCCCACTTCACACGCGAAATTCTGATGACCCAAAATGTAAATGAGTAGATAGATATGTATGATAAGAGAGCTACCTACACTGTACATTTCTTTCCGCTAATCCTCAGAATTGTCAAAAGAACCAAAAAAAAAAAAGATTGGACAAAACCAAACGAGCGCTCAAACGTTTTCGACACGACACAATCACTTACCCACAGCAACGCCAGCACCAGCAGCAAACCCCGCACCAAGCTTCCCCATCCCCCAACCAACCAGCCAGTCACCCTCTTCAGCCTCAATGCTCCCCCGCGAAAAGAACAAGACGTGTAGAAAAAAAGCTTACTTTCCGCCCCGCAGCCCCAAAAAAATTTCCCTTTCCCCACAAACCCTTGGCCATAAACGAGGTACAAGGATGTCTTCATATGGGCCAACGAAGCGAAGCGAGGTGAAGGAGGGTGTGAGAATTAGCCTAATCAGTGCCATTGTGGGGAACCTCTCAAGTACCTTCTCAGCCGCGTGCTAAATCAACAAGCAAGGGAGTTTGCAAGAAAAAAAAAGGGAGGGGGGTTGATTGGTGGGGCGGCAAATTAAAAATAAAAAAAAACAGTGGTAAGAATAATGGTAACGGTGGTTGGGGAAAAAGAGGGTTATTTGCTACGGGTTGGATTGCTACTACCGTCCGCCCTCACTACTGCGTGGAAATATTGTGTCCCGTCGGTCGCGTGAAAGATGCAAAGTTTGAGAATGGAGATGCCAGGCTGGGAAAGGGGGAGGGGGGGGATTATGCCTTGATGGCCATGGCGCCCACGGGCATTTCTTTGAGCCCTGTGGAGTGTGTTAGCCCCGGCTTGGATAAAGGGTGTGTGTGTGTGTGTGTGTGTGTGTGTGTGGAGTAAATAGCTGGATAACAGGGGGAAACTCACAGCCATCGACGGACTCGGGGGCTTGCTGCTTCTTCTTGCACGCGTTGTAAGTTGCGGGTGGCTGCACGGTCAGGCCGGCGGCGGGGCAGGGGTCATCTTCGCCGCAGTTGTTGTCCATGGCTTTTTGGAGGGAGTCACCTTCCCAGCCGAAGACGTAGTCGCCGTGAGCGGCGGGGCCTCTGTCGGGGGGGGGTTAGCATCGCGCGTTGGGCGAAGAGGGGGATTTTTGGGAGGAGGCTGCGAGTACGTACCCGATGTTCATTGAGTAGACGAAGGGGTCGGAGCCGTCAGTGGGCCACATGCTCTGGTCGGCAAATTTGGTCACGTTCCACATCAGCTCGTACATGACTTGGGGGAGCTTGACGGGGTGCGAGGATGGGCAGGCTCCGCCGCCTGTAGCGCCGGTTCCCTGGCCGTATGCGACATGAGACTGGTGGTCTGGAGAGTCGAGGTTCTTTCCGTCCCAGCAGCTATACTGGTGTTAGGATATGGAATAATCAAAAGGTAACTAGATGGCTTACTGAGGGAAGATGATGGTCTGACGGATCATCTTGCACGATGTGCTCTTGGGGATGGCAACGGAGTCAGAGCCAGTGCAAGGGGCTCCACCTACGAAGTTGGCCTCGTTGGGCGAGGTCCAGCATCGGTGGCAGATGTTGGCCATCTTCACTTTGCTGGGGTCGGTGTTTGCGGCGTTTCCGGCAAGCATACGGAATCCCTGCGTGTTGTTAGTTGTGTTCTTTGACGGTTCATCTGAGGTTTGCTCACCTTCTTGAAAGCAGTGACCTTGCCTGACTTCATGTAGTATACATCAAGACCTCCGTCATTGATCAGTTTTCCCTGTGGACCGCCGTTTCCGACCTGTGGAACACGAATGTACGATCCGTTCTTGTGGTGGAAGAACATGACGGCTGGACAAGTTAGGATACGTCTTTGAAAATTCATCGTTCTATCAGGTCGTTGGGTTACCCACCAGTCCAGTAGTTGCTCTTGTCCTGGGTAAAACTGCAAGACGTGCACTTGGATGTCGCCGCATAGTCCACGCCGGGGTCCATGGTAACGTTGAATGCATCGCCACCAACAATCTGGTGAAGATGGGGAGTGTACTTCATGCCGGGGTTGACAAGGGGATCCGTCCTCTCAACGACAAGCTGGGAGCATGCGAATCGCAACATGGGGTTGAACTGGGCAACAGCATTTTGTGCCAAAAGCGCAGCGGCGAGGAGTGTCCACTGCATCGTGACTAGCGATGATGGTGTTTTCTTTGCTTATTCTAGAACCTTTGACCAGGTGGCTTGTGATAAACAGATGCAGGCGAATGAAAGGGTTAAAGAACGGACACAGCGCAGGAGACGGAAAACTCCACGACCTTGAATCATAGCCGTCCTTATAAGAGGCGTATCCATCGCTCCGATTGCCACCGGCAGGGTTAACTGCCGGCTGTGCAGAAACTTGGTCGATGATTTTGCGAAATATGGGGTTAATATAAATTAAGTGACCATTGGGCAGGCGTACTTCGTGTCCGATATTGTAACCTGGCCATATCGGGACTGTGTCGGCGTCTCCAGAGTTTGGTACTGTTTAGTCAGAGGCCGTAGCAAAGCGTCGAGCTCACATATCACGTTGCTCCCGCGTGCTACAGTGCATTTCCGGATCCCCGGCTGGGGGCTCCTATCAGCCGCTTTTCATGGTTATCCCGTGATGGAAGCAGCTCAAAACACTGGGTATTAGCCCAAGAACCAAGTGACTTGGCATCGAGTTGAAGAATGTCTATAATGATGTGACTGGTTCGTGAGACCCACGCGTAAGACGTAGTTGGCCGACAACGCGCGCGGTAGTCCAATGTAACGTTTCGGTGATTTGGGCAGAAGTGCAGAACGGGATTTCAAAGCCCCCAAGTGCTGGACCTCAAAGCCTTTCTCAACTGAGACGCGGCATTGTCAGATCGAATCCATCAGCCTTGTTGATGTAATCAGACACCTGTTAGCGCTGGCTCTATACAGACGTACCGTTCTTGTTCCCTGGATTCGGCATGGTGAAAGCGAGGAATAGATTCGAGAATGCAATAGAGTATCCCACCCCAGCCATGCGTCTCTAAACCGACTTGTCACCATTGGCACCGATGTCATTGCGCATTTCAACAGCCTCAATCCATCGCGGCGCAATATCAAACAAAGACACAGCCCAGCACCGACCCTATGCCATTCCAGAAGCCACCAACATCCAAAACAGGCAGCCCCATACCTAGGTAACCACTGTCCCACAAAATCCTCACGCAAGAAAAAAAAACCCCCCAAACACTAAATCCTCGCCCTCCAACTCCGACTCTACCACCTCACCCATATCAAACCCACCCCCCTCCCCAATGCAAAAAAGGACCACCCCTTCTCCCTCCCAAACACCCGACGTCAATTCAACCTCCCACCATCACGCGAGCGGCTAATCCCCCCCCTCCCTAGCCCCGCGCCACCCCACGTGCCTTGCCAACCCTCTTTCCTGCACCACGCCCATCCCCGCAACCCCAGCAGCGCACCTCCCATTTAGCCGGCCCACTCCCCACACCCACCCTCTTTTCTCCCGAACGCACTTTACACATTAGCCTCCGCCGTCCCCTCCCCCCTTGTACGTCGATCGCTGGCCAGGGAGGGGGTTCCGGCCATGGTAATGCAATATCCGGCAAATTTTGCAGCAGGCGTGGCGGCATGGTTGTGGGGTACGCGGCGACCCTTGCGTGTGTGTTTCTGGAATCGTGCAGGCGGTTTTTTTTTTTTTGTGTGCGTGCGTGCGGCTGAAGGGGAAGGCGGTGCGGCAAAGACGTGCGGAAAATGTGGTGTGGGTTTGGGGCGGTAGTTGAGGGATGGTGGGGATCTGGAACGGGGTGGATGAGCAATACATAGATAGGGGGTTTCGTGGGCTGTGGGCCAGCCGGATCGCAGGCGTTTGGTTCTGCGCTTTGGGTGACAAAAAAAAGGGTCTTGGCTGTGTCAAGATCTTTGAGGTTTGGGAGAGGAAAGTTGTGTTTTGGAATTCTTGTTTACTTGTTTGTGGGTTGTTGTTCCTTTGGCTTACTATGGGTCTGGTGTTTGTATGCTACCCAAGGATCCTCCCCCCCCCCCCTCTCCAAAATCTGCCGACTTGACCGAAACCGATTTCTTCAATCAGCCCATCGTCGTCATTCTTAGCTGCCCAAGATGACAGCTAAGATTTCCAAGTGGACGTTGGCGCACAGTTGCGCTCTCGCCTCTTGTTAGCGCCCGCGACGGATGCTACTGGCCTCCTCGCCTCGATCCCTACGCTACGCTCGCGAGAGTAGGCTCCCTAAATGGAACGCCAAGTGGCCAGGCCTTTCCCTTTCCATCGCTGCATTACGCGCCACAAGCATCCCGAACGGGACAAGAGAAAAATAATAATGAAAGAGGCGCATGATCTGTCGCCTTCCGCTTCTTCCACCCCACCGACGACCCCACCTGAGCGGCGGTGTGCGAAATCACCAGGCAATCTTGGCACAGATGCCATGGGGCCAGAGACGTACCGCCCACTTTCTGGCCTCGTCGAGAATCAAAAGACCCATGCCGAAAGCTGCGGGCAGGAACCAATGCTCAACGGGGACTTGGGTGGTAGCAATGGTGCGCTGGAGGTCGGGAATATAACAGAAGATGAAGACGATGACGATGGCGAAGACCATGGCAGGGAACAACAGCAAGTTCTGAGTCTCCTTGTTGAAGATGGGTGGTTGCTGGAATAAGCTCAGACGTCTGGTGCGCGTTGCCATGAGGTTGAAGAGTTGCCTGCGATACCAGTTAGCGGAGGACATCATGTGAGAAAGGGGAGAGAATGCTTACATGACTACCAAGGTGACAAAGTAAATGCTTGATGCCTCGTTCGTTACGGAAGTAACATAATCAGGGTCGTACTGAGGGTCCATGTTTCCGAATTTCAGCCACATCGCCGTGAACGGGATGCCCCTCCGTTCCATGTACCAAAAGGCCATTGTGAAGCTGAGGAAACACTGCAAGAGACCCACGCAAAAGTAGGCATGGAAAATGAGCTTGGTGTCGACGAGCCGGTCTTTGCGAGGGTTACGCGGGGGCCGGGTCAGCACATCAGCCTCAGGCTTCTCATAAGCCAGAGTGATGGCAGCAGCGCAGTCGGTGAAACAGCAGATGATGATCATAAGGAAGGACGAGAGAATCTGGGGAATACCAAAGGCGACGTTGGTGACGACAGGCCAGAGCTCAGAGAAGCTTCCTGCTGGGAGAAGATACACAATGGTCTTCTTTAAATTGTCGTATACCAGTCGACCGTACTGAACAGCTTCGACGATAGCGGCGAAAGAGTCGAGGAGCACCATGTCTGAGGCTTCGATGGCAATGTCGGAGCCGCTACCCATCGCGATACCAATATCGGCAGCTTTGAGGGAAGGGGCGTCGTTGACACCATCGCCAGTCATACCGACAATGTTCTCGCGAGCTTGGAATTCCTTGACGATTCGAAGCTTCTGTTCAGGCGTGGTACGAGCAAAGACAATTTCTTGGTACTGGCAAAGCTGGTCCCACTGGTTCTCGTTCAGAGTCATGAGCTCTGGTCCGCTGAGGACGATGCTTCGTCTTGAGAAACCGTCCTTGACTTCGCGGGAAAGAGCGTTGATGTCGTCAACCATAGCCGGGTCGGATATAATGCCACACTCCTCTGCGATGGCTTGGGCAGTAAGCTTAAAGTCACCAGTGACCATGAAAATTCTGATGCTAGCGCCTCGCAAGATGCGGACCACCTCGGGGATCTCACTGCGCGGCGGATCGACGATACCGAGAAGACCGACAAATGTGAGACCTTGACGAGCAGCAACCAAGACTTCCCTCTCGTGGTTGGTGGAGAAGGGGACCACTGTTTCCTTGCGGGCGAGGAGAATGACACGCTTGCCTTGACGGGACCAGGCGTCCTTGACACATTCGATGCGTTGCATCTGAGCTTCAGTCAAAGGAACGATATCCCCTTTGTCGCCGACGATGTTACTGCAGCGGGGGAGAAGAATGTCTGGGGCGCCCTTGATCATGAGGGTGGTGTGCTTGTCCGCCACGTCCTGATTTGTTGGAGTCATCAAGCGAATCATGAACTTGTTCTTGCTATTGAAAGCAATCTCAAAGACCTTTCTCCAGCTATACCTCAGCTCGGAGACAGATCCAAGGCTCTCAGAAAGACGGAGCACAGCCTGGTCGGTAGCATCCCCGTTGATCTTGCGTTCGGAAACAGGCAAGTGCATCGTCGCAGCATCGAACTCGCCCGAGTTGCAAAGACCAGCCAAGGTACGGAGCTGGTCGATGACATCCTCTCGCTTCTTTGACAGGGCTTTGAGGTTGTTCTCAGAGCGGAAAACAGCCATCATGTCGCGAGCCGCTTCTGGAGTGTATTCCTCGCCCGCAGCATAAATGTCCGTAACAACCATGCTGTTCTGTAATGCGTAAGAATCAAACGTGTAAGGATGGTTGGCAATGCAAATACCTTTGTCAGTGTTCCAGTCTTGTCGGAACAAATGACTGACACAGCACCAAGAGTCTCGACAGTCTTGAGGGACTTGCAGAGAATCTTGTTCTTCTTCATGATGTTGGCGACGATGGTCAAACTGGTTGTCAACGCAATGGGAAGGCCTTCTGGGATAAAGGCAACGGCGGCGGATACACATGAGACGATGAGGAGAGGGACATCAATCCAATCTGGATGGTCTTTACGGAGCCATGCAGCCCTAGATGAGTTAACAGGCGTTCTTATGCGTCGGAGAACCAGATGATGTACTTACCAAAGAACAATGATAAGAACCACCACACAAAAGATGAATGTTGAGATGATGAGAACAAATCGAAAGATTTCCTTTTGTAAGGGCGTCATGCCAGTCTTGGGTTCGCTGGTGAGCTTCGCGATGCGACCAAAGACGGTGCTGTCACCAGTCGCGACGCAGACGCCCAAACAACTTCCAGATATGCAGTGCGTTCCCTGAAGACCAATATTTTGCGTCTCGAGGTAGTTATCTTCGGTGCAGTCGATAGTAGCAAGAACAGGTTCTGACTCGCCTATCCAAATCGCATTAGCATGGAGAAACGCGCACAATATAAGGAGAAAAGCGACTTACCAGTCAAAATAGCGCGATCAAACATGGCATCGCTAGAGACCTCCACGAAGCGCACATCAGCAGGAAGTTTGTTGCCCTGCTTGATGACGATAATATCTCCAGGTACCAGGTCAAGCGCAGAAATGCTGGACTGCGACCCATCACGGATGACGATACACTGATCTGGAAGCATGGTGCCGATGGAGGCCATGACGCGCGATGAAGACCAATCCTGCCATGCGTTGAACGCGGCCTGAATCACAAACACTGCGAGCAGCACACAGGCGAGGGCCAAGTTGGCATCAGCAGGAGGGTTACCCAGGGGCTTCCAGGCAACGAACACCAGAATACTGGCTATCAATAGAATGGAACCAAAACCACCGAAGAAGTATCCCATGATGCGACCGAAGAGCCCAGAGGGCGGCGGTGTCATCTTGTTCTTGCCATACTGGCCCACACGACGCTTGACCTGGTCGTCAGAAAGACCTTGGTCAAGGGAGACGGAGAGACGACGATAGAGCTCGTCGACGGAGATGGAGTGCCATTCAAGGCCGGCGAGGTCTACATGGGGTCAGTGGTGGTATCAGGAGCATGGATGGCATTGGCGCGTACCAACGGCGCCCTTTTCTTTGGCACGTTTCACGGCATTTTGCTTTTTATGCAGGCCCTCGTCTACCTCAATGGAGAGGGTGCGGTAGGTGATGGGGAGCGCAGTCTCGGGCTGGACATGCCTGGTGCCACCGGTGGAGTGGATTGACAGACTGCCAAAGCTGGACTGGCGGGACAGGCGCCTATTGCGCTGGAGAGAGCGGTCGTGTCCTACACGACCTGCCTCTTCGTCATCGGCATAGCGGATGCGAGGAACTGGTTTGTCCTCTTTGTCCATATATTGGTGCACTGATGGCGACGGACAAGAAAATGCTGTATGGAGGGCAGCGAACAGAAATTCGGACCGAGTGCGAAGAGGAGAAGAAAGGAGAGAAGGAGAAGGAGAAGAAGGATAGGTAAACCTAAAACCCAGACACAGTCAAGGGGATCTCTTATACCCAAGGTCAAAGAGGGCAGCGATATTCGCAGTCTAGGTCACACCTGTTGGACACGGTCTCGTGGTGGCTGTGGTACCAGGCCGTTCCCACGACCGGCTGCCCGTCACCGCTGGGAGTGTTTCCTGGTCCAGCATGGTCGACGAGAATCCAGCGCGGCCGACGTAATGGAAAGGGCGGGAAATGCGGTGACTGTGCTCCATCCGGTTCCATGGGACAAAGACTTGCATCGTCGGGATACCCTTTGACAGCGGGCCTCTGGAAGCGATTCGACGAAAAATACCTCAGTTGGCTCTGAGCGGCGGCTTACGCTTCGGCTGCCCGATGCGGCCTTTCATGTGCAGTGCAATTTCCGTCGCAGGTAGAGAGAGATTTGTGCCAAGCGTAGCTGGTGAAGGTTAGCGATGAGCGATTTATGGCAGGCTATGGCAGCACAGCCTCGACGCATTCACGGTGGCCCGTGCCCCATTAAGCTTCTGAGCAGCAGAGCCAATAACGAGGCCCCAAATCTGACCACCGCCCTGTTTGTTGTCTGGATATCGCGTTTCGCATCCAGCTCCCACACGGCGCTGCACTGCACCCCACTCTGCACCTGGCCTGCTGATAGGCGTCGACGCGAAGAACTGCCAGATCAAGCATCCCGAGCATGCGGGTCAACGGGGGGCGTCTGCTCAGCGACCCTGGATCTGCACCTCACTGACGTCGTCCCGTGCCTGGCACCACCAGCGTCGTGTTAGCATTGTCTAGCGACGGTAGAGGTTCGGCTGTCAGAAGCTTATGGCGAAGCCTATGCTAACGTCTCTTGCGTCGACCTCCGCTTGCGTTGAGCGATTTTGTCTCTCGGTTGTGGCGTGTTGTGCGCTCCAAGGGGTGCACGAAAGCGAAAGAGAGAAATTCCCGTGTTCACCACGCATTGCCCCGATCTTACATTTTGATCAATCCTACATTGTAGCAAATCCTGCCGTGTTGGTGGCCGCATAGTGGCACTGCCGGCTGCATCTCTCCTCGCCTCGCTCCTTTCCTGGCGCTTACCACTCACGGCTGTCCACTTCACCATCATCAGCACATCATGCTGACATCCTTGAAGCCACTAATCACTTGCAGCTACCACCTTTTCAAGGCCACTGTCGGAATCTTGGGGGCACTCAATTTTATTGTCATTGTCGGAGTGTTTCCTCGTACAGGGCCTCTGAAGCGCTCGCTACTCCTTGCAGACGCAGTGACCTCCACAGAACCAACACAAAGTCCAACGCGAAATATCGCCTGGCCTTTCGAACTCTTTACATACCACTCGCGAGCCATTTGGCCTTCACTGGAGCTACTCGGGCGGAGGGCTTCCGATTGAGTTAAGGGAACGTTGGGCTCGGCTCTTACTCCGTGGCGTTGTTGAATAAGCTGAGCGGGAGATTGTTCCAGGACCTGGCCTCAACACTTCGCAAGACAGTTAGATAATGGTATGTTATTTTCAGTTTCTGCTGGTCTGATACGGTACGACAATCAAGGGATGGGTATCTCCTCACTTGCTTCAGGGATGCGCACAGCCTCAGCAAGCCGTTCCTCTTCATTTATTGCCCCCTGGCTTGACGAGCTCTCGAATACAGCGTATATTACGGAACTCGTGAAAAAATCGCACAATAAGGAGACGCATGATCAGAGGATCTCTGGGCGCTGCGAGTGGTGGATCAAGAACGCGAACACTCGAGGGCGACGCGACGAAAAGCAGCACGCAGGCGCGCCTTATGCCTACCCATTCATAACATGAGGGTAGAAACATACGACTGAGCCTATGCCACCCCCATCCTGACGCCTTCGTATGCGTATTCAGCACTGCAACCTCGCCAAGTAGAACAGCTTCACCGCACCCTGTTCGCCACCAAAGGCAGGCATTGTCTCATCGCACCCATCCCCGTGCAACAACCAATGTCTGAAGTTATGAAGTCATAGTGGAAGGATTGCCGACAAAACGCGTTACTTTTCGGCGCTTGGCTTTCAGCGGCGCAAAGCTGGAGCTACTCTTCCCGCATAAGCTGCCTAGTAAACAACGCCAAACAACGCCACTACTGTGATAAAACCCTTAGGGCATCCAAATAGATGTCTTCACACGTCCCATGAGGGTTGGCCAGCTGGTCGCACAGGATGACCTGGCCGAATGACCACGATGCGGGAATGAACGTTGGTACTCATCACCTCCAGCGTAGGTGCAAAAGAAACAAGCATCTCGTTAGGGGCTCAGATGGCGGTCTCGATAAATAGACCATCTTTCCTCCTTTTCTTATTCGAGACTCGGGATGTTTGTCTGCATCCACTTTCAAAACTCCCATGCCCAACTTTTGCACTCAGCTTTGGGGACTGAAGAAACAGACAAGGTCCGATTCCATGCATGGTTTGCAAAGCAAAATAAAATAGAATCCTAAACTGAGTAGCAAGACATTTGTTTTGTGCCCAGCGTACCAGAAAGCAACACATAGCCTCTGATAGACGACAATACCAGACACCCTAAATTCTGTTACCATGGCATAGGAAAACTTAATAATCCATTTTTCCAGAATCTAACCCTGCAAACCGCTATATTCCGTGCCACTCGTTGTACACCCCACACTAACAAACTCCAGGCAAACAACCCCCAAGAGCAACATCATATACATATAACAGCAAGCACAGTGTGCTGAACAATTTCAGAGAGTATCCCGCATTTTATAGTGCCCCTTTTTTTTTTTCTCAGCCTGCATAGCAGCGTCCGCACATGTTCAGAACATCTGTTCCATGAGCCTCACTGGACAGCATCTTTAATTAACCAAAGCGCTACCTAATTTCCATCGCCCAAAACCTCAAGATACCACACACAGACCATGCTTTCCAAAGGCCTGTCCACGCCAAGGTGATGACAGCGATCTAGTTGACGGGTACATGCATGCAGGGCCGTACTAAGCCCCGCCTACCGAAAAGCTCGGCCATGCTTGCATGGCAGCACACACGCACACACACATTCCCACCTCATCACACGACAAAACAAAATACGCATTTTTGGGATATTTAAACATTCACGAATTTATTGTTACCATACATTTCGGCTGCCAGCAGTTGCCCCTCTCAGCCTGCCAGCTTGATGAAAGAAAAAAGATCTTTGAGCGATCTTCCTGCTACTACTAGCTCTTATTTGATTAGTCCCCAAAAGATTGTTTGAAACGCCATCGCTAAAGTCTCGCTGGAGACGGGACAGCACATGCTCAAACGTCAATGGCATCGACAGTAACGCCCTTGACCCAGGTATATTGCATGACACGAGCGACATCCAGAGCCGAATCGTGCGAGACGAGAGAACCCACCAGGTACAGGCTGGCGTCCAGGCCAGCCGTGACGCCGCCGGTGGTGATGATGCGCATCCCACCGAGCGGCATGGATGCACGCCGCGCGATGGACTCGCGGCGGCGGGACTCCTTCCAGGCATTGCTGCCCTTGCGGGCGATGGACTTCCTGCGGCCGTGCTGGGTGTTGGGGCCCTCGGGCTGCTGGCGCGTCTTCTTGATGATGTAGGGGTTCTCGTCGGGGTTCTCGCCCAAGTCGAAGCGCGCATTGTTCACCACGTAGCGCTCCTCCATGACGTCGGTGCGCTCGGAGAGGTCGCGTGTGGACGCGTCTTGGCAGATTGTCTCAAGACGGGCATAATAGTCGGGGTGTGTGGTGGCAGCGAGGCCCTCGAGCATGCCCTGCTGGGCGAGGAGAAGAGCTCCCACGTCAATGGCAAGGACGGTGCGCTCCTTGGCGGGGTTCTTCTCCTGCAGCTCGACGTACTTTGTGAGGAGGTTGAGGGGCTCGGTCTTGTTCTTGAGAACGTCGAAGACGCCCTCGCCGCCGGGGACGATGATGACATCAAAGTCCTCAAGCTCATCGTTGGCGTCCTCGTAGTCCATGTCGGCCTTGATGGTGAGGCCCTGGACCGAGGTCATGGCGGCCTGAGGCCCGACGAATTGGCATTCGAAGCCCTTTGACGCTGGAGAGGCACCGTCAGTCCGGAGGGGAGGCTTGGAATGGGGACAAAGGGCAATTGGAATGTTTTCCAATCAGTCAGAGGTGAGAGGCTTACACTTGTCCTTGGAGTTGTGGAGAGAGCGGCTGAGAACCTCGAGCGGTCCGGCCACGTCGAGGGTGTTGTAGCCAGGGTAGAGGGCAAAGAGGACCTTGACGACCTCAATAGGGCCGTCAGCGTTATCAGCAATTGCACTCATCTTGAAAGCTTGGAGAGATTGTGTGGAAGAGGTTGTTTGTTGGTGGGGTAAGTTGGAGGGGGTAACAGGCAGAAAGGGTGATGGAGAGAGCAGGACAGGAGCAGGAGCTGCGAGGAGGTGGTCAGCTGGTGGAGTGAGAGAGGGGCTATAGTCTTACGAGTCGCTGGCGCTAAAACCCCAGATTCTAGCTCCCCCGCACGCTCGGGCCACTGGTGGGATCACGTGTGGGGCGCGGGACGTCATTCCGCAGCCTAGCGCGGACCCTTTGCGATCTCGCCAGGGGCAGGGCAACAATCCCGACCGGGGCGGGAGTGAGGGCATCGGACTTGTGCATGCAGCGAACAGCCTCAGTTTTGTTTCCAGCAGATGCCCCTTTGCACCACCGTCGCGGCGAAGTGTTGTGCCCCCGCTCCGTGGTTCGATGGTGCGTGCGCTCTACTAGTAGCCTCGAGGTGGGGGTGCTGCGGAGCGAGGCCCGAAAGCTTGACGCCCACCAAAAGCAATATGTTAGAGTTCAGGGCCCCAGTTTTCTCATCCGCCAAGCCATGGGACGACCGATGAGGAAGGGAGACGTCGGAAGCTCAGCCAACTTGGATGTTGCAGTACACTGACGGACCTCTGGGTGCTGGAGAAGGAAAGGCTGCTGTTCGGGGATTCCGGCGGTTCCGTCCCGGGCAGTGCCGGATAGAGCATCAATGGCAGGTAGACCGCAAGAGTCAGATGTCGCCAGGCCAGCTGATCTGGGAGTCTTTTCATCTTTTCACCGAGCACTATAGATAAAAGCCGAGTTGTTAGCCTCGGTCTTCTGTTGACACGACACATATACCATCAACATCTCCTGCACACTTCTAGGCATCGACACTCTCCTCCATCACTGCCCCGACTGAGAAAATCAAGCATCAATGAGCCAACTATGGAGTCGGGATTCAGATATGGATGGCCTGACGGGCTTATTTCTCCACATTGATCAATTTTGTCGTCATGTGCTACCTCAACAAATACACAGTGTGCATCAGCTCATGAAGTCGGGTCGCCCTGCAAACACATAGGTGGTGGTCGGCCATGTTGACGACTCTAATTCACCTTTCTCCCGTCTATATCTTTCGTCACAATCTAATCATCAACAGCGCAATGACTGTTTGATGTTGTTTCACCATAGCGCGTTGTGGCGTCAACGGCGGCGTGGGAGATAGCGCTATATAAAGCGTAGACATCTATCAGACTCGTGTCTCCTAGCGAGATCGATACTGCGTATGTCTAATGATCTCCATCTTTTCGATTACCTAGCCACCTACATCGACCAACAAGCTAAGCTAAACTTGACAGTAAAGACAATGCATCTGTTGAGAGCAGCCCGCTACCTTTCTGGTGTACAAAAGGCCAGCCGAATGGCTTCGGCTTCAATGGAAATTCTGGCTAAAAGATCTGGTGCAGATAGGCAAGGTAGATTCAAATGTTTCCACTTCGGCGTGCCTTACTCATAGGACTCTTAGATGATAATCAAGCGTTGACTGAAGCCAATCTTCAGACATTGAACCTGACAAATGGTAGGTACACTGAAATTTACGGGAAAAAGTGGTGTTTTGACATGCTAGAATCGCTCGAATCTATAGGTCTTGATCATATCGATCCTCTGTTCAGTCTAATGGCAAAACCTAATCGTCCTGGTACCAACGCACTGGAGTTTACTGAAGACGACATGGTGGATTACGATGACAGTCTGCTTGATTTTGGGAGTGTGTGGTCATTGTACTGCACGCCCCCCTGCAAGCAGATATCGCTTTGGGAATCTCAGTCAAACAGTGGAAGCGGGTCTTGTGACATGGGGAGAAGAGTGTCCAGTAGATCAAAAAAAGAGCAGCCAAACGCAACCAACCAAGTCATAGAAGATGCAAAGCTGGTATGGGAACTCGCGAGAGGATTTGTTCGAGCGATGCCCTTGTGATGCTGTGTAGGCGTACTATGGGCGTGGGGCTAAATGGATTTGCCCTCGGAATAAAATACGAAAGGAGATGAATTAGGGTTAAAATATAATGATGTTCGTGCATGCAAACGAAAAGGCGAATTAGAAGTGCGCAGTGCTAGGATATCCAAAAGTACTTGAGCGAAGCCTTGGACGCCGCGGGGATGGGTGTGTCAGCTTGCCAAGCCCGCGACTCTCCAAAGTTCGGGACAGCTCATCGCGACCACATCGCAAGATGGCATCGCAACAAGGCGCCGACGCGTCCGCAACGCCCGCTCCAGACTCCAGCGCGTCTAAATCCTCGTCTTCAGCCCTCGATGCGGTTCGAGCGAAAAAGCAGCCCCCGCCAGAGTCGAAAGAGAGCCTATGGCTGCGGCGCTTCGTGATCCTCTCCTTTTGGGCCGTGGTTGCGTTCCTGGGCCTCCCAGTATGGTGGAGGACGACGGCCATCTATCGCGCAGAGCTGCCGCTACAGGACATGACCGATTGGGCAGACGGCAAGGTGTGATACCCCATGGCGCGTCAACACCGGGACCTCGACTGACGCGACATTCAGATCTGCAAGCCCGTCTTCCCCCTACGCATCGCCGTCGAAGCTCCGCTGCCCCCTCAGGATGCACACCACCTCCTGCGAACTACCCAGCATGCCATCGATGATCTAAACGAGTTCTCGGCCCACCATCTTCGTCTCCTGCTCGCCGACCCCCCCGCGACTGCCAATGCATCACAACAGGTTGTGATAGATGGCATGGGCAGCCACGTCGATGATGAGGATATTGCGCTGTATATCAGGTTGACGCCTGTAGAGACTGGCGCGACACCTCGGTCTCATCTCCAACCGTACTCTCCTACGCTGGACGTGTACTACTCGCCAAACCAGATTCCAGCTGCCTCCTCGACTAGCTCCCCACTCGCAACCTTCATCGCACACGAACTGCACAAGATCTTTGCAGAGGAGCAGGCTCTTCTAGCCCATCTCCTATCGACGACATCGGGAGCACACACTGCCAAGATCAAGTCGCTCTCTCCCGAAACTTCGGCCGAACTGCAGCGCCAATCGACGAGGGCTTTCAAGTATGCGCCGACGTATCACTTGACCTTTTCGCTGTTCAGCCCGACCTCTGCTCCGTCCGCATGGGACATCGAAGGGGCTCTCCAGCAATACATGTCGCCTTTGCTCGACTCTCTTTCGTCCATAAGTCAATTCACTGTTGATACCCAAGTACAGCTCTATGCCGGGTTCTCTCCGTCCATCCGCCAACCTGAGTTTGACGAAGATCTCAAGGCTTGGACGCTTCGCAAGGAAGATCTTAGCGGATTCATCAACGCTGCCGAATGGCCTCTAAGCCCTAGTATCGGCCAGGGCCCTACGGTCAACTTTGTTCTATACGCTCCTGCACAGGATCAGTCCCCACTTCTTGTCAAGGAGAATGGAGGGAACAGCTGGCTCATTCCTCAATGGGGTGGTGTTGCCATCCTCAATCCTACCAATCAAGACGGCACGCCGTCTGCACTGTCCAAGGATGCTCTTGCTCCCGCCATGCACACATTCTCAACCCAGCTGATGTCCTTGCTCGGCGTGCCTCAATCACCAACCTCTCTTCCCCTGCGCTTATCAACCCTCAAGCGTGTTCGTGCTGCATCGCTCATCTTCTCTGCCTCCTCCACAATAGGTGCTTTGGCGCGAGTCTACCGGGGTCTTCCGTCCATTCCGGTGCCAGATACCGTCGCCAAATCTGTCGATCTCACTCTCGCTCACCTTCAAGAAGCCTGTGATCACCTCAGAGAAGGGCGCTTCCAGACGGCGCTCGAGAATGCAAGAATTGCCGAGGTTGAGGCTGAGAAGGCCTTCTTCGAGAGATCCATGGTCGGCCAAGTCTATTTCCCCGACGAGCACAAGGTTGCAGTCTATCTCCCGCTATTGGGGCCTGTGGCTGTGCCATTGGTCATGGCAGCTTTGAAGGAGCTTAAAAGTGCCCTCTCTTCAATTCGACGGAGATGAACAAAGTAGGCCCGAAATCCAGCTCCCGATACCCCGCCAACTCGGAAGGTCGGAAACATTCCGCGACCGAACCAGCACCCTTCTGGCGCCTTGGCATGTAAGAGCTAAGGTGTAAATGCTGACGCTCCACGATGATGGTCAGAGCTGAGGTTGGCCCCGGTAACCTATTTTGACGCAGGTGCCTAGGTGTGGGATCCTCATGCCGTCGGGTAGTTGTCTGCTCAACCTCCGTACCGTCGGGATGGCAGCGAAACATGGTTCCGGTTCTGCCCCGCTGCGGGGTCTTCGGCCCTGAATGGCGAGCAGCCTGAAGCCACTCGCGACATGCAAGAGGATCAAGTAAAATCAAAATTCATCGGTATCTTGCCAAACCCTGTCGATCTTGTGCATTGAATGAGTATGTGTTCCAGAGGATAGGTGCGGTGATATGACCGGGTCGAGTAAGCGGATTCTGACAGCTTAGAACCCCCAGCTTTAAGCTCGGTTAGCTTCCAAAGTACGTATGACCCTGCCAATGGTACACCGTCCACGTGTGAAGATTGCCATGATTTGAGTGCGAGCTCGGAAGGCCTTGTGTGGGCCAAAGCTACGCCGCCATTCGCTCTACACATATAAAGGCGGGCATATTCTCTGACTCGATGATTCCCTGCTCTCCCTCATCCATCCATACCGCATCAATTGCCTCACAAGATGCCTCTCTCCGCCGAAAGCACGTCCCAAATCAAGGCCATTCTTGATGGCGTTACGTCTGAAGGGCCCACCGGCTCGCCCGGCCTGGTCTTTGTCGCCGTTGACAAATCCGGCACTCTGATCGAGCATGCTGCAGGAACCCGCTCGCTTAATTCCCAGGAAAAGATGGACCTCGATACCAGTTTCTGGATTGCCTCCATGACCAAAATCGTAACGACGATTGCCCTCCTGCAGCTTGTTGAACAAGGAAAACTCGGCCTCGACGATGAAGAGGTGGTCAAGAAGTATGCCCCCGAAATCGGCAAAAAGAAAGTCTATGCAGATGGTGCTACACCGCAGGACCAGAAGCAAGCGGTCACTCTGCGCATGTTGTTGGCGCATACGGCAGGTTTCGGGTATGCCTTTACCGACCCGCGTATCGGCATGGTGACCCGACCAGCTGGCATCAACGAGTTCTCGGGCAACGTGAAGGACTACCTAGAAAGCCCCATGCTGAACCAGCCCGGTAGTATGTGGGAGTACGGAGTACGTCCATCCCCCGGTCGAAATGGCCTTTTGATGCAATAAACTTGATGTATTAACTGCAAAACTCAACAGATTAGTATCGACTGGGCTGGCATCATCCTCGAGCGTGTAACGGGCCAGAAGCTAAACGATTACTTCCAAGAGCACATCTTCAAGCCCCTCGGCATAAAGTCCGTCACCATGTTCCCCGACGAAACCATGATCTCCAACATGGCGCACCTGCACCAGCGTGACCCCAATGGCGCGCTCAGAGAGCGAACCCACGTCTACACGCAGGCCCTACGTGCCTCGACCCAGGAAGAGAGGGACCGCATTTTCAACTCTGGAGGTGCGGGGCTATACGCAAAGCCCAAGGAATATGCAAGTGCGTGATCCCCATTCTCTTCAGCTTTTCCGATCAGGACGTGTGCTTGTACGCGCGTCCGTCCATGGACAAATCACCTCAGCCTGTGTCGTACAAGCAGAGCTAACCATGCACAACACAGAGGTCCTCTCCGCCCTGCTGAACGACGGCGTCAGCGCAGAAACCGGGGCTCGCATCCTCTCCGCCTCCACCGTAAAGCTCATGTGGGAAAACCAAATCCCGAACCAGTACGTACCTTCTCCTTTCTCTTCCACCATCTCAACTCCTAATACTAACCATATCCCCTCACCAGACCAAACTTCGCCCGCAACGCGCCACCCCCGGCAGACCCGCATCTCCAAAACGCAGCGCCCGAAATCTACCCGCAGGAAGGCGACCCGCCGCAGGGCTGGGGCCTAAGCATGTTTTTGACCATTGCACCGGGCGCCACGGGTCGGGGCGCGAATACGGGGTGGTGGGCGGGGCTGATCAACTCGTTTTGGTGGGTGGATAGGGAGAGAGGGGTTGCTGGGGTGATTGCGGGGCAGGTGTTGCCTTTTGGGGATGCAAAGGTGGTGGGGGCTTGGGGGGCTTGTGAGGCGGCAGTTTATGGGGGGTTGCAGTAGGGGGGGATGTGTGCGGGGAGAAGGGTTGGTGGTTGGGTATAAAGGGTAAAGCTACACTCATGGCCGAATGATTTAAGAGAAGGGTTGGTATTCAATTGACAGTGTTTCGTTGCCGTGTAAATGGACTCCATGAAGCTCAAATGATGATACGTAAAGCAACCCACATCTACATGGAATGTCAGTTCTAGCGAACAACGATTCTATACATAAATTTACATTCCTCTCCCTATCATACAAACCGAGCCCTACAAATACTCATACAAGCCCCCTACTCCTTAACAACCTCCTCGCACCTCCCACACAGACTCTCCTCCATCTCAGCCACAAACCTCCAGCACCGCGGACACTTACAACCTCCCGCCCTCCTCACCAACGCCACAATCCCCGTCTCCTCGCTCTGCATCTGCGCAAACCACGTCCCCTCCTCCTCAAGCCTCGCAACTCTCTCCTTGAGCTCCTCTTCATCCACAACCCGCACCCCGCTCACGACAAACAGGCCGGGAAGCTGGTCCCGCACCGCAACCAACGGAGCGAACATCTCGCGGGCGGACTGGGACGCAGGGATGCAGAGATCGACGTCGCACTCGAGCGACGAGCCCATCTTCTTGTCCGCGCGGAGGCGCTCTTGCACAAGTTTGACTGTGGAGCCTACGCTCTCGAGCAGCCTTTGGGTTTCGGTCAGGGAGTGTGATGTCTGGGCGTCGACGGCGGGGAGTGGGGACCAAGGCGCGCGGGCGGGATGCTGGGTACCCTTCTTCAGCGTCGGGGGGCAGAAGTCCCATACCTCTTCCACGAGGAGGGGGCAGATTGGCGCGAGCATTTGCAGTAGCTCGTAGAAGATGAGGCCGAGGGTTTTTTGGAGGTGTTGGCAGTCGGGCTTGGAGCCGGTGTAGATGCGGTCTTTGAGGGTTTCGAAGTAAAAGGCGGAGAGGTCTGTGGCGATGTATTTGTTGATGGTGTTGATGCCCTTGAAGAATTCGTATTTGGTGTAGTGGTCGTGGACTTCTTTGCTGACTTGGGCGAGGCGGTGCATGGCTAGTTTGTCTGATAGCAGCGTGGATTGGGTTGGGTTGGCAATCTCTGCGCGGAGGGCGTCTAGCGAAGAAAAGGCTGGAGGGCAGTTTGGTAGATCGAAGATTCCTAGAAGCCATTTGAAGGTCACCCGGTATTTGTGCAGCGCTTGGTTGACAGATAAGAGCACCGGTTGGCCAATGGTGACATCGCGAGTGTAGTCGCTGCTAGCAGCCCACAGCCTCAACGCGTCAGATCCCATGGCGTCGTAAGTGGGCGCAGGAGCAGCTTCGCCAGCCTTTGCTTGTGGTTGTTTCTGGCCCTTCTGCTTCTTGCGCTTGATGGGAGGAAGAAGCTCGCCAGACATGATCTGAGAGGGAGAGATCACATTCCCAAGACTCTTGCTCATCTTTCGTCCTTCGGCATCCAAGGTGAAGCCATGGGTGATGAGTGTTTTGTATGGTGCCTTTACAGCATCAGAATCGTACGACTGAGTGGCAATATGCGTCAATAACGATGATTGAAACCATCCACGATGCTGATCAGTACCCTCGAGGTAGACATCAGCAATGGGTTGGTCAGCGCGCGATGGCAGAAGCGTCCAGCTGGTGCCGCTATCGAACCATACGTCCATGGTATCCTTGCCGCGGATATATTTTCCAGTGAGATGCTTGGGCACCCATGCAGGATCGTCCTGGGCATCCGTCCACCAAGCGTTGATCCCGCGCTCCTTGATAACATCGATGGCGTTTTGAATGACCGCAGAGTCCATCACTGCCTCGGTTTTTCCTTCGCTGACTTTGTACAAAGCAGGGATGGGCACACCCCACGCTCGTTGGCGTGAGATACACCACTGACTACGGCCCTGAATGAAACTCTCCAATCGCGAACGGCCCGTCTCCGGCACAAAGCTCACACTTGAAATAGCTTTCATAGCGCCATTCTTGATGTTATCAACGTTGGCAAACCATTGTTCTGTGGCTCTCACAACGACTGGCTGTTTTGTCCGCCAGTCGATGGGGTACTTGTGACGATAGTTATGCTTTGCACGAAGCATGCCTTGTTTCTCGAGATAATTCAAAATTGCGTTTGAGCCTGTCCTCTTGATATCTGACACCGGCAAACCGTCTAGAAGCTCCGGCTGCTCGGGGAAAGCTTCCTTGGTAAAAGCACCCGCGTCGTCGATTGGCGCGAAAGCATTAATGCCTAGCGTTCCACAGACATGATAGTCGTCCATACCGTGGCCTGGAGCCAGATGAACGAGACCCGTGCCAGATGAATCGGTAACAAAGTCGGCGTGGATTACTGGCTGAAGTCCGTTCTGCTTTTGGAAGGGGTTTTCATATTTGAGATTGTCTGCCAGATCAGATCCGCGCAAGCCAGAAAGGACAACTTTCAGGTCGCGCTCCAGAAACTTCTGGTATTCCTCGACACGTGACGCCGCAACAATGGTCAATTCATTGCCCTTTTCCGGATCTTGCACCACACAATATTCCATTTCCTTGTGTACTGCAATAGCTTTGTTCGCGGGCAGAGTCCAAGGAGTGGTGGTCCAGATGACAATGCTCACAGGCTCTGACAGCTTCCTCTTGAGCTCCTCTGAGACCTCGACCGGAAACCGGACGAACGCAGCGAGCGACTTGTGATTCTCATCATACTCGAGCTCAGCCTCGGCCAAGGCAGTCCGGGACGAAGGCGACCAGTATACGGGCTTGAATTGGCGGTAGATGAGTCCCTTCTCGAACATTTGCTTGAAGACCTCAAGCTGCCTGATCTCAAAGCCCCTCTCCATAGTCTTGTACGCATTGTCCCAATCGCCCATGACAGCCCATTCCTTAAAGCCCTGTTTCTGCTCCTCGACCGTCCTCGCCGCCAAATCCCGCGCTACTTCGCGCACACTGACGGGGTCGGAATTGGCATCTTTCTTTTGCGCCTGGAGCGCCTTGACCTCAATGGGCAGGCCATGGCAATCCCAACCCGGGATGTAGCTGACCTGCTTCCCCTGCCCAACCTGGTATCGACAGATGATATCCTTTGTGATTTTGTTCAGCGCATGGCCGATGTGCAGCGGTCCGTTCGCATATGGGGGTCCGTCGTGCAGCGTGAACTTGGGCGACACCTTTCCGTCGGCATTGGGTTGGGATCGCGCGCTCTGCTGCCAGGCGTAGAGCTCATCCGTGCATCGGCGGAGGTAGACGGGGGTCGATGTGGGCAACGGACGCGCTGGAAAGGTCGATTTGGGCAGTCGGAGTGTGGATGACCACGATGCGCGTAGGATACGCGTCGGAGTTAGCATAGTCGCATCGTGGGCGGGCTGGGCGCTTTGGTGTTCGACTGGAGACATTTTTCTGGAGCTTCAGCGCCTCGGCCTGATTTCGGCGATTATCCGGCGATAAGATAAATACAAGCTCAGGGAGAGGGTATCTGAAGCACTTGGTAGGAGCGAGACAAAAGGCAACTATTCTTTATTAGACGACTTATGGGGGCTAAAATAATAACAGTAGAAGACTTGGTACTACGGTTTTGAACTGACTCCTGAGTCAACTTTAACAATAAACATTATCATGAGCGTTTTTTCTTCCGCTATCGACGAGACCTTACCTTCCTCAGATTTTGTGATATAGCGGAATGACTGTGAGTCTAATTAGAATGCATTTAAAAACGAACGGTGTTCACAAAGAACCTCCACTAAGTTTCACAGCTTCGACTTGGTAAAAAAACTGGATTGGAATGCCATTACATATATATATGGCTTGGGAATCTCGTATGCAAAAGTCTAGTATGGAACCAATCCCTAATAAACCGTCAAAGCGCTCACTGCCCCATTCTTGAGCACCTCGAATATCATACCAGGAAACCCAAACAGCTCCACGTTGCCCACGTTGCCATCTCCCTCGACAATGCCAGACCCAGCATTTGCAAACTTGCTCTTCTTTCCTGAACCGTCTTCCCAGCCGCCCAAAAGCTCACAGCTGCTGCCAGGACTATCGCCCCAGCCCCTATTAAGGGCCATGCCTCGTTGCTGTAGACGCTCCTCTTCTTCGCTTCCGTAATAGGATTTGAACACTTCCTTGAGCCGACCAGAAATATCGCCAAACGGCATCTCGGAGTTGAGAGGGTCCCTGTACATCTCTGACGGCACATGCTCGAGCGTCCATCTGCTTCTTCGATGTCGGTTAAACTGGTAGGATCCTGGAATATTGCCATGGAACATGATTTTCGTAGCCGTGAGATGATTCAGAGGTTGTGCGCTGAGCTCTCCATCCTCGTACAAATCCGATTCCTTCCTTTCTGCAGTGGGCGAAGGCGGTGAAATTTGCGTTGGCTGCGAGATCAGGATATCAAATCCGTGATGATAATAATTGTAAAAGTGTTCGGCAGCCGCCACCTCGCGCTCTTGAGCTTCCGTTGCAGCTTCATCATCGTCTTCCCAGTCATCTTCGTCGTCTGTTCCAATAGCAGAGCCATGATCCGAGTCCAGTTGGTCCTCTCCCGCGAATGCTGCAGCCGAGCCATCTGAAACATCACTGGATCTCCGGTCTTTGTGAATGGAAAGTCGATGGTCGTTTTTCCTGTATATTGAGTCGGGCGCGCCAAGTTCCATGATAAGGTCTTGTGGGGTAGTCTCGCTCAGAACAATCCAGAATGAAGAGCTTGTCCGCCGAACGAGTTCAATCTTCCCTTCTCCGTGTACTTTGATGTGCTCGATCTCGTCGGGCCCTCCTTCTTTGCCTTTTCCAGCCAGAGCGATAGATCTAGGATTCGGAGGAGGCGACGTGAACAAGGTACCTCGCGCCTTTTGCCATGACTCGCCGTTGAACACAGCCATGGATGTTGCGGGGCCTGTGGCCGACGAAGACAAGAGGGAAATGAAGTCTTTCTTGGGAGAAAAGGCCGAGTGTTGTACGGGAAAGTTAAATGCTATACCTGGATACGAAAGGTTGTATGTTCCATACGCGTTGGGGTCATCAGATCGGGGCGGTATATATTCACCGCCATAGGTAGGTCCCAAAAGCTTGTCGTAGATGTGCCTAAACTTGGGCCCCGATGGCCCCGATGACATGGCACCGTAGCCATCTGCCGGCTTGTACACATCCACGTCCTTGTATGTGAGTTTGGCCTTTGTGAAATCCAAAACCTCGATGAGCCGTAAGCGTTGGTCAGGTCCGTCGAACTGTAAACGAAGGCCGTTGTCGGGGAGCACGAGTTGCACGGGGGATGCGACAGGGCGGGTATCATCGTGAAAGAGCTGGAATCTGGGGAAAGCTCGAACTTCGGATTTAATGGTCGTGAGGGCGTCATGGAGAGAGCAACCAAGCGCTGTGCTTGGGTCAGTACCGAGACAGGGTCAGCGAACGGGGCCCATACATACTCAGGAAGCCCACCGATCTCCCTGGCACCAGCTGCATCGTACCTTCATCCATTCTGTTCACTGGCTACAAAGTTTGGAGCGCGTTGTGTCTATGTGTATGTCGTGTATGTGGGATGCCTAGTTACAGGTAGCTCTGTCGGCCAGGAGCGGCTCGTGCTTTGTTCACGCGGACAGCGGTGTGACAGGTATCCAAACGGCAAGGTGGATAGCCAGCGATAGGTTAATTAGTAACACGCAGATCCCACGTGAATCCCATCCAAAGCTTGCAGAGGTTTCAAATTGCGCAGTGCGGTCTGGAGGAGCAGTGCTGAGTATCGGGGGTAGAGAGATGAGGGGCGCGGGGTCGCGGCACGATAGCTCAGCGAGGTGAATGCAAACGACAGAGAGAGGGAACGAGCAGGACAGTGACAGACGGGGTATCAGATGCGGGTATATCTCACGGGTCCAGAAAACGAAAGCAGTGGAAGGAGAGGCGGTAGATGGGCTCCCAAGTTGTTGAATGCTCGCCGACGCAGGGCAAGCTATCGGTTCGGCAGGCCGATGCGGAATGACGCCGGACGAGCGCTCGGACCACCCATCGACAGGGATGGGTGCCTTGGCGAATAGCCGACTGTTTGTTTACGTTTGACAAAGGCTGTTCCCACTCCACCCTCCACACACACACATCGCTACCGCCGACTTTGCTTTTCGCAAATATATACCCCTATATATTTTGCAATCATGTCCGGTCTCCCTCGACCTGGACCGCCGACAAAGCGAACAACCACATCAATGCGACCACCCTCCATGCGACCTACCTCCAACCTGGCCCGCGGCCGTTCCGCGACGCCCGCACAAAGTGCCCGCATCCGCGATGAATCAGTCGCCTCTACAGTCTCGCGGGCATCACCACATTCGGGCCTCAAGCGCAAGGCACGCGAATACGACAGTGAGAGCGAGGAGACCAATATCAACGTCGTCGTGCGCTGTCGCGGACGCAATGACCGCGAAGTGAAGGAGAACAGCGGTGTCGTCGTATCGTGCGATGGCATCAAGGGGAAGACTGTCGAACTCTCAATGGGCCCCAATGCTGTCAGCAACAAGACATACCAGTTCGACAAGGTTTTCTCGCCGGCTGCCGATCAAAACATTGTTTTTGATGAAGTAGTCGCACCTATTCTCGACGAGGTGAGATGAGATGGAACAACGCCATCACGAGCCTGGCTGACAGATGGATAGGTGCTTGGTGGCTTCAACTGCACCATTTTCGCCTATGGGCAAACCGGAACTGGAAAAACCTATACCATGTCCGGAGACATATCCGATATCCTCCCCCTTCCGGATGGCGCTGGTATCGTTCCTCGCGTACTCTACTCACTCTTCAACAAACTCGAAACCGAGGAGACCGAGAATTCGGTCAAAGTCTCTTTCATCGAGCTGTACAACGAGGAGCTGCGAGACTTGCTGTCTGCCGACGATAGCGTGAAGCTGAAGATCTACGATGACAACTCCAAAAAAGGAAACAGCACAACTTTGGTGCAAGGTATGGAGGAACGTCATCTGAAGACTGCAGCCCAGGGTATCAAGATGCTACGCGAAGGCAGCCACAAGCGCCAAGTGGCAGCGACCAAGTGCAACGACCTGAGTTCGCGTAGTCACACTGTTTTCACCATCACCGTCTACATGAAGCGCGTCGGTGAAGATGGCCAAGAATACTTGAGTGCAGGAAAGCTCAATCTAGTCGATTTGGCAGGAAGCGAAAACATCCAGCGTAGTGGGGCAGAGAATAAGCGCGCTGCTGAGGCTGGTCTCATCAACAAAAGTTTGTTGACGCTTGGCCGAGTCATTAACGCACTCGTCGAGAGGAGCTCACATATTCCGTATCGCGAGTCCAAATTGACTCGTCTTCTTCAAGATTCACTAGGAGGCCGGACGAAGACCTGCATCATTGCAACCCTATCACCAGCAAAGAGCAACCTCGAGGAAACCATTTCCACCCTGGATTATGCCTTCCGCGCCAAAAATATTAGGAATAAGCCACAGATTAACCAACTCATGAACAAGAAGACCCTTCTCAAGGAGTTTACGCTGGAAATCGAGAAGCTCAAGAGCGAGCTCATAGCCACCAGGCAGCGCAACGGAGTGTATCTCACCCAGGAGAATTACGAAGAAATCACAACCATCAGCGAGTCGCGCAGGATTCTTAGCGAGGAGCAGCGTGATAAAATTGAGACGATGGAGGCCAACCTTCGAAGCAAGGTGGAGGAGCTTTTTGCGCTCACCACCAACTTCCAGAACCTAAAGAAGGACAATGAGCAAACCAGGCTCACCTTGGAAGGTACCAAGAGCATCCTTGACAAGACAGAAATAGTCTTGGAGAACACTCGCCAGAACCTTGCCGAGGAAACTGTGCTGCGCAAAGCCCACGCGAAGACGGAAGAAGAACTTGCCAGCCTGGGAAGCGACATGATTTCAACGCTTGATAAGACTACTTCGGATATCGAGGGACTGCGCTCCAAGATTCGACGACGGTCCGATCTACAATCCGTCAACCGACAGCACTGGGCTTCAAATCAAAATCAAGTACTAGACACCACCCGTTTGGTTGAAGACCGGATAGAGCAGTTCCAAAGTTTCCAACAACAGATGATGGACGGCCTCTCGGACAGAATGCAGACCTTCGTAAAGGATGAGTTGGAGAAGCTCGGTGCCTCTCAGAGTTTCTTGCAGGAGAAGATGAAGGAGTTCGAGACGTCGGAGCAGGAGGTCAATGACCAGACCGCTCAGGCTCGCGACGATATGAATGAGGTCCTGGAGGAGATCAAGACTCTAAGAGAGGATGTGAAACAAAAGGTTGGCGATGGTCTCAATGAACTATCAGCTGCAGCTGAAAAGATTTCGGCAAGCATCATCACGGAACTGGATGCTTTCCACACCGAGGTAAATACATCATCTTTTGTTGTCCGCTCAACATGCTAATCGTGATAGCTTCACTCATCCTATGCTTCGCTAGGACGGGATTTCAAGAGCACTTTCGACGATCTCATCAAGAGCCTGAACGAGCAACAAGCTGAGAACGAGCGACTACACCAGCAAGTCCTCGAGGCTAACGCCATAATCATGGAGACGAACAAGGCATCTCAAGCCCGTCTTGTCCAGGTTGTCGACGAGGAAAAGCAGAAATCTGCCGAAGACAGGCAACAGCTTTTGACCCAGATCACCGCCTTGATCAGCGCAAATGCCGAAGCCCAGGAGAGCAGGCTTAACGAGAAGATGATGACAGTCAGCGAGGAGATCGGTGCGGCCAACACTGCATTTGAAGCGAAGCAGGAGTTGTACAACGAGGGAGTGAGCGCCTGGGCAAACAAGTCCAAGGATATCATCTCGGGTGTATCCACATCCAGAGATGCCGTCAAGACCAAGATCAAGGCGGACTTCGCCGCAGCTACGCAACATTCGACCTCGATCAAGGATACAACAACATCAGTGCACGCAAGCACAGTACAGATTGTCGAAGCTCAAATGGCACACATGGACACTCAATTGCATTCTCTGGACGAGATTGTATCTCGTGTTCGTGCGCAGAACGATGCCCACCACGAAGCCCATACTTCTTCTCTCGGTGCACTGTCATCCACTGTACAATCATCCTACTCGAGCATTGGCGACCATCTCTCTACCTCTTTTACGCGTGTGCAGTCTCTAGAGTCAGATGTATCTGCGCAAACGACGGCACTGAGGGATACACTTACTGATCTTTCCGAGGACGCGAATATCCGCGCGCCTCTACACGAACTCCGCGACACTATTGGAAACCAGAAGCTCATGGAGTATAATCCCACTGGTGAAACTCCTCAACGTGTCAACTACGCCATTCCTTCAGAACTCCCTCGGACGGAAGCACATGAATCTCTTTTGTCACGTCTCCGCGACCGTCCTGCTGTACCGGACGCTCCGCGAAGTCCCTCAAAAGGCCTCGTGTATAACGACGCTACTAATTCTACCTCTACATCAGACGCACTATTCTCTCCTACTTTCGTCAAACCAGACTTGCCTCGTTCCCGCACAAACAGCGCAAACTCCAACTCGAATGCAACGATGCCTCTCGGAGCCTCTCTCCGCGAGTTGGACGTTAATGTCATCTCGCAAGAAAATCACACTGCTCCTCTCGATTCTCAATCCGACAACGGCATCACCGCACCACCTTTCAAAAAGCAGAATCGGGGCGATGATTCCAAACTGCCGATGAAGAAGATGCGGAAGACAGTTGGAGGTGAGGGTAAAGGAGATCGCGAGAACCTGACCATCACCAACTTCGCATCCAGCATTGGCCCCGGCCTTGCTGGAGGGAGGAAGCTGCGGAGCCATGGAAGCACTTGAACTGTTGATCATTCGCTGATTTGAGCGGGGAGTTGGCATTTCCTGGCGTTGCCGTGTTTTTACTCTCTGATACCACTCAGGTCGTATTGTTGGCCATGGGCATGGATGTGGCGTTTGGGAGTTTTCAAAGTAGTAGATCTGTAGATCTTTGGGAAGGCTTAGGAGTTCAGAGATAATTGATTGTTCACAATGTTCACGTGTAGTTTCACTTGTTTGCGCCTGCGCTACCCACTGAGATTCGTGCAGATGGGTGCATGTTGTTCCCCAGCTGATAGATCTAGAATGACCTGCTGAAGCATATGAGCTCGAGAAACTAAGCTGCACCATTGAAACGGAAAGCTAGGCTAGGTGTTCAGCGCGGGGAGTGTCCCTTGGCAGATGATCGATCTAGCTACCATCCTTCCTGCGCCCAGGAAGCTAGCTTTCTCATGTCTGCCAACGAGCTTAGTGATGAGCGTTCCCACAAGGCACCAGCTGCGAGAGCTTGCGACACATGTCGACCCCGCAAGATCCGGTGCGATGTGAATACACCTTTGCAGAGTGCTGCGCCATGCACGAGATGTCAACGTCTTGGAATCTAATGCACGTTCGAAATATCGCTAGGAAAGAGAGGGCCCAAACGGTTAGTTCGTTCGCATTTGAGTGAAAAGGAAGAATGGTATACACTAATACAAAATTCACAGTAAAAGAAGAGATGATGCAGGACCGGAAAGCGTGATGTCTACGACTGAAACTTCGCGAATTCCATCTGTCAATACTAATGGCGCCTCAATTCCTATTAAGACATCATTTTCCACCGATATTATATGCTCTCGAAAGCTTCTTCATGTTTTGATGCAAGATTATATCTCTTATTTGTACCCTCTGATTCCAGTAGACCACCGGCCATCTTTCCGCCTCCATCTAAGCGAAAATCGCGACACGCACGACAACGACTTCTGAGGCCTGATAGTAGCAATATCTGCAGCTTTTGTGGCTATATTCGGCAGTCTTTTCAAGCTTAGGTAACACTAGCAAAGTGTACGTACAAACAAAGGGGTATCACGAAGCGAAAGCTCATAAGCCACTACCCGCCTTGAAAACACGACATACGAATGTCGAGCGATCCAATCACCCGACGGGTGCCAGAGGCGCGTGGCAACTGAGGTGAATATTCGGCAGTAAATTCGAAAAATGTCGCAGCCTCGACTCAGGCCATTGAGGAGTCAGTCGCGGGTCAAGATAATAAGTAGCTGCCACGACTTTCTTATCAGTCTCCGTGGACCTACTTACTTTGACGAAGTGAGCTGCCAAAATTGGGCAGCACCCTATCTCGCATCGATCGTCTTCTTCTAGGTTGGAGAACACAACCGCGCTCGAATAGTCGAGGTCGAGAGCATGCAGCTCGGCCGCTTACTCGGCCTCCACTGTATCGAACCCCAACTAAGAGAGAAGGACTTCTGGCTACTATTTTACGGCTATATACATGCACAGATCCAAAACATTCTCAAAGAACGACTCATGTACTTAGACCATACCACATTAGAGTCCCTCAATCTAGGAGATCTGATGCCCATAGACGTCGAAGACAAACAGATTTTCAAACATCAGGTCACCACATCATCCCAGCCGGAACTTGGCTTAACAGCAGCATTCATCGCCTACTCCAAAATCTTTTGGCTTGCTCTCGAAAGTCCATACGGTATCCGCGGGCACGACTGCCTGTGCTGTCGCGCCCGATCCCCCACTGCGCAAATAGCCCATCTCAAGACGTGCTTGAATGAGCTTAAATACGCCCTAGATGACACTCCCACCCAACTGCGCCAATGGGCACTGTCGAACCAAGACCCAGGCTCCGACCTCATTACCACCTCACAACTTGCTATATTGCGTGCAAACATCCACGTCATCCACCTGTGGCTCCAAAGCATCTTGATGGACCAGCTAGATTCCCTCACATCGCCCGAGGAAAACTGGCCTGATCACGAGGTCATCTCCAACCAGCTTTTGTACGTGCTACACAATATTTCTCAGGAGGATATTGAGCCGAATGGCCTGCATTTGGTTTATAAGGTGAGAGACGTTGCGGTTGGGCTGCTCACGTGCCCGTTTGAGTTTCCGAAGTCCTCGGCGAAGAGGGGGCAGGAGTATATTCGGGAGTTCACGGATATTATGGCTCAGTTGGATGTGAGTGAAATGGTGAATACGGGTCGACGCATGGTTTGACGTTGGATAGAGAAAATGGTCAGAGCCGGTTGAATTGTAATTCTGGAAATCAAAATTTCCTCAATTTTGATGCATTCTTTCTTCAAAAAAGTTTTTTGAATTGGTTGATGTTTTCTTTGCGACTAGTAAAGATTGCAGCAACATGGCGCGATCTGTCATCATGGGCTTTAGGCCTTCTCTTCATACGTGGTCGTAGACCCCGCCTTTTCCACCGCACCATACACCTTCTCCGCCGTCTCCGCAGATGGTGGTGCAGATTCCTCGCCGTCGAAAATGACCGCCATGTGCTCAAGTGTGTACCCTCTGGTCTCTGGATAGAAGAAGTAGACGGTAAATCCCATGGCGACAAGGACCACAATGAAAACAAAGTAGTACTTCCAGCCAATGGCATCAAGCGCAATGGGATTGACGAAGGTATTGAAAAAATTCGCGACAACTACCGTCACCCACGTTATGGTCAGTCCGTGGGAGCGTAACCTATATGGCCAGATCTCGCAGGGGTATGCTGTGAGGAAAGGTGTCCTGTCGAAACCGGTCAGAGAGGTCTCTTCGCCAATTAGGTTGAGTTGACTTACAAAGCAATGTCATATCCGGCGAAGAAGACAAACAAAAATGGGATGACAGCAATTCCAATAGAAGGACTGCCCATTTCTGCGAAGGAACCACTGAGCGCTGTGACGAGGATATATCCCAGCAGCATGATGCTAGTCGAAGCTAGGAATAGAGGCCTCCGCCCGAGCTTATCGACGCTCAAAGCTGCAGCACTAGCTAGTAAGAGATTCCAAATTTGCAGCATACCGGCGATCAATGTTTGATGTGTCACGCTGGTTATTCCCACCGTCCTCAGGACAATTGCCAAATAATAGGATACGACACCGTTACCACACCACTGGGAAAAGACGCCCAACGAAACTGATATAAATAGACGGTGTCTGTTGCCCCGAGTTTTCCACAACTCTGCGTAATTTGCTCCGGTAATCTCGGACTCCATTCGAATCGTGGTAGTGATCTCGATGATTTCGTATTCGACGAGGGCAGAAGTTGGGTCACCACCAGCGTGGCACTTGGTGAGGATTCCGCGGGCCTATCGTGTTGGATCAGTAACGTCTTCACCTGTGCCTCAAGGCGGAACTATAGACGAACCTCATTGACTCTGCCAACAGAGACTAGCCATCTCGGACTTTCTGGAGCTACAATGAGTCCAGGTAAGGCGAGAGCGGGGAGCAACAGCTGTAATATGGTCGGGATGCGCCACGCCCAATCGCTCGGCACATTGCGTGTCCCAAAAGTGACGAAAGCCGCAATGGTTCCACCCACATACCACCCGCACATGAACAAAGCACTCATGATACCACGGTAAATTGGGTGTGAGACTTCATTGATCAATAGTGGCACGGCGTTTCCAAACCATGCGGAAGCACATCCAACCAAGAACCGGGAGATGATGAACGCAACATGATTGTCGCTGATCACAACCAGCGATCCTGACAGTAAGAAAATGTAGCCAATATAGACGCCAATCTTGCGTCCAAACTTGTTCGCTACGAAGGTCGCCATTGGGTACGAGATTCCCATTCCGAGCCAGTAAATGGCGTTCATGAAGCCCAGCCAGGCGCCGACTGGGGTTTTCATGAACATCTCCCACTGGTGCAAGGCTTGGAGACCATTCATAAGACTACCGTCGTATCCATTGGCAGAAGCTAGTCGTGTGTCAGCCAGCAATCGAACTGAAATTGAAGAGAAGAAAACCCACAAAAGAGCATAAGCGAGATGATGCAGAAATGCAGCTTGACGAGGTGAGCCCTTCTATACCATGGTTTATCGTCTGGCAACACAGCCAAAAGATCATCGCTAGTTTTCTTACTGCGGGTCTTTGGCTCAGCAGCACCCATGGCGATTGATGGTATTAAAATTGAGAGCTTTGAGAAGAGCGTGCAGGGCTTCAAAAGGAATCCATCACGCTTTATACAGAGTCGCTTAAGTTCAGAGGGTCACGATGGTCCATGTACCTGACAGCCATGCTGCCAAGCATCGAATGACCTAGTGCATAACATTCGCTTCGGGGACCTCAAGGAAACCCATAAAATGGGAATTTTGCGGAGAGGCCGCACAACCCGACGGTCAATTGTGGTGAGGGTTGAGCGGCGAAACGGAGAAACGCACGTCGGAACGGCGTCCGAGTAAGCGAGTGCAGCGAAATTCGAGTAGCGCGCGGAGAAATAGGGGACGGGGGTTTCTGGAAATGGCATGACAGGCACGTTTTTGACAGGGACGCGTGGGCTGGGCAGATGCAAGTGCTCTGCTGGTTTCATCGCGCTAGAAGGTCGCGTTGGAAAACAGGCCTGTATCATGTGGGATGGAGTTGCTAGAGGAAAATGTTGGGAAGCACTTATAGCTTGCGGCCCCGGCTGTCGGAGGGCGCTGCTGGGAAGTAAACGTCACGGAAACAATGGCCCCTTTCATGGAAGACAGAGCTGCTGAAGATGAGCCAAAGTAATTCGCACCATGGTCGGCCGAGGAAGTGCTGGAGCAACTAACAATTGACGAGAAGGTGGCTCTCCTTGCAGGTAAGCACGCTTGAAATATATACTTGAAATGAGCTGCTCAGTTGATACCACACTAGGCAAGGACTTTTGACACACTCGCGATGTTCCTAGACTCCATGTTCCCTCCATCCGCCTTTCAGACGGCCCCAATGGCATTCGCGGTACAAAGTTCTTTGGCAGCGTGCCATCTGCATGCCTTCCTTGCGGAACTGCTATCGGAGCCACCTTCGATTCGGAACTGGCCGTTCAAATCGGTCGACTTCTCGGTGACGAGACACACGCGAAGGGAGCCCATGTCTTGCTTAGTCCAACTATCAATATGCAGCGCGGGCCTTGAGGCGGACGAGGGTTCGAGTTGTTCTCCGAATATCCTTTACTGTCGGGAATACTGGCCGGAAACTACATCAATAGCCTCAAGGGCAAGGGGATACAGGTTGCATTAGAGCATCTGGTGTGCAACGATCAGGAGCATGAGCGCATGGCTGTGAACAGTATCCTCACCGACTGGGCCCTCAGAGATATTTATCTCATGCCTTTTATGATCGCAACACGGCTCTCTCAAACTGCAGCAATGATGACTGCGTATAACAAGGTCAACGGCATCCATGTGTCTGAGGACCGAAGCATACTGAGAAACATTATTCGAAAGGAGTAGAACTGGAATGGTCTGTTCATGAGCGATTGGTACGTGCCGACTGTTGTTCAGAAGCGTGCTCAACATCTTCAGTGCTAACTTTTATCTGGTTTGAGCAGGTTCGGCACGTATAGTACAAGCGAAGCGGTCAATGCAAGTTCTCGATCTCGAAATATCAGGTCCCTTCCGGTGGCGATGGCTGGTACTTGTACATGCTGTGTCGGCGAACAAGATCTCGTCATTCGAACTCGACGACCGCGTACTAGTCAAGGACTCCGCGGGGGCAAGGATTCCCGAAAATGGGCCAGAGAAGCAATTGAGTCGCCCTGAGGACCGATGTCTTTTGCCCTGATTACTGAGCAGAACAATAGATTCGGCTGCCACTTTTTGCAATTTCCTTCTTTTCTTCTCCCCGAAGCACAAGGTCGCAGTCATTGGCCCGAATGCCAAGATTGCTACTTTCTGTGGTGGTGGAAGCACGTCTCTGGATACGTATTCTGCCGTTACTCCACTGGAAGGCATCCAAAGTCTTGCGACTGGGGGAATTGAGCTCTCACAGGGAGCATACGGCTTTCAAATGTTACCACAGCTCGGCAAGGAACACTCGATAGAGGACAGGCAAGGTTTCAGGTTACGTTTCTTCAATGACCCACCAACCAACACAAAGAGGAAGATGCTCGAAGAAAGACATCTCGAAAATTCCGACATCTTTTTCCTGGACTACGATCACCCAGATCTTCATTCTGTCTGGTATGCCGAGGCTGAGGGCGATTTTACCCCGTCTGAGTCAGGTACATACGACTTTGGACTTTGTGTACAAGGGACTGGCAGATTGTACATCGACGGCGAGCTTCTCATCAGCAAAGTCGAGAATTAAAAGCCAGGCCTCAGCTCCCTGGGATCTGGCACCTTGGAAGAGACAGCTGCCAAGGAACTTATCGCTGGCCAGACTTGCCGCAGCACCGTTCAATGGGGTTGCGCCAAGACAAGTACCAGGAAACCGCCCAGAACAGTGGACTCTGATCACGGCGGTCTCCGTTTCGGTGGGTGCATTCGGCTCGATCCGAAGGAAGCTATTGAGGCTGCGGCTCGGTTAGCCGCTATTGTTGATCAAGTCATTATATGCGCTGGCCTCGGCCCGGAGTGGGAGTCCGAAGGCGACGATCGAACATCAATGGATCTGCCACCGCACACTGACAAGCTTAATGATCGGATATTTGATGCCAATCCAAATACAGTCATCGTCATTAAAAGTGATACGCCTGTCGCTATGCCCTGGAGCGATAAAGCAAAGACCATCTTGCACGCTTGGTACGGCGGGAATGGAGGCGGCAACGGTATCGCTGATGTCGCCTTTGGCAATGTGAACCCCTGTGGCAAGCTTCCTCTCAGATTTCCTCAGCGACTCAAGGACAATCCAACGTACCTCAACTACCGCTCAAAAGATGGACGCGTACTCTATGGCGAGGATGTCTATGTTGGGTACAGGTACTACGAACAGACTGAAGTGGCTCCTCTGTTTCCATTCGGCCATGGCCTCTCATATACAACATTTTTGCTGTCAAGGCTTGAGCTAAGCATGCAGATTCAGAGCAATGAGATGATTGTGCGCTGTACCTTGACTAACACGGGTTCAAGAGCAGGCTCCGAAGTCATCCAGGTTTATATTACACCTTTGTGCCCGCCAATTAAATGACAAATAAAAGAGCTCAAGGTGTTTACTAAGCGCTTTGTTCATTCAGGGCAAAGTGTCAAAGTAGAATTTAGAACTGATATCCTGCGGGGTACGAGCTTCTGGGAAGAAAAGAGCGGTAAGAGGTGCAGTCATGCTGGAATGTACAGAGTTTCAGTAGGCGCCAGCAGTGCTGGTGAGCATTTATTGGGGAAATTTTATGTAGAGAGGACCAGGGTATGGTCAGGCCTACAAATCTGGATGAGATTCAACTTAATGACTATGTCATATATGATATAAGCGCGTGATCCTAGGCCGAATGCCATGCTGTTTCCTTTGTTGGTTACAGTCTATGTCTCAGCCAGGCAAAGTTCAACCAAAAGGGTATACCGTAGAAGTCTAAGCTGCATGGCTACCTCCAAGTATCCCTTTGTTGGCCTCTGCTAGACCATTTGGATTCTGTGACTGTGCCACATTATAGGCATCTTTTGATAAATGATGTATTATCTGTTCGCGGTCGAACCAATAAGCCAAATACGCACCTTTTTGGTCTCTACACGCACCTTTTAGAGCACATATATTGAGTTCACAATACGATACTCGATTTAGAATCAAGGCTTGATCAGAGTTATAGACAACTAAAAACTTGGGCACTTTATTTGTTCTAGATAGGTCAGTTTCAGAGACTGCTCTACAGTGGACGCCAGGGCACAAACGAGGTCCTTGCACGTCACGTTAGTCACAGTCTGTGCCGTTTGACGACAACTGGCATGATCTTTCGTGTAATTCTATGGTATCTACGCCCTCGAACTCATGCTAGACCTTCTGTGTCGGCTTGTCTTCTAAGGGTAATTTCAGAAGACGATTTCTTTTTTTCAGCTTTCTGCGCCCGGTCTAAAAAAATCGTACAGACAGTGAAGGCAAACTCTATTATTGACCCAATCTTCTGGTTCCAGATTTAGCCATAGCCTCTATCCATGACTTGTAAGTTCTCGACCCCAAATTCGTCTCTATTGCGTAGATTGGCCATACAAATATTCAATAACGGTGCAGCTCAATCTCCGCTCAGCGCCCATCAACCTCCTTCGATTGAAGCCATTCTTGACGAATTCCGCCCCAATCTCACCGAATACGAAGAATTTTATCGTCATGTACATCAGAACCCCGAGATATCTGGCCTCGAGTCCGAGACTGCTAAGCTAGCGGCATCGCATCTCCGTCGACTCCATTTTGACGTTCACACGGATATTGGAGGTCATGGCGTTGTGGGAGTACTTCGTAATGGTCCAGGAAAGACTATCCTCATTCGTGCGGAGCTAGATGCCTTGCCCATTGAGGAGCAAACCACGGTTCCATATAAAAGCACTAAACGCATGGTTGATAGGTATGGAAACGAACGGCCTATCATGCACGCTTGCGGTCATGATATGAACATGGCAGCATTACTAGGAGCTTCAGCACTTTTGAAAGCTGCTCGAGAGCGCTGGTCCGGTACGTTGATAACTCTTTTCCAGCCGGACGAAGAAGAGACAGGAGGTGCTAGAGCCATGATCAACGACGGACTTTACGAAAGGATTCCAGTACCGGATATAATACTAGGTCAGCACGTCGTTCCACTTCCGGTTGGGCAAGTAGCTGTCAAGACTGGAGAGGTGCTTGTAGCTGCTGAAGCCGTCAACGTACGCATTATCTGTGGACCATGCGAGGACAGCCTCAACCCACAGCTTTGCGTAGACCCTATTCCGCTCTCCATGCGAATTATATCTGAGCTAGAGGGCTTCCTACACAGAGAGCTAGGAGGCAATAATGATGTCACAGTGGCATGCTGGGGATTTCATGCTGGTGTTCCGGGGAATGATTACGTCACACACGCGGATTTTCTGTTGGATGTCAAGACTATTGATCCTCAAATACGACTTGAAGCAATCAAGTTAATCGAGAAGAAAATCCAGAGCGACTGCAAAGCTGCGGGCACGCCCAAGGAGCCGACTATCAAGTTTTCGGTGCGTGCGCCGCTGACCAAGAACGACCCTGATGTTACTGCCCAAATCCAGACTGCATTTGAGTCGCATTTTGGAACCAAGAGTGTCCCAATGAGACTCACTAGGGCCTGTGAGGATTTTTCTATACTGGCTGCGACACATGATATTCCTTATACCTATTGGAATTTTGGAGGTAGTGCGAGTACAGAGGGAGAGGTTCCGACGAATCATTCGCCGTTCTTTGCACCGTGCATTGAGCCCACTCTCAAGACGGGGACGGATGCGATGGCCTTGGCGGTGCTATCTTTCCTTTTGAATTAGGAAGGATTATAGAGATCAGTGGCCAAGTCCAAATATTTCGAGGGGGGGGGGGGGTTGGCAAGAAATGAACCAGACCTAAAGAGAAAACATCTTCATGTCCTTCTGGATCTCCAAACCTGTGGAAACTCTCTCAAGACCTAACCATCTCCTAACCTCAGACCGTACCCAATGTCATTTGATCGCTTCAGTCAGCATCACCTGCTAGCACCTCAAAACACCAAACTCATTGAAAGAGAAGAGACTCGCTCTCTATATTCTAATCGTGGATATCACATCTAATCATAATTATGCGGACCATCTAAAGGAACCTTCATTACCCGGCGCACACCTACTCCACCCTCTCCACCTTGCCGACCTCAACATCCTTCCCGTTAAAAGTCTCCACCTCCATCTTCTCATCCCTAGGCGCATCAAGTCCAACATCCGTCTCATTAAACGCATCCAACTCCTTCGCCTTGAACAAGTTGAGGTAGATGGGGAAGCTATACGCGACCACAAAGCCCGCGAGCGGCACACTCATAGCGATACGTGTGTTCTTCGCATCGACGACTGCGCCCAGCATCGGAGGGAAGACGGCACCACCGGAGACGGACGCGACGAGGAAGGAGGCTCCGCGCTTGGTGTGGCGACCCAGGCCGCGCAGGGAGAGGGTGAAGATGGTGGGGAAGATGCAGGACTCGAAGAAGAGGACCATGCAGAGCATGGCGATGGCGGTGTCGCCCTTTGTGCCGATGGCGGCCGAGATGAAGATCATGATTCCCGTCATGTAGGCGAGGAGAATGAGGCGGGGGCGGACCCAGCGCATGAGGATGGCGGCGGAGAAGCGGCCTACGGCAAAGAGGGCCTGGGCAACGGCGAGCAGGTTGGCGCCGTCGGCCGAAGAGAGCGAGGGCTTGACTTCGACGCAGTAGTGGATGAAGTATCCTGCGATGGCGACCTGCGCACCGACGTAGCAGAACTGCGCGGCGGTTCCCCAGAAGAGTGTGTACTGCTTGCTGAGCGGCTTGTCTTGGAATCCGGTCGCGCTCGACGTCTGCTCAGACTGTGCGGCCATATCGGCATCGGTGATTTCGGGGATGGGGGCAAAGACGAAGACGATGGCGAGGAGGAAGACGAAGCATGCGATGCCCAAGTAGACCCATTGTACCGACTGGAGTGAGCTCTCGCCGACGTCCTTGAAGATGACGAAGGAGGCAAGAACTGGTGCAACGACGGAGCCAATGGCCTGGAAGGCCTGGGCCAAGTTGAGACGGAACTCGGAGTACTTGGGAGGACCGCCTGTTGGTTTTGTCAGCCATTTGCAACCACCAAGCGTTTACGTAGCGTAGGCATAAACTTACAAGTAGCAATGAACGGGTTGGCAGACGTCTCGAGAGTCGAGAGACCCGAACCGACAACGAACATGGAACCACAGAAACCTCCAAACGATCGCTTCACACCACTAGGCCAGAAGAGCAGGGCTCCAACACCATAGATGGAAAGACCGACAATGAATGTCCATCGATAACCGAACTTGCGCACGATCCAGCCAGAGTAGGTGAGAGGTCCGATAAAGTAGGCTCCAAAGTAGGCACTATGAGATGTTAGTTACAAACGCCAAAGGGGTTGACAGTAGCACCCACCCTTGGAGACCGGCAGACTCGGCAGCAGAGATGTGGAGCGTCTCCTGGAAATGCTTGTTGAGGACATCAAGCAGACCGTAGGCAAATCCCCACATAAAGAAGAGGATTGTGACGAGCGAGACGGGGATGATGGACTGGCGGACGGTGATCTCACCCGCGCCTGTCACGGCGTGGTCATCCACGCTCTGTCTCCGTCTAGCATTCTGGATAGCTTCGGCGGCTGATGGTTGTCGTCCTGTGGTGTCGACGGACGACTGGCGCGGAGGGTCACTCCTTCCAAAACTGAAGCCCATGTTGAACAGTCGACTAGTGTGGAGTTCCGAGTACTTCAATGAATGGGTGAGCCAAAGAGGAGGGATCTCGAAGAGTTGTCCCGGGTTGAATCGCTGTGAGCTCGAGCTGCTGCCGATCGACTGTCGGCGGCCATGGTATGGTTATATACAAAGCTCGAGCAGGTTGCTCTCACAAGTTCATTGATACCCACCTCGAACATGGTAGTTCCAAGGAGCCAATGAGATAGGCCCCCAAGACTGGCCTCTTGGCTGTATGCAGTTTTGCTGCGCTAACAAGACCGGACTGACGCCAGTGCCTTAGTCGTGCTTCGCACCTTGTCGAAACCAGCAGCCGCCCTGTTGCTCAACAAGTCGCGTGTCGGTTCAGTCTGCGCATTGGCTGGCCGCGGCTGAAGATCTGGAGGCGGTCCGATTGTGTGAGTGGATTCTGGAGAATCTGGGTATGGCACTGTTCTTGGCTGCACCCCGCCCCGTTCCCCGCGGGCACTGTTGAGTCCGCGCTTGGAGGCTCAAAAGCGTCTAAACGCGAGGTTCTAGACATGGCGAATGGGGCTCCATGGTAAACCTGTCATCCCTTTTGTGTCATTTCTCGAGCTGAGACACCAATGTCGGATGAATTTTTCAAGACTTGTGATGTGAACAAGAGGTTCCAAGAACCGGAGCGTGCAAATCCCCGAGTCCGAGCCAATCGCTCAGACTTCATCCTAGGAGTTCGCCGCCCTCCCTGTAATAGTGGTCGGCTCTCAGTGGCCATGCAATTGCTCGGCATGCACGATCAACCTGGAATACGTAGGACACCAGAAGCCCGATGGAATTTTCTCTTGCATTAGTGCTCGACGTTTACTTGATGCAACCTGACATCCGAACAGGCCGTGATGCTGTCAGTCTTGGTGGTGAGCGAGTTCCTGGCGCAATCGTCGTTCGAGCGAAGATAAGCCGTACACGGAAGGCTCGAGCGCTCATCTCTCGGCGTCCAAGACACAGCTCGATCCAATAACGACATGCTGTACAGAGCACAGACCCTCACCGGGAGGATTGTCGGGTTGCCAAGTATCATCCGTCGTATAGTCTGTACTTCGGCGGCGTTGAGGCTCAAGGAGCCTCATGCTTAGACTGAGCTACAATGTGGCAATGTGGAGCCGAGCGGCGGCCCATTGGGCAGGCATACCAAGACCTGAGGCATTTTAAATGATAAGCTGCGTATGTAGTCGGGACTGGTGGTGCCATTGGAACATGGGGCGTGTCTGGGGAATGAAAGAACTTGTTGAATTCCTGGAGTGTTCCCCGTGATCGCGGGATGCCCTTCTCCACCACAACCCCGACGTGGGAGGCTTGGCTAGATGGGCGCACACGGAGTGGAGACGGAATGCCTGCAAAGTTCCTTTGGCGAGCTCTGGACTCAATCATCGCCAGCCAAGTACGGCCAAACTGAAGGCTGGGGCGAGAAGAAGCTGGAGGGGGGATGGGATGCGTAAAGCTGCAGATGGATTTGCTCTGCGTCTTCTGACATGTGCATGCGTGCGTGCGTGCGCAACCACCATCGGAGGCTCCGATTGCGCAACATCGGATGTCGTATCTCCTTTGCGGCCCCTCTTCCGGCTCTGCCAACTCTTCCAACAGCTCGTCCCCCTCCCCCCCTCTACTCCTCCTCCGCAATGGCCTTGTCCACTTGGTCAATCCCCAGTCTCTTTGCAAACTCCTCCACAAAAATGTCCCCCACTTCCTCCACACTCTTTCCCTCCACACCCTCGCGCGCAAAGCTAGTCGTCCTCTTCCCCTCCAACCCACACGCAACAATCCGATCAAACCACCAAAGGTCGGTATTCACATTCAGCCCAATCCCATGGCTCGTGACATTCCTGCGCATATGCACCCCGAGCGCCGCAATCTTATCGTCAGGCGTCGTCCATACGCCCGTATTCTCCGTAGTCATGGCCTCGATCCCATACCGCGCGCACGTCGCAATCAAGCTCTTCTCCAACACGCACACATAGTCCCTCGGCGTGAGTCTGAACTGCCGGAGGTCGATGACGGGATACGCGACCAGCTGGCCGGGCCCATGGAACGTCGTCTGGCCGCCCCTCATGGCCTCGAAGAAGTCGGCGCGCCCGTCGGCGCGGAGGTACGCCTGCTGCTCCTCGGAGACCTTGCCAATCTCGCGGCGCCCGCACGTGTACACGGGGCGGAACTCTGCGGTGATGATGCGCGGGGGCGGAGCTGGCAGGTCGGGCACGCGCTTTGCCGCCAGTTGCTTCGAGACGTAGACATCCTGGAGCGCGGAGGCGGTGGCGTACCTGCTGAGCGACTTGATTCTGGTGTGGATAAGCTTCCGCATGGCGAGGGCTTAGTGTGACAGAGGCGCGGAGCACCGTCTCATGGCCGTAGAGATGGACGAGGGGTTGTGGGCGAGCATGGGGGGGAGGGAGGGGACCAGAGAAAAGGTGAGGGCGCGGGCAGGAGCTTGAGGCGGGCGCGGAATAAGGTCCGTGCGAATCGGGGGCCGGCCAATCGATAAAAAAAAAAGGTCGATAGAGTTCGCGAACGACGCGACAGACAAATTTCTGACGTGCCGTGACGCCGTGACGGCTGCTTTGGATGCCCATGCGCCCCGTGACGCTATGACCTCACTCGCAAACCCAATCTCGACTGCACACTCCATGGCGGGCGGTGATTCGGGGCAGAAGGGGAAGAAGCGCAAGCTCGCCGCCATCGCCAAATCTACCCCGTCCGGCAGACCAGCCCAGATTCCTCCGCCAGGCAAGCCTCAGGCCCTCTCCAGCAATCCCTCCGCTCCATCAAACCCGCCCTCCTCCCAAGGCCGCAAGAAGCAAAAGCTCGACACGCCCCCGCAACCACCCCAACCCATCCCCGCACCCCAAACAGAACCCAGGACCAAAATGCCCAAACTCCCCAACAGTACGCCCCTCCCCTCCCTTCATTACCCCCGCCCCCCCCCCTCCTTCTACACTCCAAGCTAACCCCCTCCCAGACTGCTCCATCTCCAAACGCCCCCTCCACCACCCCGCCCCACCCACCCCCTTCTCCGCCTCCGCATCCCAAAAGACGCTCTACCTAACCGCCTCCTCCCCCTTCATCCCCGCCATAAAGCGCACCCGCCGCCTCCTCACCGAGATCTCTGCTCGCGCTCGGCAATCCGCCGCCTCCTCCTCCTCCACCTCGTTCACCCACGGGCGCAACCCTCGCCGGAGGCAGCAGCCCCCGCTCCAGGCGAACGGACGCCTCGCACCCGCAGACGTCGAGCGCGAGATTGCGGACGAGAGCGCGCACAAGGCTTCCCCGGGGGCCGGGAATGCGTGCGGGGGGGAGGAGGTGTATGTGAAAGCCACCGGGCGCGCGATTCCGCGGGCGTTGGAGGTTGGGAACTGGTTCCAGGGAGAGGATGATTGTAGGGTGAGGGTGGAGATGGGGAGTGTGCGGGCGATTGACGATGTCGAGGTTGAGGAAGGGGGTAACGAAGAGGATGTGCCGGAGACGAGGATACGGACGTTGAGTTGTGTCACGGTGGCTATCGGGCTCAAGTGAGAGGACGGGGAAGAGCAGACAGGCGGACATTGTTTCACTGGGGGATGACAGTGGCACCGGCATGGGCCCATGCATGGGACGCTGGAGCTTGGAACGAGCATCATTTCGAGATACCCTGAGTAGTCTAATGGCAAAGACTTCCTCTATTCGACGCTGCCGCATGCAAATGACTGCGCCAGAAGAATGCCCAAGAGAACTCATACAATGAATGCAAGCTCGCTACGCTGAAGGGGTCAAATATGTATCATTGAAGCTGAAACCTCCGCTAAAAAGGACAAGAACAAAAGCCATAACCCCAATGAGTGATTGCAGCACAAGAGAGAAAAGAAGGCTTGTCGACAAAGGAAATTTGTGTGTCTGAGTTACAAGGAGAGTAAGGGAAACCCCGACTTGGCGTCTGGGGAGTAGCTGGAAGTCTCGAAACCAACAAACGACCATCGACAAGGTCGTAAGAAAGCTGAAACACAAAGATCCCAAGTTGACGAAAGGAAAAACGCCCCCCCCTCCTCCCATCCGTACGTCCGAGGAACGCCAAAATGAACCGTCTCCCAAAAAAGGCCCGTTGACTCCGCAGATCCCTGGCCCGAAAAATGCGACAAAATGTAGAAACTGTACAAGAAAAAAGATTTCTGCTTTTGACGCCCAGAAGGAGTGATGGGTGTGCAAAGTGATTAGGCAACGGTGTAAACTAAGGAAAAGTAGAGTTTCGTTCGTCGGTGCGTGTGGTGGTTGGACCATGTGTGCGCTCCGAATAGGCTGCCATGGAGGCTTGTGTCGTGATCGGTAATATTATCCCTTGGAGACGTCGTACAACTTCGTTTCTATCAGCGCCCATGCCTTTGCACAGACGACCCATACGCCAAAATGTTTCCCCCAAAATACCAGTAGAAGATGGGCTGCAAAGTCGAGCGCTGCGCCAGTGCCGCCGACAGCCGAGCGCAACGTCAACCCACAATCATAGTTCGCAGCTGCGGCACACGCCAAGGTTGGCACAGAGTAGCGGCTGCGACTGCATGCCCTAGTCAGATCACGATTGGCGCGTGCTTGCGGACCTGTCCGTTTGCCATCCTCGAGCCTGCCTCCCCAGAAGCGCGACGTCGTTGCAGGCGGTGGTGACAGCCGTCAGCTGCCTGCCGCCTCATCGTTCAACCTTGGGATAGGAATTGAGCCACGCCATGACAGCCACGCCAAAGGCGACGACGGTTATGATGGACATGGCCGGGGCGCCGTGGACTAATGCAACCTCGTTGCGGTTGCGAGTCGCTAGCGCGTGAGAAGCTTTTGCGGGGTCGATAGCTTCTTGCCCTTCGACAGGTCGTCCGTTTTGCACTCCGGCCCTTCGCAGTATGGCGCCTGCGCCGTCCTCTTCGACGTCCTTCTCTTTGATAATCATGATCTCGCCCTCCTCGGCGTCTGCCGCTTCCTCGGAGCCATCGACGCTAATGCTCACTGCCTCGCTATCGAGATCGCTGTTGCTTCGGCTCCTGCGCCTATCGGCCCTCTTTGCATTGTCCTGGCGGATGTTTTCAATCATCTCTGCTAGGCTCTTGCGGTCGGCCTCTGCCGTCTCGGCACGCTCGCGGTACTTTTCCATCTGCTGCTTCATTTCATTCATCTCTGCCAGCATGGATTCTAGACGTTGCTGGAGGCGAGAGGTAGCAACATCGGCCATGTTGGGAGCCGCGGTGCTGTCCTCGGGCTGGGCCTCTTCATCTTGCTCGGGCTGGGACGCGGCCTGTGGTTCGTGCAGGTCTCCATTGGCAAGTGCAGGCTCGGCAACTTCGCGGTCCTTTTGGGTCTCGCGTTCGAGCCGATTTGCCCGCTCCTCTGCGTCTTCCCTTGCTCGGCGTTCCTCGCTGAGCATTGCCTCAAGGTCTCGCAAGCGACTGCCCTGAGCCTCGAGCTCCCTCTTGGCAGACGAGAGGGCTTCCTTGAGTGTGGACATTTGTGCATCCTGGCGCACTGGAGAGGCATCACCCTTGGGCTTTTCCGTGTCGGAGCGTTTTAGAGAGCGTGCCGCATCTGGCTTCTCCGGAAGTGGTTGTTGGGGTGGTGGCGCCGGGGGCTCTGAGAACCTTCCCTTGATGTCCTTGATGGGGGAGATTTTGATCTGGTTGATGGGAGACGATCTGGAGGGGTCCTTCTTCGAATCCGATGTAAGGATGGAGTTTATGTAGGAATGTGCCTGCTGGAGTTCTTGTGATTGTAGCTTGGCGGCCTTGATCTCGGCCTAAAGATGGATCAGTGGTTGCTTCGTTGGCAGAGGAGGGTTCGACTTACGTTCAGCTTCTTTACCATCTGATCCATGTTGATGGGTTGCAGCCAGAACTGGGTACTTCTTGGAGGCTGCATGCCATTCATGTTGTTGGCCATGGGTCCGCCAGGTCCCTGCATACGTTGGCTGTTTATCGACCCTTGACTGGGCGTGCGGCCACGCATGTTTGCCAGCTGCTGCTGGCCACCGGGTCCCGCCATGTTTGAGATCTGCGGGCCATCCATTTCTCCAAAGTTGAGGTCCTGCACGTTGGTTCCCATGTTGGTGTAGATGCCAGCATGTTCGACACGAGCGGCCACTTTGTGGTGCACAATGGTCTTTTGATCCTCGCTGACGATGTCGATACCGAGCTCCAGCATGTCATGCTCGCGGAGTTCGTGAGGGTCAGAGTCCCGGTTCTCCTGCGACAACCGCTGTCCGTTGACAAAAGTCCCGTTGGACGACTTGACGTCACGGATCCAGATCTTGCCGTTTCGGTCGGCCCAGACCTCGGCGTGCTGTCTCGAAAGGACCTTTGAGTCAAAGTAGCCGTTGAGCGGCGTGGGTATCGTCTTGTTGTTGGTCTGGCGGCCGATGCGGAGGACGTCGGGGAAGAAGGGCACGGTGATGGTCTTTCGATCAAAAGTGCCGTTCATGGGGATGAGGTGCAGTATGGCGGTGTTGTCCTGCGGCTGGGCGCGCTGGGCGCCGTTGGCCTGCGACTGGACGGCGCCGTTGTGCTGCGAGGGCACCATGGCGGCGGGCGAGTGGAGGGCGGTCATGGCGGAGGCGGCCGAAGAGCCCGAGCCGGCGGAGGCAATGGACTGGGGGCGGACGTTTGAGATTCCTGCGATGGGTTCAGTCTTGGGTGCGGTCCATGGTCCCCTGGGCGCCTTCTTGCGCGCGGCCCAGGTGGATGCCTCGCCCGGGGGCGGAGGGCCGACGCCGTTTGGCTGCGACGACGAGGTGGAGATGGTCGAGGTGGACGAGGCTTGGGAAGAAAGGGACGAGGACGAGTTGGAGCGTTGGGCGCTCTTGCGCGGCATGAACATACGAAAGTCGTCGGAGCTCATGGGGGGCGCGCCGTTGGGGACTCCGTTAGAACCGGTCCATGACTGCCGCGAGATGTTCTGGAAGTTGGGGGGAGGGGCAACCGCCGTCATTGGGCGTGCTGAGGGAGAAGCGTGCAGCTTCCGTGGGCCGTCGTGGGCGAGGGCGAGGGCGAGGGTGAGTGCTGGCGTCGACACTCAGGGTCCGGCTCCGTCACTTTTTCTCGCACGCACCCCGTGTTCTGGCTGTTAGCGCCGCAGCAGCGTCACAACGCCGACGTCTGGACAGCAGCAGCAGCGGCTCCGGCAGCGACTCGATGCGGCCCGGCGGCACTCATGCACTCGTGCGCTGCGGGCGGCGGCGGGCAGCGGGGCGGGCGAGGGTCGGGGCGGGCGTCAGGGAGGGCGAGGGCGCGCCGTGGCCGTCTGTCGTGTGCTGGTCGTGAGAGCCCGTGCGACGACAGCGAGAGCGAGGGCAGGGCGAGGGCGAGGCCGACGGCGACGGGGCAGCGCTGGCTGGCGGTGCGGTGAGACGGGCGCTGGCGACGGGCAGCAGGCTCTCAGCAGCGCGGGCGCGGGCGGGCGATGGGGAGCGGACGGGTGCAGATGGGCTGCTGGATGGGAGGATGGCGAGGGCGATGGGGGAGAGCGCAGGCAATTCGAGGGAGCCGACGCTTGTCTTGTCCACAGCTGCGCGGCGCTGACTGGCTGCCCGTAGGTGAGGCGAGCAACGTGATTAGCGGCTTGACGAGACGACAGCACACCAGCGCTCTTTTGCAGGCAGCGCGCGGGTCCTCGGGGCGGCGGCGAGCAATGTCTGTTGTGCGTGGAGCGGCGCGGCTGGAATGGCTGGACGGGCTGGAGAGGCGGCTTTTTTGCTGCATTCCTGCGGCGAGGAGGGAGTCCCCAGGTGGTCCTGGGGAGGCCCAGCCCGCCTGTCACGTGATCGGGAAACGCCGGCCCGTGGTTGGAGAGCTTCGCGAACAGCGGGACCGGACTGGACTGCGTCTCGAGACCTGCCAAACGCATCGCGTTTCTGCTTCATTTTGTTTTGCTGCCCACCCTCTGCCACTCTCTGCGAGGCCATCACCATGCCCGTCCCCGTCGGATCCATGCCAGGCGGCCAGCATGGCCCCTCGACCTTTGACAAGCGTGAGCCGCCGCCACGACGCTGCCCCGACGACGAGTGAGTGCTAACAGCGTCATACAGTCAAGATGGGTGGAATGATGGGAGGATGTACGTCGCCAATCGCCTTCCCCTGACTGCGGGGCCCTCTCTAACACGCAGACCAGCTGTCGGCCTCATCATTGGCTTCATCTTCGGTATGTTACCGCCCCAGCATGCTTTCGCTGGCTTTGGCCTGACCCAGGCCAGGATTCACAAACATCGTTCGCTACGGCCCCGGCCCTAACGGAATGCTGCGCACGCTGGGCCAGTACATGGCTGGCTCGGCCGCGACCTTTGGGTATGTGTCAATCCCAACGCGCAAGCTCCATGTCTCACGCGGCCGTACAGCTTCTTCATGGCCATCGGAACCACCATCCGCACCGAGAGCTCGCCCATGGCCACCGAGGCCTTTGCCCGCATGCGCCAGCGGCCCATGGTTCTCCCTGCCCAGTACCAATACCCCCGTGCTTCTCGCGAGGAGAAGAACTAGGAAGCGCTCTGCGTTCCCATTGCGACTGTGGTCCGGTAGTTTGGAGTCTTTTCTTCACTCGATCCTTCACCACCACCGGGACGTTGGATCAGCTGGGCATTTGCGCTAGAAAACCGAGGATGGCCCTCTATTGTACAATACTGCAACAGCAAACGGCATTATGAGTTAAGACCATGTACATATACTGTAGGAAAGCGGCTAGAAGCTCGGTGTTGCATAGAGTGCATGTGAAAGCGAGGGTGAGCGCCAGAATCAGAAGGCCATGGCTTCATTCAATATGCGTATAAGCAGAGCTTGAGTGAAAGATTCCAAATATTATATATTCGCCCTCTGCCTTGTTTTCTTTCCTCTGCTTCCTTCTCCACCCTCAACCCTGGCAGTCTCTTCCACACCAACCGCTGTCACCAGCCTACTCAATCCACTACCACCTCTACCACCTCTAGCCCATTGCCGCTCTACTCAATTGCTTGAGCACTCCAACCCACAAATCCTTTACCATTGGTGCACTCACCGCAGTAGTTCTCGCTCCACATTGCCGCTACTGCAACAAACACACTCAACGGAGCCGCTCCCAGCACATCCGACACGAAACTGCCACTGCGAGGGCATTCAACTCTCGACGGCTGTCAATTGCTTGAGCACTCCAACCCACAAATCCACTCCAGCAACTCAAGGACTGAACCGCTGTCCTCGGCGCTCACTCTGCTCACCGCCAAAACTCCATATAAACAGACAGCAAACGCACACCACCTAATAGCCCCGCATTGACACCATGTTCTCTCACCACCGCCCTTCACTCAAAGGCAAAGCCCCAGTGCTCCAACCAGACTCCATCCCCATCACTCTCCCTCCCTCCCTGTCCGACACCTCCTCTAGCTCCGACCTCGACTTCCCCACCTACACCCGCAACCCCAACACCATTCCCCTCCCCACAATCCCCACACCCTCCAAAAACCCCCAAGCCACCCTCGAAGACCTCGCCCGCCAACTCAACTCGGCAGCCTCCTTCCTCGAGACGCGCACCATCCACGACACACCCCTCACCACCTCCGCCCTCGCCAGCTTCCTGCGCAAGATGCAGGTCGGCCTCGTGTCCGCGGCCAAGGGCATGGAGCGGGCTGAAGCACGGCGGGTGGAGGACTTGCGCGTCGCGCTGGACGAGCAGGATGCGCGGAGGTTGGAGCATGCGCTGGATATGCGGGGGCAGAGAGAGGAGATGAGGAGGATGGTTGTCGGGTATCGGAATCTGTACGGTGAGAGAATCCACGAGATCCACGGCAGGCTCAGGCAGGAGGTGGACGACTGCCAGCGGGAGCACCTGCAGAAGCTCCAAGAATGTGAGCGCAGGTTTGACGAGTTGCGGGCTGCGCGGGAGGAAGCCGAGGAGAAGGCGGCGATCAGGTACGTCATGACGTGTGTTATCATGGCTTCATGGCGCTTTTCTGCTGTCGTTTTGCGGGTGGCAAAGGGGGTTGTCGACAGCATAAGGTGCTTTCCGCGCTGCGTGGTCGTTTGGACGCTGTCTGGATACGAGATGCTGATTGGTTTGGGATAGCACCGTCACTACCAACGAGATCGTGGAGCGCATGAAGAAGAAGCACTACGAAGAGACCAAGGTTCTCGAGGTGAAGGTCGAGGGGCTCGAGAAGCAGCTCGAGGAGCGAGAGAAGAAAATGAAGGACAAGGAGAAAGAGAAAGAGAAGCAAGAGAAGATGAACGAGGTGAATGTGAACGAAGTGAAGGAGAAGGCCGATGAAAAGGCCAAGGAGAAGGAGCAGCGGCAGCAGCATGTTGCCGCCCCAGTGGCGGGCAAAAAGCGCAAGGCCACGCCAATTGACGAGGGCGATGGCGGCACCACGGAACGCAAGACGAAGAGGAGCAAAAGGCATCGCCCCTAGAAATAGACGTCGACGACCAACCGGCGGGTAACCTTGCCGTCCCGAGTCTTTTGGATTTTGACGGGCATTTTGACGGGGGAGAGGGGAGGGAACCTCATAAGTTTGATGCAGCAGGCCACATCATGCAGGCTATAATGCTTTGAATCCATCATAATGCACTATCTTGACTCGGCCTGGCAGGAAATTCGAGTACCTCTTTTGTTTTTGAAAAGGGATTGGCTTTACTCACCATGAAATGAAGATTATTACCAATGAAGGGTAACGGGTTAGGAACAGCCATCGCAGTGCTAGTGGGTGCTGCAATGTAGTCAGCCTAGCCTCTACAAAGCAACCCTCTAGAGGAAATGCGTGCATTTGTACACACACAGCCTTTTTACTTTTTTCTGTTATGATGGGCGTGCTCGCACACGGCCCTGCACTCGTCGTGATAAATTTCCCATGAACCCACTCATCACATATCCTCCCTTCCTCCCCCATAACATTTCGCGTCCAACGAAAAAAATTCAAGTGAATTCGAGAATAATTGAAGAGGCGGTTTGGGATGTCTAGGGCATGGGGGCGGAGATGTTCAAGGTGAGACAGGCCTTTGTTAGGGACGAGGCTGGCTTTTCAAACTGGGGGAACACTGTGATTTTGGGGGATGGTACTATCTTGGTTTAATCTTCAGGCTCAGAGGATACGATTCATAATGTAGTGTATGCACATGTTGACTTATCTGCTCGATGGAGTACAATGGCATACATGTTTCATGTGCACTTCGTTGGTTGTGGTCGAGAGCTGACGACTTTGGCTTCAAATTGCGGGGCAGATGATGGCAGCAAGGGGCAGGCGCGCCGGAATGAGAATTCCGGACCATGGCTTCTATCATCGATTATCTGTTTTTGGAGAAATCAGTGGAGGCAGGAAGGTAGTGGCTTGAATAATGATGGCTGTGGGTGCTGCATTCGACCCGATCTGGTTGACGACGATGTGAGATTAGCCGCGATGCCGCCGACAGTATCCTTGACAATCAAGAGGCTATGTGCAGAGCGGGGTTGCTAGCACTGCGAATATAAAACGGCAATCGGATATAAACCCTATGTATTCTTACCTGGGATGCAGACATGCAAGCCCGGCATGCATGCCCTGTGACCAGATATTTGGGCCAGGGGTTGCCCCAAGCACGCAGCCTTCCTAAGGCGGCAACTCTGACCTGCAAGGGCGCCAAGCCATGGATAGTAGCGAACCTCATGTTCACTGGATCTGCAACGTCTAGTCTTCGCATCGGGCGCAACGCAGTCGTCGCGAGGCCCACGGCTGACGGACTGCTAGTCGCCCGCTGTACAACCACGGATGTGCCCATGCCACGACGACAGTTGACGACGTTGGAGCCGCGTCCGATGGCTTTGGCGTCGCCTGGCACACGGTTCAATTGGCCTGCCATGTCTGTCTCCTCTGCCACGGTGCCCAACGACGAGTCAATCCACAGTTGGCCGTGTCCCTCCCGGCCCTGGAAGCAAAGTGCCCTCGTACCTTGGGCGCCCATCCCGCTATGACGACGAATGATCACACAGGCTCTCCAAGCTCCGAACATCCACCAATGACCTCGGGCCCGGACAGAAGCGCCCTCGGATTGGCTCGACCGCCTGGCTTCAATCCCGCAGCAATCGACAGTCGACACGCCGGCCTGCCCAAAGCGGCAACCTGACCATTTGCCTGACCTAATGCCATGATTGGGACGGTTGGGCGACGAGGCTTGGCCTGCAATTCACACCTTTTGCCCCCAACTGCCGCAACGGGCATCTTCGTCAAAGTTTCCGCGGCTTTGGCTTCGCGCTTTGCATCATCGGGCCCTGCCCGGCCGGTCGTGCTTCGAGCGCCCGCCCTTCCGAGGACCCGGCTCTAGGACCTAGACAAATGCGCCGAGAGGAGCGCCGCTACCCATCAATCAAACCTACCGAGTGGGGGAGAAGCCCATTCGAGGGGAGGGAGGAGGTGGAAAGGTAAAGCCGAAGCCACTCGCTTCCCACGGTGCAGTACTGTGTAGGGGGATGCATGGGGGCCGTACGCGACATGTACCAATGCAAGTAACCCGATGCCACTCCCTTCGCCCTCGCCCTCGCCCTCGCCCGCCCTCGACGCAGCCATGCATGCATGCACGCAATCTGCCCGCTTCGGCGCAAAAACCTCAAACATGTATACAGACGCCTGTTTTCCCCATTTTGTTTCTAGAAGGCCAGGCTAACCGCCAGTCTAAAACGCCGCAAGGGTCGGTCTGCACACAAGGCCCGAATGCCCTTCCTAAACCTCCAACCTCCAAAACAAAACACAGACCTTTTGCAAACGGCTCTTTTTGACACGACACAGACCGCCACCTTCACCCTCGGCTCTTCCTCCCCCAAGAGAACCGTCGGCGGTTTTTCTTCTTTTTTTTTTCGACGCAAACGCTGTAGAAACCCTTCTTGCTGCAGGAGGGAGAGGGTGCAGGTCAGGACGGGCATGGTAAGGGAGGTGACAAGAGGCGCATGGGCATCAAACTCTAATCAATGAGGATCGCCAGCTGGACACAGACGGACAGATGGGCGGTGGAGCCTCACAGACGACGGCGGTGCATCAGCCTGCCCTGCAGACGTCCGTCTGTCGCACGCGGACCCTCGTATTCGACACGTTGAGGGGCAACAGCTAAGCCCAGACGACAGGACTGGCAAGACGCAGGGTCTGTCATGACCTGCCTACCTCTGGGTGTTTTGTTTCCTTTTGTTTCTTGGGGTTCGCCGATCTTGCGGCAGCCGGGCATTCCATGGTCGCTCGCGTAGAATAATGTGCGGGTGCGTGGATTGGGAAAGGGGGCAAAAGGGGAGCCAGCAGCAGCGATGGCAGAAGCGGTGGGACGGAAACGGAACGGTTTCTCTGATCCTGCGACCCACCCACCGACTGCAGGCACGCAGGCACGCAGGCACGCACGTATGCACAGCTACTTGGCTAGCCACCTAGGCGCCTAGCCTGAGGCAGCTGGGGCGTCGTTAGATGCAGCAGTGTCGAACGCACTCTGCACGTCTCCCTTGATTGCGCGCAGAAGCGTGCACGCGGGGAAAAAAAGGAAGAAAAAAAGGGAAATGCACTTCCTAATCTGGCGGTTCGCAGCCGGGCGCGAGTCGACCTCAGCTCTCTTTTTGTTCGGCCAAACCCCACTTCGGTTCCGAGGCGGAGCCCAAGGTTTTGTCGTCTTTCGATAGCGTGCGGGAAGACGGACGATATACGCCATTGTGCAACAAGGTCATGAGCGGGTAGACGCTGGGACGAACGAGGGCGGATGTTGCGGGAAAGAGACGTCCCGACTATCGTCTACCAATGTACATGCATGCATTCTGCGCGGGCACTCGGCTCCAGCGCAGACGCAGGGCCCAAGCAAGCAAACAAGCAAGCCTAGGTACATGGCTATGCTCCAACCTCAGCTACCTAGGTAGAGGCCATGGCCACATCCCCCCCACCTCCTCAAATGCACAAGGCATCCTCCTAATCGTACCTCACCATCCACACGCCTCCCCATGCCCATTTCCACAATCCCCATCCCCCTCGCTACCCACGCCTTCGCCACACAACACCCTTTATCAAATCTACTCTCCCCCCCCCCTGACTCATACCCCCTCCCCTTCCCCTCCTCCTGACTAGCCAGCCCAGTCAGCCCGGCAAGCACCCGGCACCTCCCGACGTCATGCACCCACCAGCGCTGGTGAAGATCACCACGGCGCTCCCCTTCGCTTCGAGGTAGCCTCCGTTTTTCCTCGGGGAGGCTTCCCTTGATTCGAGGCTCATTTGTGGGTTGGGTTGCGCGCGGGAGGCGCGGAGCGCTCAGCGGATGGATGGATGGGCCATCTGTTCTATTTATTGGCAGTTCTTTCGGGGGGGTTTTCTTTGGTGGCGAGAGGGTTGGGTGCTGAGTGTAGGTAGGTCAAGAGTCATGTGGGATTGAGACATCACATATGGGTCAGTATGGTATGGAAATGACGTTTTGTTTGATTTGCGTTGTTGCTATCCATTGTCCGGTTCATACTCCGCGACAGCACCAACAATAACAAACACCCAGATGGGTAGTAGAAACATGTGCTAACATTGTCCCTGATATGATATCCCTGCCCAGCACAAAGCCAACACACAAAGAGATGGGAAAAAACAACAAAGACACGAGGAGAATCGGAACAATACCAATGTAGAGCCGCTGGCTGACTCGTTCCGTGCCCCCTCACTGTTCGCCCTTTGCATTCCGTTCCTTCCCCGCGCTTAGTCCAGAGTTGCCTATTCCCTTGCTTCCAGCTCCGATAAAAAGGAACAAGTCAACGAACAGGACCCGGCCCCAATCATGGAGAATGGGGGGTGAAAGGCAGAAGATTGGAGAATTACGATAGTTGTAGATAGTATGATGCCACAAAAAAAGGTAAAAACCTGCGGTTGCAGAGCGGACAGTAGGTGTGATTCAACTCCTCCCTTCCCAAGTTGTACGCCCCCTTCCCTTTATTGGCACAAGGGGAGACTGAAAATGTTATAAAAAAAAAACCCCCCACAACGACCATGTGTGCTCCGTTCCGTCTATGCCCCTTTGAATGTCACAGGTGGCTAAGCTCGTGTGGCTGCCGCCTGCGTGTGTGCTCTGGAAAGCACGACCAGGTACTCCGTGGTTGTAACGTGCGTCCTACAACAACAATCGCCCCGCGAAGGTATCTTGCTTTGCTTGCATTGCTTGAAACATGGAAATAAAAAAAAAAGAGTATTGGAGAGACACACAGAGAGAGAGGAACCATGACTGAGAGTGGCATTTCGCTGCAAAAGAACAACAATAAAAAAAAGGCGTGGTTTCGGGGAGAGGAAATCCGACGACGAGCGAGTAGATTGATAACGGAGTGACGAGAGAGGTATAGGATCCTGTTGCTTTTGTTGTGGAGTCGTGGGTCGTTGGGTCATTCGGTCATGCGCTGCGTCTATGCCTGGACCTTCTTCTCGCTGATGACTTTGGGGCGGAGCACGGCGTCCTGGCCAGACATGCGGCGGCCGAGGGCGCGCTCGAGCTTTGCGCCGAGGGCGAGTTTGCTCATGTCGTCGGTCTTCTCGCTCGACAAGAGGTACCGTTGCTGGACCAGGCGCTTGTCCTCGAGGCGCTCAAAGCCGGCATTCCATGACTTGATTTCCTGGGCCTTGGGGTCATTGGCCATGGAGGCGTCCGACAGGTGCGAGGGGGCAATCGAGGGTGTGAGGGTGGGCGTGGCGCTGTAGGTAGACATGCGAGTGGACGCGCGGTTGCCCGACGCCTGTGGTTTCTTTGCGTTAGACTGGGCGGGAGAAGAGGTTGTCTTTGGAGAGGCGGGGGTGGTGGCAGGACGAGCGGGCTTGGTGGCAGGCGATGAGGGGGACGGTGACTGGGACTGGGACTGGGACATGGCAGATGGGTGACTGCGAGAGAAGGAGGCTTTCAGGGCGTAGTGCAGCACAGTGGGAAGCAGGCAGAGTTTATCGGGGCAGGCAGGCGGGCATGGCACGAGCATGTACCCGGCGACGGAGCGTCGATGTGAAACGGCAGGGTGGAGATATGAAATGTGGAACTTACGCTGGCGAGGATGGGCCGTGAAGATTCGAGAGAGTTCGTCATGGTGGGCTGGGCGGGTGTGGAGTGGGTGGTCTGAGTGGTCCGGCGAGCTTGCTGCGTGGTGCAGAGGGTTTGGATGGGCGGGCAGGGAGCGGACTTGAGGGTCTTCTTAAGGATTGGGCGAGGCGCGCGGGCGTGTACGGGGCAGGCAGGCGGGTGGAAGCGAGACAGGCGCCGTGTGAGGCGAGGGTCGGAGCGGTGCAGGGTGAGGAGTGTGTGGGAGCGAAGAAACGGCGTCGACGGCGTCGTCAGGAAGGCAGGCCAGCGCGGGTGTGGGTGCAGAGGGTAGAGGTGCAGAGAGCAGGCGGCGCGCTGGCATCCACGCCTGGCCCTCGCGCGTTTCACAGAGCCAAGGGGCTGGCTGGACGGGCAGGGTGGGCAGGGCGAGCAGGGGACAGCGGCAGGGGTGGGCGGCCGGCGGGCAGGCCAGGGCGAGGCCAGGGCAGGGGGCAGCGGAGCTCTCGTCGCAAAAGGAAGCACGGCAACGGCAAAGGCGCACCAGCAGACGACCGCGCCCGAGGAGCGACGGCGATGGCGACGTCAACGGCAATGATGGGAGCGACGGGGGGTGGGAGCGGCGACGATGGCGGGCGCGATGATGGCAGTGGGCAGCGGCGGGCAGCAGTCATGACGCTGGCGGGCAGCCGCCGCCGCGCCTCTTTCCACCTTTTGCTGCCCCTACCGCTGGCGGCCTCTGCGGCCTCTGCTGCCTCTACTGCTGCCTCTACCCCCTAGGTACCGGCCCTCCTGCAAGTCTCCTGCGCGTCTGCTGCGAGTGTCCTGCAAGCCCCAAGTCCCCCGAGTCTCCTGCCAGTACTCTGAAACCGCGCAGCACTGCACGCATGCAGCCGGCCGGCCTCTGGGCCTTTGTCAGTCGTCGTCGCCGCCACCGCCCGGCGACTGCACGTCGCAGTCAACCGCCGGGTCCAGTTTATTCTTTGGACGCATGCAGCCCCACGCTGTTGCCACGTTTTTCGCTCGTGGTTCCCGCGCCGTCTGAGCTTAGTTCGTTCCTCTGGTCCCTTTCCCCGCCGTCGCCGGCCCTTCTGCTCGACAAACACCCTCCGAGTCCTCTGTGTCCTCCGTGTCCTCGACGCCCTCGACGCCCTCCATGTCCTCCTCTGCCCACCGCGCCCCGACAGCCCTGCTGCACAACGGCTGCCCCTCCTCCGGCTCGCTCTCCGCATCTTCCGTCGCGGCTCTGGCCCGGGTCAGCCAGCCGAGCCACGCATTCCTCTCCCAATGTCCTTGAGACTGTCCATGCACACGCTCCTGCAGCTAGCCCCTTAGCACACGCCTGGCCGTAGCTGCTCATCTGCAAAACAGCGCGAGGGGCGTCGGCCTCCTGCGAACCGCCGCACCCACACCACCTTCTGTTCGCTGCCACTGCTGCTGCTGCTGCTGCCCATCGCCCCGTTCATCACCCCCATGCCACTGACTCTCAGCTCATTCTCCTTCCTCGTCTCCCGAGCCATCCGCACCGCAATACCATGTCCTTCTGCAACTACGGATGTATGCATACCACAACCCACTTATAGTACCACAACTGTCCCAGGTATATGGAAATGGACCCTCGCACCGTCTCCGCATTCCTCCCGGGTCCCTCCCCGATAGTCCCTCACCTCCGTCCTGCCATCTCCGCAGCGACGCGTATGCTGCTGCATCATCAATACACCCAACATCCGATACGCATTCCTCTCTCAACCCCCATGCTAGCACAGAGGGGAAAAAAAAAGGGCAGCAAATGGATACGAGTCAGCCATCAAGACGCCCGGGGTGCGCATGCGGGAGGGCCGTGCGGGCCACGTTGTTCTTGACGCTGACCACGTGGGGTTTGTGTGAATGCGCCTGCATATCCGGCGCTTGATCTGTTGATAGGCGAGGGCGGATCCCATCCTCCTGCTTCTTTTCTTTTTGGGCCATGGTTCAAAACTTGAAACACGGCTTTTGAGTCGGGGATAATCACGGGGAGCAAGAAAGTACGGCCATGTCCGTTGCGTTGTTCGCTAGTCTCGACGGATGGTTGCCCAAACTAACAGACTGTGCCCATTCCAGGCCTCCATCCACCTCCCCACGCCGTTCCAATGTATTGGTTGTTGAACCTAATCGAGGGCCTTGTTGAAGGAGGGTAGGTATTTATAGTAGAATGTGGCTTGCTTGTCAGCGGCCGTCAGGACCTCAGGCCTCGGAGCTCACGCCAGGCGTCGGGCACGCTTCTCTGACGCGCCGCAGCCACACGTCACTTGCACCGAATTCCGGCTGCATCAGGAAGTTGTGATCGCTGCCCTTCACAATCTCGCTCCGATACTGATAACCGCTTCGGTTGGGCTGTGCCTCTGCGTGCGGCGAGATGCTCGGCCCATCCGACGAGGCCGAACGGTGCTGCTGCTGCTGCTGCTGCTGCTGCTGCTGCCAACAGCCATCGAACCACCGCCTGCCCCTCTCGCCGACCATGTTGTCATGCTCAGCGTGGAACGCGTCAATGCTCCACTCCCTCCTCCCCCGCCCACCACGTGGCCCGCCCTCCTCCTCCTCCTCGCCGATCATCTTGCAAAGCAACGCCGATATCTCGTCCATGTCCGTCCAGGCGACGCTCCGGGAGGACCAGGATAGGGAGGCTGGCCGCTTGAGGAACAGCTGCGCGTCCGCCGACATGCCGTCCATGGCCTCTGCAAGGCGAAACGACGCAATGTGTCTATTGAGCTCGTCCACGGCGTGAGCATCGTGCCAGTCGAGATCGAGATGCTCGCCCGCACTGTCCTCTCCCGCCGCCTCATCACCCCCTGCCCTAGCCCTAGAGCTTGGACTTGGACTAGAAAAAGCCCCAGCCCGCGACAAAGAAACCCTCACCAACCCCCCGCCCACCTCCGCCAGCGGAGCCACAAGCCGCGCCGCGGGCGCCAGCTTGCCGATGGCGGCGGTGGGGAGGAAGTCGAGGGCGCGCATGAGCGTCACTCCAGAGTGCGAGGAGTGCACCCACGGCGCGAACATGCACACGTACGGCCGCGACGGGTGGAGCAGGTGCGGCAGCGCCAGCAGCGCGTTGAGGAGGTAGATGTCGCCGCCGCTGTGGCTGGCGAAGGAGACGTGGGGGATGGAGAGGTGGGCGAGGAGGGGCGGGAGCATTTCTGGGGGCGTTAGCCGTGGGCATGGGAAGGCCCATGTATCTATCGACGTACCTAGCCATAGGTCTATCCTCTCGTCGCGGGCAATGGCTTCGCTGCCGCCGATGCCAGGCCGGTCCGGATGCAGGATCCGCACGCCGTGGGCTTTGGCCTGCTGGTCCAGGTCGAGGTAGTTCAGGCGGGTGCTCATTAGGCCGCCGCAGAGCAGGACCACGGCATCGCTGTTGGGGTCGCCAAAGTCGGCGTAGGAGAAGCGGTGGGGGGTTGTCCGGCCTGTGGAGGGGTTGGGGGGGAGGGTGTAGGAGCGGTGGAAGCGCTGGTTGCAGATGAATTCTAGGGCTCCCATGGCTGCGCGCAGAGTTTACGGCTTGGGGGAGTGAGGGAGGGGGGACATGTTAGGGCGCAGTTTTCTTTGCGATCCTTCGCTCGAAGCAGAGGGTATTGCTGTAGGCAGCAGCCATTGCTCGCAGGAAGTCTCGTACGACGTCTCGTATAGCCACTCCAGTCTATACCTGCGCGGGTTGCCATCCAAAGCAAGTCAAAACGACCACCTCAACACATCCAGCAGCCCGTATGCCCAGCTTCCAATCCAAGCCCCAACTCCAGCCAACCCAATCTCCACACCCATCCACCCATTCATAGCAAAACTCCACAGGCAACCGGGCTTAAACCGGAGAACCCTCCCCCGGTCGTCCTCCACCCCATATCCTCCGCAGCACATGCACCACCGTCTTACCTGCCTTAGCGCGCCCGCACCGCACCACACCACACCACACCCCAACCCTCAGCACCGCCCATCTCCGGCGTTGGCCCCACTCCCCGCCCGATACACATTGCCTTTCCTTGGCCCAGCCCTGCTCTCTCTCTCTCTCTCTCTCTCTTTTTATATATATATATATCTCCTACACCACCTGCACCTCCCTGCATCCGCGATCCCATACCCTTGGGCGGCCTTACGATCGCCGTCCGCGGGCCATGCCATGTCCCGCGGTCTATCCATCTGGCTGGCTGGCTAGCAAACAGCTCGCACACGACACGAACAACACGCTAGAAACGACATGTAGCGCAGACAAACGAGACGAGGTGTGTCCGTCCGTCCGTCCAGCCAGCCAGCCGGTGCTTGGGCCGGAGGAGTGCGGGCGCCCTCGTGGTCGATGCAAGGATGGTTGTCTGACCGATGGGTAGGCTAGGCTGGCTAGGCTAGGGGACCGCCCATTTACCGACCTGGCTGGCCTACCTACCTGGCTATCTGACCTACACAGCGGACACCACTTTCCCTGTGCGTGTAGGCGTGTCTCGGCTTTGCACCTGGGTGGACGCCTGTCAGCAGCGCGTTGCCTTGCTTATGTACGGGCATATGTGTATGCAGCCACCGCTCCATCGGACTTTGATGGTTGCCTACCTACCCAAGGTAGCGTCCTACGTTCCCTCACGTGAAATTCTTCAAAGCCATACTTGCAAGTGTTGGAACCCTGTGTATGTGTTGTTGGTTGCTATTTACAGCATATGCATTACATTATTAATATCCCCCCGGGGCAGTCCCATCCAATACCCATCCCATCCCCAGGCTCAATCCCTCCGCCTAGCCATATTTTTTCATAGTACACGTTTGCGAAAACAATCATTTTTCTTGTGCGAAGCCAAAAGAAGGAAAAAGAGGGTTAGTTAGACAACGGCAAACCACCGCTTCCAACGCCCTCGAAGAAACAAGGCATAAAGTTGGGGAAAAAAAAAAAGGGATACCAGCTCATTCATTCACTCTAGAACATACACCCACAGCTACATTTAAAAGACATACTATCACACAATTAGCCTCACATCCCGCAAACATCTTTGGTCCGGGGTGGGGGGACTTACCGGGATGAACAAATAAGGCACCAGCCTTTCGTACTCGGCCCACGCCTCCCCATACCTCTCGCGGCAATTCTCGATATCGCGACGCGCACGGTGTATAATCATGGCGGTGAAGAACACGCTGTAGAACCAAGGGAACGGCGACTGGAAGCCGGTAATCAGGCCCCAGGACATGGCGAAGAACCAGTCGCATGTGTAGTGGATCTTGCGGGCCTTTCCGTCTGCGGTGGGCGTTAGCAATCAATGGTACGTGCGTGTTGCATGTGCACTCAAGGGGATAAAAAAAAAACTTACACCAGCCGTCGGCGAGAATCTTGTTGCCTTGCTTGGTCTGGATGGTTCGCGGGTTGGCGATGCGGCCGTACTTGAAGTAAGGGAAGGTGGTTCGCTCCTCTACGACGCCGCGCTCCTCTTGCCGGAACTGGTTCTTTTGGCTGTTGGTCGTGTCCCAGATGTAATAGACACCGAGGTAGGCTGCGATGAGGACGAGGGTGAACCAAGTGGGGAGCTGGTACTCTTTGGGGTGGTGGAGAGCCACGAAGAGGGTGCAGTGGCAGTAGGTCAGAGGCACACCAGCCATGTTCCAGAAGATGAGCATGAAGCCGAGCTTCTCGTAGTACATGTCCCTACACATTTGGTTAGTCTTGCTGGCCATGTGCGGGGCTGGGTGGTCGTACCAGGTGGTGATGATCAGGTGCTCTCCCTTGGAGCAGGCGCCTGCGTAGAGGTAGTGGGCAAAGAGGAGGAACAAGGCTTGTCCGGAAACGAATCCATACTCCTCGTACTGCTTGAGGCAAGTCCCCAGAGAGAGGAAGAACAAGATGTACCAAGGAATGCGGACCTCCAAGAACATCTTGAAGTCCAAGATTCCAAAAAGCCGGGGGTTCAACTCGGCGCCAAGGAAGTAGTCGTAGATGGGATACCCAGTCATACGAATGGCTGTACCACGGATGAGGGCCGAGGTGTAAGCCACCAATGCACAGAGGAAGCCGGAAATGATGGCGACGGACATGATATGTCCAAACTCCTCGACGAGGGTGAAGAGATGGAACACGCCGGTGAAGTGCAGAATCAAGCTGAGCACGATACTAGTGTAGAATGACCACATGCCCGAGCAGTAGTAGTCGAGCTGCTTTCCCTTGAGGTGAGGGAGCGGCTTGCCCTTGCGGTACACACCGGGGAGAAGCATGTAAAAGCTCATTTGGACGAGACCAAACACCCAGTAAATCTTCCAGGCGCGTTGGGTGGGGTAGGCCTCCGTCTTCACGAGAAACCAACAGTGCTGGAGGAACTGGGCCCAGGTCTGACCGTCGGTCGGCTTGGGAAACTTTCCGTTGTAAAAGTATGCACCGATCCACATGTAGTACATGAGCAGAGGGAAACCAATCATCATGGCGCTCATTCCAAACGAGCCACCAAACTCAGTCTTGCCCGACGTGTCTACAGCGGGGTTCTCCAGCTGCAGCAGATGCAGCCTCTCGGCGTCATCCACCTTTCCGTTGGCGTCGCCATTTGCATGGCCATTTGCATGTCCATTGGCGTGGCCGTTGGCGTGACCGTTAGCGTGACCATTGGAATGGCCGTTGGCGTAGCCATTGCCCTTCACATGGCCATTGCCAGCCGCAAAGCCATTCTCAGCCTGCAAATCGAGCTTGGGAAACTCCTCCGTCTCGGGCTCGGGCTCGGGCGACGAGTTGTCCGTCGTGACACCATTGGAAGCCATTGACCTGCGCGTGTACTTTTTGCGGCCGGGAGTCTCGACGAAGCCAGGGTTGGAGGGTTTGCTGCAACGCGACCGCGTTAGTCCCTATACGGCGCAAGAACAACTTGGTGGAGGGGAGTGAGGGGAAAAAAAAGCTGCTGACCTGGGTGTCTTTCCGGTCTTAGACCGCGTCATTCGCTCCGACATGGTTGCTGAGGTGAGGGCTGCTGAGGCCGCAATTCAGGGGGCGCAATGGACGACCAGGGGGGACGCGATGCGGCCGGAACGCTGGCGAAAGGAATTGTGAGGGCGGAATGGACAAAAGTTGTTGCGGTGCTTTCACAGCGCAGTCATGGGCACTTGCGCGACGACCGTCGACGGGCAATGAGAATGTGCGGGCGGTCGAAGTGTTTGTTGACATCAAGCCCGGAAAAATTCGAGGGTTACTGCGCGAGACCGGCCAGCCAATCCCCGCGGAATCCGTGGGGCCCGCCAAGCCCCGGCCAGTGAAATGCCCCCATTTGCCTACACCGTATGCCGTGCGGAAATGACGGCTGTAAGGGGGAGGCAATTTGGCTTTGCTCCAACTGCCGGCCATGGTTGGGGGCCGTGGGATACGGATAGGTGCAGCCAAGGCATAGCCGCTGCATGCATACACCACAACGAAGCTGAAGTCGATATTCAAAAAAAAAGTGCAGCACGATGCCCTCGTGTGTCTTACAACGGATAATATATAACTGGGTATCATACATCGCAATGGCATCCAGCCCAAATCCAGTGCTCTCTGCGTGCACGCGGCGATCCCCCCACGCCACTACTGCCCCTAAGCGAGGGTGAATACCAACCCCGACGCTCTATCAAACGATCCTGCTGGAGTGATATTTGCAACTTGTCCTGTGTGCTGCATTCCCTTCGCTCCTGATGCGGTTGTAATCTGCCAAACACTCCCAGCAGAACTCATAATTGCAACTCCTGCCTGCTAAGCGTCAGAATGACTCCGCCCAAAGGCATAGACCGCTCCAAGGAGGCCGGCTTACATGTCATGTGGTCGCATCCATGCTTCTTCTCGATATTGTAGGCGCAGTTCTGGCCCGGACATTTCTTCGTGAACTCTCCAATGGCTCGGATGCTCGCTTCCTCTTGCGCCCTCTGGTCGCGCTCCTTCTGCCCACTTCTCCTGTATTCATACTCTTCGCACGTTTCCCCGTCGTGCCACGTATTCTCGTGGACGACGCATGTGCGGTACCCACAGGCTCCGCAGGTGAGGATGTTGCCCTCCACGCCGCTGACATGAACCTGCCCTGAGCTGCAGCCCGCATTGCGGCACCAGCGGAAATCGGGATCACCGTTGAGGGCCTCCCGCGTGGCAAAAGTGTCGTATTGCTCGAATGTTTCAGCAGTGGCGTATGCTCGGACTTCATCATACGATAGCATAACTCTACATGTGTTCCCTGGACATCTGATGTTCTTCCATCCCTTTTCCGTCAGCTCGGTAGCGATCCATCTTGCATAACAAGCAGAACAAGTCCCTGGCTCGTGGGCACAGTTGGCTAACGAAGGGAGATCGGGTATCGAAATGGCCTCAGTACACACTGCGCAGTCTCGGGTCTTTACGGCTGATGCGTGCTCGCGGCGGTCCTCTTCCAACAAAAGTTGTGCCACGAGTGCGTCGCCCTGTTCTTGCTGTTGGCGGCTCTCGCTGATGTCCACGGACTCGTCATCTGCTTCTGCCTGCAGTTTCCGTGCAAGCTCTTCATCCGTCTTCAGATTACTAAATGCTTGCTCCCAGATCATCACATCACGGTCTTCGTCAGAGGATGACTCACTGGATGTGTATCCAGGCTCAGCGACTATGGGGTCATTCCTGGTTCCTGTTGCTGTCGGTCGCTGCTGAACTCCTGGGCGCGAAAGAGACTGTAATTCGGGATCATGCTCGATATTACCGCCTATCCCCGTGGTTTCCCATTCCCATTGGCCTGTTGCGGGTGGGTTCTGATTTTTCCACTCATTCCATACGTGTGTATTCCTCCGAGGATGATCACCGGCCGCTCTTCCCTTTGGAAATTCTGCAAGTGATGCTCGAATCTCTACATTGGGATAGGAAATATCCCCTTGAATCTGTATGGGTGTGATCAATCTTGGTGCGGTGTGCCGTGGTTGAGTATTGGGCTTGCTTTGAGAAGCCGGGTATGTGGCATGCGCAGCTCTTGTTGGACGTCCTGTTTGCTGGCTTCCACTAAAACTGGATACCATTACATGATCGTTACGAAACCCGTTATCTTGGGGTTTCGGCGGGACCCCGGTCCTGAAAGAGGCATTTCTAGCTTCGTTCAAAAATGTTTCTGGGTCGGGAAACCTAAGAGGGCTTCTTGACGACTGTTCACTCCTAGGAAGAGGAGCAAGGTTTTTTTGTAGGCGATATGGGTATCGTGGAGGGTAGAACTCATTTCTCCCCAGATCCGGATAAGATAGTATTTGGGAAGAGTTGGGAGCCATGTTTTGGATCTCAACGCCGGGTGTTGGAACGCCCCTATAATCTCGTCGATTGTTTGGCGTGACTGGAGGACCTCTTGAGATTTGTAGGCTCCGTAATCGCTCAGCTATTTCCTCTGATTGGCTCTCGTTCCGGTGCAGCGTTATAGAAGACGGCGCCGCGTATGGAAGGAAGGAGTCGGAATGCGCTCCAACTGGCTTTCTCTTGGAAATTGAACGGCTAGGAAAGGCTGACGAGGATGATCCAAGGTTGTGTGCGCTGAGTGATTGTAAGGGAATATGCTCAGAGGGCCTTGGTTGTGATTGCAAGCTTGCATTCTTGTGTGTCGCGGTGGGTCTCGGACGGGGTCTGGGCTGATGTGCTTCAAAAAATATGCCGGGAGAAGATTCACCGATTGCCAGCGTGAGATTCTTGGTCTCGGGTGAAGGAGAAGTTGGCGGGGTGAAATATCCAGGCACGTGATTCGGCGTCACAGCCTGGGGGTCCAGCCTCCAACTTGGGCTAGGAGGCGCGAAAACGGTTGAATCAGAGTCTGTGGGTGACGAAGGCGGGGATATCGGAAACAGTGGAGATGATACGGTTGCTGTGGTTAATGCACTCTTCGAAAACGATTTTGGCTTCTTCGTCTTCAAGGCCATCCGGCGTATTAGCTTTGGTGGCCGCTCTGGGAGTTCAGTGGGAAATGGGGCTGGTTGCTCATCACAAGCGGGTGATGGCATGGGCAAGACAGAAGTAGTCGAATCTGTCTTGCAGAGCGTGGTCCTCGATATATGTGGAGCCTCTTTATCCCGCAAAATCTCCAAAGTGTCGTGTGTTGCACTCGCGAGGCCGCCAGGCTTGGAGCCGGCTGCACCCATTTTAGACGAGCGGCCAGTAGTCCCGCTATTCTGGCGCGTGGTAAGCTGTCTGCAGCGTGATTCAAGTCTTTGTTAAGGGAGAGAGGTCAGGAATAGATGGAGATATGAGGCGGGAGAGAAAGAGACTGGGAGGGGTCGAGGGCACATCCAGACCGCGGAGAGCCTATAGCCCTGGGAGCTAAGTGGGCTGTGATGTGGTGGTGAGGCACAAGGCTACCAGTGCCAGGCACCCACGAGGCGAGGAACAAATGATTTCTGCACAAATGCTCGCAAGGCATTATCGCAGGCATATTCGGGGTGGCGCGCGGGCTGCGGATGGGGTAACCCTCGGTACTACGACACGAAGCCACAGCCAATAGAGCCACCAGGGACGCTGCACCCCAAATCCCTCCGCCCACGAACAAAGAGTCGCGTCTTTGGGCACGCCTTTGGGCATACGGCTACGCCTCGCGCCCTTCGCCTTTGGAAACCTCGATGGATTCAACCTTACAAAAGGCTGCTGGGCCATTAAGAAAGAGGACAATGCCGCCATGTTTCACACGAGGCAGCTAGGCCGTTCCAGATTTGGGTTAGATAACCCATAGGCTTCCATCTCAACATGGGAGCCTCGTTAATAGCACATCGTCCAGCATCTATCATCTACCATACAAGCAACTCTAGGAGCCTCCAGCATAGCTCCTGACTCTATGCCATCGAGTGACGAGGAACATGGCAAAGCTGCTAAACATTTGTTCAGTGACTCGCAGAGGGCCAACAACCAACCCCATGGAGCTCCCAGCCTCAACACTTGGACGTACATGATGCGCGCGCGAGTCGTCAATGATTCCTCATCTATAAAGATTGTCGCTTACTCATCATGGCCACGCCATCTCCTACCAGGCCGGGTTGCAAGATTAGTATGAAACGCACGCTATTGCCCAAGATACCAGTGCATATCGCAAGGTACCCACTGCACTCACCAAGGGCCGCAAGCAACAACGTTTCCGAAGCAATGTGTGCTTTTCCCAGCGCTCTATATCACTACTCTCCCGTCGTTCCAGCGGCTCGACCCGATGGTGCAATCTCATACCCGTGAGCTCGTGGCGTAGGAAACGCAGCGGCGGCAATACCTGCACGTGTAAAATTACGCCAGGCCTGCTTGATACACCAGTCCGAAAGTGGTACATGTTGGTCAGTTGGATAGTGTTCGACGCCAAACTACGGGGTTGTCTTTACCTTGTAACAGTTCAACACAGTAATGAGAAATCAAGACCTCTCTCTCCACTCAACCAGGACTGGCTACGCGTACGACGATACCAAATATTCAGAAAAGAGCTTATACGTTGTTTAATAGACCCACGAGATTTTACTTCAGTCTTTCTGGAATATCAGGCATTCAAATCCTACTACGCCGAGTTGTTTGAGCCGCCCAACGACGCTTTACAGAGACAGCAGCAATACAGCGTCGGAAGATCCATCATGGATCAAATACACCATTGAATAAAAAGCGATCTGTCTTGAGCGTGTATGCACATTTATACTCAGGCTAACAAAGATATAGAATATTTACAAGAAGGCCAAAACACCATCTATCCTGAGACGAGGTGAAAAACTAAAAGCTCTAAGCAAAGCAAACCTTCTGCCGGCGCATAAGCTCATTCTTGAGCGTCTTAGCCGCACTGCGAGACCTGGCACGACGACCGCTGCTCGCAACCGTCGCGCCCGTAACCTCGAGCGAATAATCCATTCCAGTGTTCACCTCGGCAGTCAGGTTGAAGGGATCATACTGGACCAGCTCAGGCGTATTAGCAACAACAATAGCCGCCTCCTCAGACGCAGTGACATCGGCCTCCGCGGCCCCATCCAAAAACTCGACATAACGCGTAGCGCCCGACTCGGTATCGCGAATCGAGAGCGTGGCAGTGTAGCTCCCCGTGGACGTAACCTTGGCCGACACCTTACCAGCCGCAGAGATGGTGAGGGGAATGATGTTTGCACCCATGTACCGGGGCGCGCGGTCGGACTTCACCTTGCCACTGGCATCAAGGTTGTCGTAGTTGAGCGTCGCACGCTGCTCCAAGAAGACGGACTGGGCGGACGGGTGGCCGATGTCGACAAAGGCCATGCGGGCCCAGTACCGTCCGACAATCTTCTGGATCGCGGTGCCGTCTGCGAGCCGGGCAAAGGTGTGGAGGGGGGTCTCGTTGCTGTCGACGGGGTACTGGGCCATGGCCTCGCGGACGACGTCCTGGCCGAGGCCGGTGTAGTTGTCCGGGTTGTAGGTCAGGTAGCTCATGAAGGGCCAGGACTCGTAGTAGTTTCCGCTATCGACAGAGCCATCGACGAGGACTTGGTGCGAATCGCTGATGATCTTTGCGAGTCGAATGCGCGTGGGGCTGGCGGACTCTCCGTGCTGCGTCCTGGCTTCTTCGCAGACGGGGGATGTCATGTACATGTCGGCGACCCATTCCGCAAGAGGCTCCCACCATGCGCCGGTCAATCCCTGGTCTACCCAGTTGATTTGAGAGTAGGTCAGGCCGTGGCCGTACTCGTGAACGGTGACACCGGGATCCGTTAGGTATCTGTCGACAACCTGGAGCCACGAAACGCCAGCCTGTGCGTCACCGGACATCACACCCGCAGCACCGCCGGAAAGAGAAGCTACAGAGTACGTGTTCACCTTGGTGTACGATCCGGAGCCGCTTGCGTCGTTGATGGAGAGTCCAGAGTTGCGCCATCCAAGGGTGCCTACGAAGCAGCTGTAAGCGGCCTCGAGCATGTTGAGCGCCTTCTCAGCATCGGCATCGGGGGCGCCATATACGCGGAAATGGTCAGAGTCCTTGAAAGTAGTTCCACCAGGTCCAATGTTGTTGTTTGCCTCAAAGACTGCTGGAGGCGCTGCCTGGCGCGCCTGGTTTCCTGCTGGAGCTGCGAGGGCAAGTGCCTGAAGGGACGAAAGAATGAAAGCTTGCTTGATGGAAGACATGATGATGGTTGGCCCGGCCAATCTAGGAAATTTTGGAAAAGAGCGACTGATGATCAGGATAGTAAAAGAGAGAATGCATCAACGAACCGACTCTTGCGGCTCTGCATCGCATCATATACTGCATGGCAACGGACGATCGGGGGCAAGTGCTGTCACAAGAAATGAACAAACTTGGCGTTCGGTCGTACTACTGTCACGTCAAAAGAAGGATTACTGACAAGAGTTTACGGTATATGGCGCCAAGTGCTGCCTTTTCCTCGCTAGGAAGCTGAATTGTGGAAATAGGAGCTGAGGCTCAATCAAGCTGGTCAAGGCTGCTCGTGGGTGGAGACAAAAAATCCGCGAGGCGAATCGGATTAGGCACAGAGGGTAAATTACGGGGAAACATGCTGAAACCGACCCCACTGTGGGCAAAACACCGTGCAAACATAGAACGATCAGCGCGAGTATATTTCCTATTCTCCGTCGCCGACGTTGAAAAGAACCGTTGTGTTGTAAAACGTCATCCGTCATGTTCTAGCCCTCGAACGGATACGAGGGTTTGGAAGAGCAGCCTGGGAGGGGGAGTACACTGTGGCAAAACAGATACTTGAAGCCATGTCCAGACCTACCATTACGAGCTCTTGAAACAACGAACAAATATTTTTGCAGCCTTGATTTCAAATTCATACCAGGGGATAATAACAACCCTGCAGCTTAGTGTTAGCAGGAATATCACGAATAAGACGAACAGGGGGGGTATGACAACATCGAAAAACATCATGTAGGCTGAGATCAGGATGCGGGAAGGCAGAGACATTCATTCGATCAGTGGAGACCAGTTCGTCGATCTGATGGTAGGATCGGTCCCGAAGGTGCATGCACTTACGCAAAAACGGATCGGAGACCGGGGAGGCAGCATGCTTTGACGATCATTCAGCAGGGAGCTTGAGAACAAAAACCTGGCCCTCGGAAGGGACAAATCACTTTTATTAAGGCACGAAAGTTGCCTTTGTCTCAACAAAGAGCATGTAGGTGGTTGATAAAGATATCCAGGAAAAAAAAAGAGTGATTTTGAATAAAAGGATAGAATTAGATACAGGGGCCTTTCTGATCCTGGAGTTTACTATGCCACAGCATGCCCACCGAGCCAACCCATACCCCTCACTAGAAACCAACTGTCCGAACTTCCCTAAAGCTCGATTCCATGGAACGAGCGTTTGCTTTCTGCAACCGCGGGACTGTCTTCTGGTGTGTAGAGCGCAACCTGCAGCACGCTGTTGGCCACCCTAAAGCCGCTGATCACAGCAGGGGTCCTCCAGCCCTCTACATACGGGAGACGTTCTTGGCCTTTGCCATGGTTAGCCTTGTCTCCCTTGCAGACTTAAAATAAAAGCGGGCATATCTCACTGAAAAAGATCTTGATAAATTCCACAGGAACCATGCCTGTCGCAGGGTTCTTGAGCAAGTCGAAATATGTCGCCGTCTCGACGTACGAGTTGAACTGCGCAGCCGGACCGTAGCTGAAAGAAGGGTTCCGATCATGCTCCGTCTTCACGCGATTCCTTGTGATACGTTGTCAATGCTCGCCCTTGGTAAGGGGCAGGCTACACTCACCAACGCGCATGTGCAGCGCTCTGGATCGTGATCTCAGTCTGATTACCAAAATAGCTGAGGAATTCGTTGAAGATCTCTGGGCTGAAGTCCTGATTTTGGCCACCCAGGGCGACGTCCTTGCGGCTTAGCGAGGCATCGTGCTCGATGATGCCGTGCTTCTTCAGGTCGTCGAGGTTGAAGGACTTGCCGTCCGATCCAGCACGGAATCCGGCCAGGGCAACCGTGGTTATAGTCTCGACGCTTACGTTCAAGGCTTGACCGAAGGCTGGGACCAGCTTGTCGAGGGTGTAGTTCTTGCCATCGCGGGGGAGAATCCCGTGATTGGCAAGAGTGTTGAGCGCAGGGCAGGGCGAGCGTACATCGCCTGCTACTGGTGGATGCCAGTTTCCAAAGTCCACAGTTGCAGCAGCCAGGGCTGCGGAAGCCAAAAGACTCGAAAGAAACTTCATGATGATCGAGGTTGCAACATGTATGAGGGGTCAGCAGTGTCGTATACACACGAATTGAAGGTTATAAAGGGTATGGTGAAGGTCTTCGCAGTATGAAGGCCGGTGGTTCTATACAGGAGATGAAGCAAGAGGATTCCCGGCAGCGCAAACGGCAGTGCAACAGTACAACATCCTATGACGGGCAGGGCACTATAAGTGAAGGCACAGTGCATCTCTCTTAGTTGGTAAGAAGCGCCGGGCGAACATCAGCTTGCAAAGGTGAGTGCCACTGACCGGATCTGCTCGAGCGGGCTCACCAGACGAACATTTCGACTACAACATCTGCTGGACTTTTTTGACTTTGAGAAGAAGACTCGATGACAAGGGCACGTGGATGCCTTGGTCGGGCGTTGATCACGATGACCGTCCCAAATCGGATCGGACGCGGCGAGGGTGCAGATGACCCCCTCAGAAAAGACCGCGGCGGAGGTTCTCGACGTCGCACCCAACAGCCCAAAACCAGAACTCTGGGCAGCTTTGACACTATCGATATATCTTTGCATACGTTGAGGGCCCTGTTGCAGTTCGGTGTTCTGCCTCGGATCCCGATCTCGAGTGGCTATGCGGCAAAGTGCCTATAGCGCTCTTGTTATTGTGCTTCTTGCACGATCAAAAAGATCCCTGAGCAATGGCCGTATTATTGTCTTTTTTGGCTTTGGGAACCCTGGCCTACTTCCTCTAGTTCAGTGACGATCCTGGGACGCCATCGTCCCGCGTTAGCAGCGACCCGTCAACTAGACGACGCACGCGCCATGTATCCTGAGTACCCTGTCTACATTGACGACCGAACAAGTCTTAGATTCGCGGTTGACTCGCACGAGGTATGCAAGATTCGCAGGAGTGGATCAAGTGCTGGTGGCTGCACCCTGTCGTGAACTACAGTCAGCTTATCATAGCTTCGCGCCCGGACCGTAATCCATCCATTCATGTAAATGAACGCTCAATACAGGCCTCCAAGGGGGTGGGATGAATTCCCATAGGTCTGTATTCGTGTCGTAGGATGGGGCTGAGCTGAATGCCCTGTGACAATGTTTGGAGGGCTGGCGAATGCCCCGAGGGCAAACGGAAGAGTAACGAACACGCGAGGGGTATCGGATTCCTGAACTGGGCATAAACAATCAGCTCGTTGTAGAAGGAAAGACGATACGGTTACTTGCAGACTCGGGAGGAATGCGAGCAGACCAGCGTCTGTTCGTTTTGCCTGTCTTGTACGCCTCACACCCTTGGCTTGTGCGCTATCATAAGTAGCTCAAGCTGTGATAGAGGATCGTGTGGTCGAAGATCTGGCGGTAGGATACAACGTGGGTGCAAGTGTGGCCTGCTCACTAGATGCATCATCAATCACTGCAAGCATACCGGTATCAAACTTGTAACCATTCAAGTTGATGTAGGTGGTGGCATCAGTCGAAATCTGCTGTGTTGTGGCAGTGGGTTGGCGGAAGATCAGCTGGGACTGCGGTTCACTCATCACGCATGGCAGCAAAAGCAACATTATCCGTGAAAAGGCACTGAGGGGCCGAAAAGACAGATTCGGGAAAACGTCAGATGAGTCTGAAACGCCTAGACTTTTTAGACATGGACCGGAGAAGCAACGCTTACGAATGCATAAGCACCATTCGCATTCTTTCACATAGGCGTCGAAATATTACTGCTCATGGATGGGCGACGACGTGGAGCACTGCGAGCCTGTCTACGTTGGATTTTGCACCACATTATCGGGGCAGGAAATCATGTGTCTTTTAGCTGAGCGGGTGTGCGGCTGAAGGTTTCTTGGAACGTTCGGATAGAGTTTCAGGAGGATTTGGAGGCAGCAACAAGCACAAGATCGTATCTCAAGCTCCATAGGCGATTCGGAAAGCCTCGAACACTTTACGAGGCTAGGCAAACTTGATTGACAGCGGTTCGTCAGCCTCGGCCAAGGGAGCAGCCGATCTTACGACCACAGTTATCGCTGGATAGGATGGCCAAGCCCAGACTCGACAAGGCGGGGCCTGCTGCTAGCACTTCCCAACAATTCCGGGGCCTAAAGCACTTTAGTCAATGGCGAGAAGTGTTTGAGGTTAAGACTAGAGTTGTTCTTGAAGGCAGAGTCGGAGATGGAGGCCAGGGCTATTCCACGAGGTTTCCTAAGCGGTGGCCCCCTCCTCATGTCCTTGCCATCAGCTGGAATCATGAGGAAGAAGGCATCGGGCAGGGACAATTGGCCGGAGACGGGCGAGGCCTCGTTAAATAAACAAGTTTTCTCCGAGTGCTGATTTGTGTGAACTCGGCTCCGCTTCCAAAGCGACAAGGCCGCTAGGTGCGGAGTGAGGCGGCTGGATCCGGCAGGCTGGCTGCAAGGCTGCCGCTGGGAGTCAAGGAGCGAAGGCAGCAGCAGTGCTGACAGTGCCCATGGGGTCAGTGGGGGGAGGCCGTGTTGAGGGTCAAGTCGTGTTCTCCTGCGGCCATCGGGTCGTTTCATCGCAACCCTGCCGCCGTGGAAAAAAAATAAACGAGCGAGCTATGTTTAAAAGCATGACCAAGCGTGATGGCTGTCACAACAGCTGGCGTTCCCTAGGCAGGCCCGGCTCTCTTCGAGTTGCAATTCCTCGCAATGGCGGCATGATCCGTTGCAAGGTTGTGCGGGACCTTCGTTTCTTTTTTATTATCAGACCAAACCGGCAAAGGGGCCTCCCCAGCTGTGAGCGTCGTCATGCCTGATTGGCGTGCCCTCGAAAGTCGACCTTCAGGCTGAGGCTGAAGACCCAATAGGCGGTCAGCTCGCCGCTTCAGGTGGTGGCTGCAGCTCAAATCGCCCACTCAGATGGTCAAAGCGAGGCTGACGCCGGGCGGGCTGAACTCAGCCTCGTGCGCAACCTCCACCTTACCAGCGAAAATCGGGATATCAGGCAGAAGGTATTTTGCTCGGCCCAGCCCCCGCAGCCCCGGAACCACCTGGGATCGCTTCAGAAAGGCCCAACACATTGCCATTCCCTCCCGTCTAATCCGGCCAAATCCACTCGCCGCAGAAGACCACTCCAGGGACGATAGTCGCCCCACCCCAACGCAGTCCAGGTTCCGAATACGTCCGGGCTGAGCAGACAGCTGGCCTGGTTGTCTCTCGCCAATATACAATATACGCCCTTAAATGCCTCCGACCAGGTCCAAGGCCAAAATGAGAGAACAGGAGCAACCTCCCGCTAGCACTTCTGCAGGAACCCAGACCAGCGACCCGATTGAACCGTCCCCGCCCAAGGAAACGGTTGTGACAGCTCCGTTAATTGACACACCGACCACGTCACCGACATTCCAAGCACCATCAAAGACTCCACCAAGAAGAGTGGTGCGGTTGAAATGCCCGACTTGCAATGATTATCCCGACGGCTTCCGCAGTGAGCACGAGCTGAGGCGGCATACGAATCGCGTCCACCGCAAGACGCGCAAGGTCTGGGTCACCATCGACACATCGCCCGACAAGACGTTTCTTGCCAACTGCAAGGCGTGCCAGACTGGCAAAAGGTATAACGAGTGCTACAACGCCGCAAGTCATTTGCGGCGTATGCACTTCCACCCCCACAAGCGCGGGGAAAGGAAAATGACGGCAGCCGAAGCTCGACGCGGCGGAAAGCCAGGAGACCTGGACCCACCCATGGAAATCCTCAAGGCAAATTGGCTGCGAGAGGTCGACGAAGTAGTCGGAGAGAATGAGGAGCAGGACGTTGGCGAAAGAGCGGATGCTCCGGCGACGCAGCTGCAACCGCAAGCTCCGTCCCAGCCTCAGTCAGGGACAAGGACAGAGGGCAAAGCACCACCCACGCCAACGACTCCCTCGACGCGATCCATGGCCATCGACAGCATCGTCGACAAAGTTGACGCTTCGTAAAAGCCCGGCGAGCTCCTGAAAAGGCCCGGTACGGAATGAAGCAGCTGACGCAAGGCTGAAGTAAAGGCAACGCAATGCGATGCGATGCGACGGGAGCGACGAGCGAACGAACGGTTGCCCTCCTACATTCGCCTGATGCGGATGCTCAATTCACCGCCTCCCCCGAGCGCTCGTAACCATCTCAACTTGGATGATGCGCAACGAGACACCGGGAAGGGTCTTCCGAACAAAGGGGATAGGGAGAATAGGCCGCGCGGTCTTTGGAATACACAGAACCCGGGTCTAAGGCGAGAAAAAAAAAGTATTCAAATACGGGCGGCGTTGGCGTTTAGGGATGATGGGTGTTTTTGGGGCAAGAAGTGGGGGAGGAGACGCGACGCGATGCAATGAATTAGGTAGCAGACTTGAAATGATTGATGAGATTTTTTGTTTACACGCCATGACGGTGCACCAGCGATGGAAATGTGCTGATGACGCTCGATACATGGGTGGATAGCGCCGTGGAGTCGAGGCAGCGTCCGCGGGGGCTCTTCCGGCGCGTGTCGACGCGAGTCCACGGGTAAGACGCCAAGCCCCGTGATGGCTGGGGGCCCGATTTGCGTGCACAAGCTCCTGTCGAGACCAGGTGGTTGAACCAGAACACAGTAGCGGCCGGGACGCTCCAGCACGCGGCCACCGGAGAGGACGAGCGATGCGACACGGGGTGAGGTGGGATTAAGGACACCTCGGGTTGTGGGCGACGTGTCGATCCTCCTCTGCGGCGTCGGTCTGTGCGTCAAATTTCATGTGCCCATCTGGAATCCGAATCCTTCGCCCTTCGTACTCCACGCCTGCCAGCACTGCACCACCGCTGCCGCCGTCCTTCGAGCCCCTCGCACTGTCCGCGGGGCACTGTGCTGATACCTGGCCTCGGGAGTGCTCTGCGTCCTCCGATCCGTCGCGCTGTGCCTGCGTTTCGTCTCTCCAAACCGCCTCGAGTTGCGCCCGTAGACTGCACCCTGGTTGTCGTTCGCCGTGGAGGAGCGCAATGATATGATAGCAGCGCAGGAGGTTTCCGGCAAAGGAACCAGACACATCCAATGTGTTGAGCCCGTCACGCCACACTTCAGACGCGTTGGTTGACCATCTGCTCAGCCATGGCTCACAATCCTGTCCGCAATCTTGTCAATTTGGGCAGCCTTAACACGCCGTCCCTTGGCCCGGGGCAGATACAATCTCGCCTCGGACACGCCTACTTCGAACATGGCTCCATGTATATCAATTCGCCCGGTTCCACAGCCCATGGCCGCCTTGAGTCGGATATGCGCATGATCCATCACTTTCTTCGCAACCCCTCCACAAGGATACAGGAGATCAAAGAGAAAGACGTCGCAAGACAAAGGCTCATCATCGTACGACTACATGATAATCACGATGCGCTCGATATACTGGTCCGGAATGCCGCGGTCCATGAACCCTTTTTCGTCGAAAGTCAACCTTTTCGGTGCATTCGATTCGATTCCGCATGTAGGACGGCATCTTGGAATTTATAGAGGAGCCAATATCCCCCCCTAACAAACTGCCCCACTTGCGCTACGAAACAAATTTCTGGAAAGGCATAAGGACTTTTCTTGGAACGTTCGTAGACGGCATTCTCCAGTCGACCACGCGATTGGGAAATGGGCTCCAAGTAGTGAGTACAAAATCATTGCGACAGGTTGCGGAATCGAAGGCCTCATCCAGCGAGGTACCGTCACAGCCACAGCACTCGCTTAGTAGAGCCAGCGACTTGACACAAAAAAACGACCTGGAGCTAGAAGCGAAAAGACTCAAGCTAAAGGAAAAAGAGTTGGAGCTACAGATTGAAAAACGCAAGCCTGGCTCAGATTCAGGGCTATTGAGCTCGACCTGAGATCCAAGGAGCATCAACTACGACAGAGGGATGCATCCTTTGGGCCAGAAGATAAGCACCAACTATCACGGAGGCATGAACCCTCTAGATCGAACCGTGAGCGCCGATTACAATAGCGGGATGTACCTTCTAGGGCAAAACGTGACCATCCATGACAGATGGATGCATCCTTTAGACCAGAACGTGAGCACCATGATGCGAGGACATATTAGCAAGCACCTAATGTGTGATGCCAACCTCCATTTGCGAAGCCCGAATCGGCCTCCCACTCAAGTAGCTTTCCAGGTTTCTCTCCGTCTCCGAGGCCCGACTCAGCAACATATGAGAGCCAGTCTCCATTTCTAGGCCAATCTGATTCACAGCCTCAGTTGTCAGTTTCCAAATCCGGGCATAGACGAGAAATTGCCCCAGGCATGCTGAGCTCGGAGGTCTCAAAGTCTCTTGCCAAGCTGGGATCGCGCATCAGACTACCAAGCCAAGGTGTGACCTGGTAGAGACCGACGATTGAGGTGACTGGCTTGCTTTTATACTATTATTGCTTGCGATAAGTCATCATTTGTCTGGGAGTTTTGGGTCAACTTCTTGACCTTTCCAAGGACCGCGTTCCATCGGCATGGGAGGTTTGCAGACCACATAATCTAGTTCCTGAAAACACAGTCATGAACCGTCCAACAAGTAGAAGGAAACCTGGCCTTTGGTACCTTCAACAACACCAAAACTGGCGTTGTATATTAATCGACCCACTCCTCAACTGCATTTCTCTTTTCATGCCGGTTTCACCCTCAACTTGTTCTTCAGCTTTCACATCCAGCATCAAAGATGCTCTTGGCAAAATAAATTGGCCGCGGGCCCATCCAACAACGCTAATGTGTTACAGCCTCGTGCCAAAACTTCAGACACCAGACAACCAGATATTCTCAAGGCAGCAATCCACTCACGTGAAACAGTCCAATTTCATTTACAGCAAATGTGAGGTTTGATTGGGTATATCGAAGGCGATGCAGTACCGCTTGTGAACAGAACTCATACATATCTCCACTAATGGTATCCAACGCTCTAGGGGAAAAGAAAAAGAGAAAACTCATAAAACAAGTGATACCCATCCACCCAGCCACAAGAGTATTATAATATCATAGAATACTTGGCGTTGCGCAAGCGCTACAGTATGCCAAAAGTATTATTCCAGAAAATATGTTCTGAAGATACCGAAAGGTGGTGGCACGCAGTAAACATGGGCGAATTCAATCACTTTTGCGGAGGCCCATTTTTTGTCCCACCGGACACTAGACTAAAATCAAGGCGACAATCATCAACGGCCGTTATATTGCATAGCTACGCTGGCTTCACAACGAGGGAGCGCCAAAGCCATCGTTACTCTGATTCCGAGAAGCTAACCGACTGGACGCGATGTCGCTATCGCTTTCTCGAGTCGTCTCGACCTGGATGTTGGTCTCGGTGACGATCTCAATGGCGTTCGGACCTGGCTTGATGATGGAGTCTTGTGAGCCTGCCGGGCTGCTTTCGCGGAACGTGTCAGTGTGCCCTCGTCGCACACTCCGGCCACGCGAAGCGTCAACGAGCCTCGATATTCGATTGTGGCTACCGCCGACAATGGTGACTGTTCGTGCGGTGCCGACGTCCTTGCTCATGGACTGGAGCCCGAAGGCTTGGTCGTCGCCTGGACGAGCAGCATTCGTAGTAATAGCTGTCACGTTTTGACTATAGGTATGATGCCCAGTCGAAAGTTCGTTGTTAACTAGGATGCGGCGGGTCAAGGTGTATAGGAGGGCGTCGATCCACCCGCAGGATGTCAGAAGCGAACCTGCGATGCAAAAGAAGACGTCAGGCATGGCAGTGCCAGTCATTGACACCATTCGTCCCACGGCGATGGGGAGGGTGAGGACAACATAGACTGCTGGGTACATGATCATGAACTTGGTTGCCCTGGACAACTTGCTAGTGTCGTTGTTGATGATGCTTCGGATGCGACCTCGCAGGTGGATGAAAATGTGGCCATAGATGCCAATGGTGCCGACCTCGACGATGAAGATCCATAGGTAATGTAGCCAAAGTCGTTCTCTCTCAAAGTCAACCGAGACCCAGCACTATGGTAAAGTCAGTACGACCATTCGGTAAGCGAACGACTGAGACTTACCCAACCCCCCGCTCGCGTAAAGAAGCGATCTCCGTACAACGCAGGTCCGATGACCGTCAGGACCAAAGCAGCGGCCCAGATCATCAGGATGCCTGCCACGAACCAGGCATACGGCATCTTGTATCCTTTTACAACCCCAAGCCACGTGTGTACGGCGATTGCCAGGACAAAGAAGCCGCTCGCCACATCCCCGATGTGTAGAAACCATGCTTGAATGAAGCACGGCGCTGTCGGTGCCAGTATCTTGCCGAGCTTCAGCCAGTGAAACGTCATGGAGAAGGCAATTGCCTGCTGGAGATCCGCCAGAAGCAAGTTGTAAATCAGGATGACGTATTGGTTATAGCCGACATACTCCTTGTAGTGTTTCCTCCACGAGATCATGCGTTGGGTGATGAAGATGAGCAGCGCGGTGACCGATATCAGAGACATCATGGCGAACAGGCTGACCGGGATGAGTCCCTCTTCGAGGACAGGCGTAAGCGGATCGAGGCTGTTGGGATACGCATAGTATCGCTTCGCGAGCGCGGATCGAGGTTCCATGGCATCCATTTCGAAGGGAGCCATTCGGCCGGCGGGAAGTCGGAATGTTCAATATCGGGACGTCGATTGCGGGACTGCAGACGGAGCGTTTCAATCTTTTTAATACGACGACATGGTTGAAGTAAATGGTCGTGATGCGATAACGGCAAGGCTGCGGCGTTTTCTGTCCACTACCCAATTCGAAAAAGCTGGAATCGGTTGGCACTTTCGTATCGACGGGGCCGAATGGTGGCGATGCAGATGACTGGAATGCGCAGGGTATGCAGGAGGCGCCCTCTTGTGGCTGAGAGGGTGTGTGCTGTCAAAAGATATGGTGAAATAAGGAGGGACCAACACTCGCGAGGGCGACGCTGAAGAATGCAGGTATTAAATGAGTAGGAAGTGGAAACTAAAGATCCACAGAATTGGAGAAGCGGGTCATATTATGGGGGGGGGAGCGACCGTTGATCCTCCAGTTTTCTACCCTGTGCCAGTATATGCAAGTGCACCGTGCTTAACGGCAGCTAAGATCAGCTACAAACGCTTCTGGTCAAGGCGAAAGGTAAATTTTGTCTTGGATGGTATCTAGCGTCCGTACCCTGCACAGCGGCGTACAGCCAGGGAACGAAGTGCCTCGCAGCCTGGTCTAGAGGTAGGGCAGGAGAAGGGACAAGTAGGGAACTGGTAGCCAAGGCCGGTCAAGACTTTCTGGACGGGATCTCATACCTTGATGACGGGCGCAGGCCGGTCGCATAAGGAATTACACGGCAGGCTGAATAACAGGAGGGGAGGGGGGGCTGCAACCTGTGTGTCGTGTGATTGAGTTTCGAAAGGCGCAGCGATGGACACGCCCGCCACCACGTGGAGCGGCAGTCATGGCCAGGTAATCGACAAGAGGACAAAGACCATCGTAGCCACATTGCGCCGTCCCGCAGCCTGCAGCATCGAATGAATCGCAGGCTCTGCACCTCACAATAACTCGTCAGCAAATGTACCTGGCATCACCCTTCCTTCTGCGCAATGCCCACCCCAACTCCGCCCTCCTGAACGCGTCTCCTTGTTCCAGGGTCGGGGTCTGGAAAAACTGCGAGCTTCCATGACTCGATCCACTGCGGACCTGGTGGAGAATCGTCCTATTTGCGGGGGATTCACGCCAACCAGCCGGCCTATCCTGACCCGTCCGGGTTCCTTTTACATAGGGGTCTGCCCCGTTATTCTTGTCGCGACTATTGAATCTGGGACGCCTTCACGTCCAACCCGCCATCCACTGAGACGTTTTTCCGCAAGCGAGCCCCCCTCCTCCGCAAGAGGCGCGCGGCAGGTCAAGAGATACCCAAGCATGGCCACTGCGTCACGCTGTGGGCGAGTTGCCATAGCTGTCAGGTTAATACCACAGGGTCCCTATATTATCCGGCGTCCACCCGGCCACCAGTTCTGCGCTGTGCCTTAGCGACCCGCGCCCTGGCGGTGTGCCTGAGCACTTCCAGCCGATTCCGGGAATTTGGATGACAGCCCTGGAAAACAAAGGACCGATTTGGACGGAAAAGTCGGAGGGGTGCAATCTCGAGCTTCTATGGGCCAATTGGCCGCCGTGGGGGAGGAGTGGTGCCATTACCAAATATCCATCCAACTAATGCGACGAATTGATAAACAGCGACGGCGCAAAAAAGGAGTGTCAAGTTGACGGCGAACTTGGTACACCAGACAAGGAGGGCTGAAACTCAATGGTTCCTACCCAACATGTTCAGGCATGCTCCCTCGTTCGCCACGTGCAGGTGCAGCATCCGGGCCTGTTTCTTTGAACCCGCGGCGTGAAACAAACTGTCAGCACTTGCCTGCACCGTCTCCAGGCTGCATGCTTCCCCTTTTCCAAGACGTGAAGCGATCTTGACAGGTTCATCCCACAGGCGTGCCGAGGAGCTACTGAATCTACCGGATGCACCAAAAGTCTTGTCAATCTCTCCGCTCTGGTTTACCTCTTTGCTCATTGCTCATTGCGATGCGCGTGGCTAGCCACGATCGGCGCTTTCCTTCGCCTATCCTGATGCACACCACACCATACCCTTCTGCTCAACCATACTTCGCAACCCAACGTGGAATCCTGACGTTTTGCGCTTGCTCGAAATCGCATGTGACGAGCATTGAGCTCCCCGACTGGTGTCGACGGCTGAGGCCGCTTCCGCCAAGTTGCCTGGATTTGACCGCAACATGGCCGCCGGGCTCATTTCCCTGCCTTGGGCGAGAACGTGCTCGAGAGCTTGCTTCGCGGGACGCGCTGAGGCACTGTACGTCTAGATATCCCCGCACCCCGCAGAATCCCAAAGGACAAGAGAAGCGCACGCGTTCTAGCTTCGGCGCATACTCCTCTACGAGTTAGCCCATCCTGCACCATGAAACCGTTCTCTCGGTTACGCCGCAGCACTGTCCCCCAGGTCACATCAGATCGTCGAGGTTTCCTACCTGAACCAGCAACTTGCCGCCCGCCATGAGCCGTATCGCTGGGGGGAAACGTGTGCCCTAAAGACCTCAGGTTCCCTCCGTGCGAGTGGCGTTGGCTGACTGCATGACGAGTTTCCCTTCATGCTTGGGAGTAGGATGCGTTCCTGAAGGCGAGTATTTCTTCGTCATCGGTGAGGGCGGTCCGCTCCGTGTTGTTGTCATACCGCTCACATTCACGATGTCACACGACATTAGCCGGGCCAATTCCCTCGGTGTGGCTTTTCTCGCCTGTATGCAGAGCAGCTGTCGAGTCTTCACACTTGACGTACCCTTCAGCTCGCCGCTGGACGGTCTGGATGCAAACATCAACGCCCTGTAAGGCCAGCCACCACGATAACAGAACATGATTTCCAAGCAGCAGGCAGGCAGGACGGCCCTTTTACGCTCCTTCGAATTCTCTTCATCCCGTCCCTGAGCCCGCAGCCTTGGACCCACTCGGGTCAGTCTCCGGCGAGCCCAAGATAGAGGGTAGATGGGGCCGAGTTCCGTCTGTCAATCCGTCAATCACTGGTGATGACGAACATAAACCATGGGCTGGGCTGGGTTGAGGGCTGTCAACTTTTCGTCTTGGCCCTCGGAGGCCTCAAACTCTCCGGACGAGCGCGCTCCTTTGGCGAGCAAATCCGAACCCTGGCCGGCTGGATGCTGGGCACTGTCTGATCGTACGGTGATTGCAGGAGATCATCGTAGGATCTCGAGGTTAACGCAGGCGGTGAGTAGACAGGGACACGACGGCGACGAAGGAATTTTCACTGTGACAAGAGAGGTGGAAGGAAAACTTGTCGCGAGCGTGCGTTCGCCGCTTCATCGCCATTCCTTCTGTGCCCATCACTGCCGAAAGGCCCGTGGGCATTGGGCGGATTGCGTAACGGTGAAGTAAGGCGGGAGAGTGTCTCCCGGGACCGAGGACGAGTCTTATATCCGCGACCGCCTTCATGCTGTGCCCTCGTGTTTTCCTACTTGCCCTGGTTATCCCCGTATCTTGGCTCGGTCCCTGATGAGACGATGTATATTATGCTCCTTGGAAATCCCCCGGGCCCTGGTGGTGGTAACTTTGGCCAACCTCCACGACCATTGTATGTGGAAGTGCGTAGCGCCGCCAGTTTGACAATGCGCCATCTCGTGTGTATGTGTGTGGGCGGACGGTGCTCCGCTCGTCCATCGGCGCCACGATCGCGATCGAAGGTCACGGCTCGTAGTGTGCGACACATGGCGGCGGGTTGGGCTTTCTAGAACGTAAATGCGGGTCATGCCCATCTTATCGATATCGTATGGGCCTTTGCTCCTCAGATCCCTTATTTTAAGAACGTGGCTTTTTATATAGGGGCTTTAATGAGGAGGCACTCACACATGGCGCATTGCACGTCTGGTTGATTTCTGTATCACCGATGGAGTGGAGAATTTGTATTGTTTTCTTTTCAGACTTCTTGGCTCAGCTCGCCGCCGGACTGATGCCTTGTGTCACTTCATTCTCCATCTTCGTTGCAAGTATCATCCTTTCTTCCGAAACTACATCATCATTGAACCCTTTATTCGCATCTCCAGATCACTCCTGCCTTATCCCACAAAAACCTTGCCATACACCCTCAGGGAATCGTATGCATCATCTTCACTTTTCCTTTTTCCCCATCCTTTTCCCCGCCATCGAACCACCAATCTTGGTAACATCACAAAAGCGCACCACCCCAAAGACCCTTCCAGAGAAGCAATTAGACAACCAAGCTATCCTGCCAGGAGCCGAGTATGCACAAGCATGCAAACATGTCGCTCCAACAAGATTCTGCCGTAAGCTGATCTACCCGAGACACAAAGCTTAAAATCAGCAAAAAAACAAAGAAACAAAGCACGGTCGCATATCGCCAGTCCCGTAGGGCTGCTTTGTTGCTTTTCTCATCTCATCAACTCCAGGTTTCCTTCTTTTTTTAGTGAGTCACACACTGCGTTCCTGGCCCCAGCTCCGGATTCGCGGAGAGCTCATGCGTGCACAATATCTGGCGTGATTTTGTGGCATGTTTCCTGGCTAGCTATCTGGCTGGCTGTGCAATCGTGTTGGTGGTATCGGCTCGGGCCTCACGACTGTTGAGCGATGGTCGTGCTCCCCGTGGGGAGGATTGAGTTTGCTGCCGAGTGTGTGATCGGTGAGGGTGTTGTGTGGTTGAGATCCCGTTGCAAGCATGCTTCCGAAAGGGTGTGTGCTCAGCGTCTAATTAGATGGTGTGGATGTGATCGTCTGTGTCACGTTACCGTTTGCTTGGGTGGGCTGAGAGATGGGCTGAAGGGGGAAGAAGAACTTCTGTTCTTTACCGATTGAGAGATGCTTGCAGAGTAGAGGTGCCGCCACAGGGTCTATAGAGGCGCTGTCGTGTGCGTCATTTGCGATCGGTATGTGTTTCTTTGGGATGGGGGCTTGGGAAAAAGTATGCCTTGGAGGGCCTAGATGAAGTTCAACCGGTTTTTTATTCATTAATTAGTAGTAGGAAGCTACGTCTATGCCCGTTTTGGGGTAGTATGGAAACTGTGATACTTTCTGTCTGTCAGTGCTTTTACATGTGGCTAAAGTTGTTTTAACGCTGCTTGCAAATATGTACGATGTGCAATAAAGGCTTTGATGATAGAGCTTCTGCAAACTACTGTGCTACAAGCTACATGACAATCATATCCCGTGGCTTTTCTGGTCCAGAAATATATAGATTTATATCATGTGCCATAACACTAAGGACCATCATGTAGTGCTCGTACTCAATCCATAGCTACAGTATATTCCAAGTGAACTGTATACTCAACTTCTCCAAGAAATAAGTTATAATCCACGTATAAAGTGATAGCCCTAATCGAGATCTCCAAGTCTAGTGGGCATGATATATTACCCTATTTTCAATTCATGTTATAACTCTCCTCTGGATTGTGGCTAGAAACAACTTGCTGGCAACGTAAACGAACACACCCACTTTGTTCGTAAGATTATCAATAACTTTATGGACGGATGTGTGTTGCAGAAACGATGATGGTAGCTGCTATGTGTATGTGTCGATATGATTTACCATGTTTCTGAATCCCATGGTTAGAGGTGCAATCTTGTGCTACCCATGCACTTACTCTAGCTGTTTGATTGAAAAGGGTCCATATGAACATTACTAATGATAACCCATTGCGTGTTCATTTGAGCTATTGGACCCCACTAGTTCCAGTGTGATTGTTAAATTTCTTGAATATGACTATCGAATGACGACTATACCACTAAGAGCGTGTAGCGGAACAACTTACCGGGAGTCTTTTCTGAGCACAAGATAAAATCACGTAATGAGACCCCCCTCTTTTTTTCAAGTCACGCAATATGTGCACATGCTTCTAAAAGATTCAACGTAAAGGCTGCGCAGAATAGTCAAGCTGCACCACAGGACAAATGGCATCCATAAGATAAAGAAGCTACGGGGCTCGGCAAATAGCTGACTTCCCGTCCGGGAGAAATATTTGAATAGCGTACGTCGGTATTCCAAACCAATGCGTTTTTTAATTGTATCATCTAGATCCATCTGTATTCTAGTAGTAATCAGCTTTATAAGATTGAATTTTGTGTTCTAAAGTGGACTGAAGATGTGAAACGAGTGAGCAATGCTCTCTTCTGAGCATGGTGATTACAGCTGCAATTCATTTGTCGGTGATTGCAGAGTACGTGCCGACAAATAGACCCCAAACTGATTTCATGCCTACCGGCACTAGGAAGCGCAACCATTCAAACCCTACATAGCCATGGCAGCAACAGCTTCATGTTCGTCAGTAGTCGACGAAACTGTATTGGGACCTCATTTGCGGCTTCAAATTTCTTCGCCTGGAAGAATCTTCAATGACATGACGCTTTAATCTCATCGATGTTTGCGTAAAGAGTGAGACGAGCATGAAGGACGGGTTGCATCTTTGTCTATCGGGTTTTCTGCGTCAGAACGAATCTAGTAACACACGGGTCGAGATTACCAGTAACGGCGCTAGCTGAAAGCTTGCATAAACAGTGTCCTAGAGAAGATGACAATGGACGGTGGAAGGAACGTGTAATAATTATATGGTTAGTCGAGATTGAACATTCCAACGCTTTGCCATGGCCAATAGCCAATAGGCAATAGCCAATATAGAAGGATTGGCAAGATCCATCTAAGATCAATTAATTAGATTCCAAATCAGGTCGAGTTTCTCGAGAGCTGTGGCGGTGGATTGGCCTCGGTTTGTTGAGGTCCCTATCCAGAGTAACCATTGATGCTTCTAAGAGATAGTTGAACTCAATTCGAAGGTGATGGCACTCATTATGGCCGTATAGTGAACAATTAAGCAAGTCTATTGGTGTCATTATCATAAGCTTTCGCCGAGTGGACACTGAAGCGGAAGGTGGTCTATCGAGCAGGGCAGTGTAGTACAGGACTGTTGTCCACCACTGACAAACACACCGACACTGGAAACAACACTGGGACTGGTCTAGGTTTCATTGGCGCGGAGGGTAACTCTTAGCCACATTGGCATTTCATGTTTATCTGCACGACGAATGCCACGACATCGCCGCTTTCAAATGCTGGAGAAAGTGCAGACCTGAAGAAAATATGAGATCCGTCATAACCACGCCTTTGACCCATCCGTATCCCATTTTGTCGCCCACAAACAAGCCACCGTCTCCACGTCTAGATCGTAGTCTCGTACGGCACAGGGGTAATGCTCTCGGGCTTGTTGTCAACGGCGCTGACGGTCCTGGCCTCCCGGGGAGCAGCGGGCTGGCGCTTCAAGTGCTGGTGGACGCCCTCGGCCTTGGCCTTCTTCCTCTTCTCGGCGTTCTCCTTGACACGGCGGAGGAAGTCGTCGCGGGAACGGGAGTGGCGGACGTGCTCGATGCGGACGTTGATGCGCTTCTCGAGGTAGCGGTTGCCAACCTGCTTGTGCAGGATGACGCCGACGGCGGACTTGGTGACGTTGTAGACAACGCCAGTCTTGCCGTGGTAGACCTTGTAGGGCATACCCTTCTGGACGGCACCTTGGGGGACGTTAGTGGTCTGGCGGGCGAATTTTGCGTCTAGTCTGGGTGCGCTGCGTACCGTTGGCAACAACATCAACAATGTCGCCGACCTTGTACTGCTGGAGGTAGGTGGACAGCTTGATCATGCCCTTCTCCTTGAAGTTCCTCGAGAAACTGCGGCGCCGTCAGCAATCCAGTCATTTTGTGTGCGGCGATGCAGTCGAGACGTACGCATAGCGCGTACCCGCGCGGAGACCTGCAGCGTGACCCATGGCGAATGTTGTCGGGCGGTGGAATTTGTCGTGTTGGAGCGAAGTTGTCGGTGGTCTCGATTTCTGTGAAGTTGGTGCGAAAAGCGCGGGCGGGCTCCTGGAGATTGGCCGGCTAAGCGAGCGCACAGTGCCAAGCCCGCAGCGCCCGCCCCCCTCTAAATCTTCTTCACGATTGTCGAACTTCAACTTCCTCCCATCGACAACTAACCATGGCGCCCCGCAGCTACTCGAAGACGTACTCCGTCCCTCGTCGTCCTTTCGAGTCCGCTCGTCTGTACGTATTTACTGTCCACCATGGCCACTGAGCGAGAGCGTGCTCCGCTTACGTCTGGGACACTTTGGTTAATAAGGTAATAGGGACTCTGAGCTGAAGCTCGTCGGCGAGTATGGTCTCCGCAACAAGCGCGAGGTCTGGCGTGTCCAGTTGACCCTCTCTAAGATTCGTCGTGCTGCCCGGTATGTCGCGCCCCAATTGTCTTTTGCGTTGTCAATTCGCGAGACATGACTTTTCAATCTTTGCATACGCTAACTTGCGCACCAGTTCGCTGCTCACGCTCGACGAGAAGGACCCCAAGCGTCTCTTCGAGGGTAACGCCTTGATTCGCCGTCTTGTCCGTGTCGGTGTGCTCGACGAGTCCCGCATGAAGCTCGATTACGTCTTGGCCCTTAAGATCGAGGACTTCTTGGAGCGCCGTCTCCAGACCTGCGTCTACAAGCTCGGTCTCGCCAAGTCGATCCACCACGCTCGTGTCCTCATCCGCCAGCGCCACATCCGGTGAGTCTTTGCGTCGAAGACGGCTCCTATGCATCTAAATTCTAACCCATATGCAGCGTCGGCAAGCAGATCGTCAACGTTCCCTCTTTCATGGTCCGCCTTGACTCCCAGAAGCACATTGACTTCGCCCTTACCTCGCCATTTGGTGGCGGCCGCCCCGGCCGTGTTAGGAGGAAGAAGGCCAAGGCCGCCGAGAAGGGCGGTGACGAGGACGGCGGCGAGGAGGACGAGGAGTAGATTATACACCCGCTCCCCCAGGAATGACACAGTATGGATGATTGGCGTTGGTCATGACGGGATGATTCCTTTAGGCAGTCATTCTGCCTTCAAGTTCGGCATATCCAGCGTGGGTCTCGGTCGGTGGGCAATCTACAGTTTGACCTGCAGATTTATGCTCATCCCAAAAAATTTCAAGTTCACATCTGTGTCATTGCATATGCGGTACTCTTGATGTGATTGGTGATTTGATGTTTGCCCGGTATATCGGCTGGATTTATTAGTAGGGATAAGGTGCTACAAATGCACATTCAACAATCACATGCTAACAAATATTTCGTCCCATGAAATATCATCTGTACCTAGTGAATATTTTCAGACTATCAATCTCCACAATTTCCCCTGCCTAGGATATACCCAAATGGCCCAATTCCCTCCGATGCTATGCCCCACCCTGACCATACTCCCACCCAATGTAATCCCGCACGGAGCTTTTGTCCTGACCTGCCCATCCATTTAGTAACCCCCAACCGAATCGTCAGTATACAGCCTCGTCACGCCAGCCGGCCTCTCCCCATCCTTCTCCGCCGCCACCCTCCTACTCTCCTGCATGATCCACAACCCACTACTCGTCCCCAGCCGTGTGGCACCCGCCTCCAGCATCGTGACTGCATCCTCGAGACTCCTCACACCGCCGCTGGCCTTGACCTGCATCCTGCGGCCCATGATGGGGGACCCGCCATTCGCCTCCGTCTTGGTGGACAGATACTCTGCGGCCGCGACCATGAGCTGGACGTGGGGCAGCGTGGCGCCGTGCCCGTTGAAGCCCGTCGACGTCTTTATGAAGTCGAAGTTCGCGGCGGCGGCGAGGTGCGCGGCGGCGAGGATTTGCGCATCGGACAGTTGGCTGGTTTCGAGGATGAGCTTGAGGACGGTGGGAGAGGGACAGAGGGAGCGGATGCTGGCAAGCTCCTTGTAGATTGCGCTGTAGTCTGGGATCTCGGGGTCTGAGGCTGAGGTTGTGGATGTGGTGGGCGAGGAGCCGGGGACGGAGTAGGGGCCTTGGGTTGCGGTGGCGCCGTTTTGGGGGCGGGTGTTGGCGGCTGTGTTGGCGGCTGTGATGGTGTCGGCAGTGGAGTCGCGCTTTGTGGTTGGGGGAGGGGGGGAGGGGCTGTTGTGCTTGGTGAGGAGGTTGTAGTTGAGGACGACGTCGAGTTCGCTGGCACCGGCGGCGACGGCGGCGCGGGCTTCGCGCAGCTTGGAGTAGGTGTCTTGCGTGCCCTCGTGGAAGCCGACGACGCAGGCGACGACTACAGGGGAGCCTTTGAGGTTGGTGATGCAGCGGGAAACCCAGTTCAGGCGGACGCAAACGCTCTGGTTGATGTTAGGATGCAATGCAAGTGAGATGATATGAGACGAGACGAATCTAAGGATGCAATTGACCGAGAACAAGAAAATAGTGGGAAATGTATGGACTCGAACAATAGATAATACACATAAGAGGAGAGCCTTTTACACCACACTTTCGTCTGAAGGTACTCCACAAGAGCGTAGAAAAAAGGACCCACCTTGAACCCCTCAGTCCGCGCCTCAGAGCACAACGCATCAATCTGCGCCGCTGTAGCATCGAGCTTCAAAACGGTGTGATCGACCGTCTCTGAGAACTCTTTGCTGCCATTCTTGGGCGCTTCGTACTTGTTCCTCTTCTCGCCAGCGTCGTTCTGCTTCTTCACTTCAGCCAGAACGCGCTTCTGCGTCTCGGCAGTTTGGGTCGCCCACTCTTCATTCGTGTATCGATCAGTCATGACCTGAACGTCGCCGAGCTCGGAGTCCAGCGCGGGGTTGGCGGCCAGGAAATCGCGGATCAGGACCTCAGAGTCCGTGAGAGGCGGGGTGGTTTGCGAGGTGGGTGCATTTGTGGAGGCCATGGCTGGATAGCTTTTTTTTCTTTACTGGCCTTCGCCTTTTTTTTCCCTACTAATCCTATCCTTGGTCAAGCCTGATTTTCCTTTTTGGCCCGCGGCGGCAGCAAAGCAGAACAGCTGATTGCAGTTGGATGACGTCGATTTGCGCGCTCGTGCGAGGGTGGGTTTTAACCGCCGTGGAGATCGTTTGCCTGCAAGGGGGGCCGTGCTGGTTTCTGTTGGTTGACTGGTATCGATGCTGGGGCTGCGATGTTTGTTTATGTACGTCTTCTGTAGTTTCGAGGGTCCGCGTTTCAATTTCGGAGGTCAGCGAAAGGCCTTTCTGCTCGTCATGCGGAACTCGCCTTTGGCCAATCGTCCGCCTAATCCAGACCGTGGTCTTCTACTGGCGGTTAGTTCGCCCGCAGCCAAGTAAGCGCCTGCTGCTATTGGTAAGGTGTTCACGACATGCCAGGCACTTAGTGTCAGTATCATAGATTTCAGTCTGCAAAGGTGGGCTCCTAGGGCATGCCGTCGCCAGGTCCATGCTGCAAGTGCGGGGTCAATCAGATTTCGAATTCAGCAGACAGCACTGGAGCGAGCGTGAGGATTTGATTTTGTTCGATTATACAAAGGACCGCTTGCATGCGGAGGATCCTCGATTGCAGACCGGTCCTCACTACTGGACGATTGATCCAGAGCTCTGAGATGCTATCTCGCCTTCCACATGCATGTATACATGAAAGATGTCGAAAGCCATGCCGAACAAAGGAAAATAGATTCGAGAGAAAAGGTCGCTGTGATCAACGCTAGATATCCGGAACTCCCTTTTTGGTTGGCTTGACCCGAGTCGAAAGATCCCTCTTCTATCTTGCAGTCGAGTCGGTACCAATGAGATCTACGACCCTATCCCATCATCGTGGTTATCATAATCCGTCACTCCCCCCGCTCTCGCTTCATGGTCGTCGTCTACTTCCTGCGGAAAGAGCAGCCCTCAGTGAGACGGGCCTTGCCACCGGTAGGCTGGCACCTGTTTACACAATCAGCATCTATAATTTTCCCGCACTAGAATCCTTCCACTTACAGGACCTGCGAGCAGCCCTGGCAGACAACGACCGTGTTAGCGTGCGAGAAGACGGTGGTGATGGTGAAGCAGCCGGGGCACTTCACGTCCATGAAAAAGCTCCGTGGGGCCGGGACGAGGGTCTTGAGCTTGTGCTTGCGGGCCTCACTATAGGAAGCCGTTAGTCGCGATTTTCACGCAAATTTGGAAGTCGTCGAGATTGGAGACGTACGCGGCCGGGGTGGGGTTGAGAAGGTCAACAGCGAGAACCTGTGCGTGGCCTCATCAGCAAAAATTTCGGGATGAAAAGATGGGTTCGTGGCCGTAGGCTGCCCAAAGGGCGGGAATTGAAGATTTCGTGGCGAATTCGACTGTCGTGTGTGCTTGCGCGCGCACGCTTTCCCTGGCTGCCTGCGGACCGGATGAGGGCGGGACTTACCATATTGACTGATTATGGAGTGTCCTTGGTATTGAGAATTTGGCTGCAGGTCGGAGTCGATGGATTGATCGAGGGAATCGAAGGACGTGGTGGCTCGAAAAGGTGAGGGGAGGAGGCGGCGACGGCGCAAAGTTCAATGTTCTGTGGGGGCCTGCCAAGGCCTAACCGAAGGAACCCACTCGCGCCCTCGCCCTCACTTTCCCTCCACGCACGACAGTTTTTTCTCGTGAGGGGCTGTAAAAGGGGGGGAGTGAATCCTGCAATCGAACGGAGCGACGTGGCATTCACACATTTCCCACTCTGGCGTTTTTCCACATATGGCTTGGCATTTGCCGTTGCACTTGGAAAAGGTTATTCCCCTAACATCATAGTGGCCAGTTTGGTCACCACAAGACCGGTCAAGCCCTCTTTCTACCAACTAACGGTGGTACGAAGTAGACTGTATATTCTATATGTGACGGGCCTTGGAAAGCCCGCTGCTGGAGGCTAATTCATATGAGGGATCAAACAACGATTAAGAGGCTGCTGAACCATCCAATGCAGCAGGGATGCCAAAAGTAAAATAAATCTTATTCACAGCGAAAAAAAGGGAGGAAAAGCAAAACCAGATAAGCGCCGTCGCGATAGCTGGTGCAGTGAAGAATGGTGAAAACAGGAAGTGTCGTAGCCGCCGAACCTTATGGAGGTTCCTGTTTCCAAAGTGAACCAAATGCCAAAGAATGAGAAACCGGTGCAGACCAACCACCTTTTCTAGCTGGCAAAACTCAGCAGTCGAATACAGAGTACAAGGATATAGAGGGGAAGAATGGGCATCAGGTGGCAGAAACGGTTGAATATCAAGGAGGTGACGGAGTGATGGAGCTGGACTCGAGTGAGGAGAGATGCATCGAAATCACATGATGGTACAGCCACCGCTCTGGTCCTTGTTCGTCTTGACCTGGAGAGCGACACGGGCTGCCTCTGTGAAGGCCTCGTTGACGCCGCGGTTCTTCATGGCTGAGCACTCTGCCACGCATGTTAGCATATTCGGCAAGCAGCTGACAAGTGCACACAAAGGATGGAATACGCACCGAGGTAGCGCAGCGCCTTGATCTTCTCGGCCACCTTGAGGCCCTCATCGTAGTTGATCATTGGCTTCTCGGGCTGCCCCTCTTCGTCGTCATCGCCCTCCCGCTTTCGCAAGTCACACTTAAGCGCCACCAAAACGAGTTTGACGCCTGGACAGTTCTCGGCAATCTCTCCCACCCACTTCGTCTCAACGTTCTCGAGCGAATCGGGCGAGTCGACCTGTTTCTTACATCAGAGAAGGGTTTGGCAGCCACTACGGAGCTGAAGCGTACGCTGAAGCAAAGCATAATGGCATGAGTGTCATCATAGCTGAGCGACCGCAGTCGGTCGAATTCTTCCTGCCCGGCGGTATCCCAGAGGCTCAGCTCCACATGCGTGTTGTCGATGTAGATGTCTGCGCAAAGATTAGTCACCCTCCATGTGGACAGACTGGTCGTGCGACGGACCATGGACGTAGTTCTCTGCGCGCAATTGGTCAGCATTGTTTGCGCATGGGCATTCGCAGGAGCCTCTCACCAAAGACAGTTGGCTCACTGTTGAGTGCTCAGGTTAGCGCAAGGAGCCCACACTCAGGGTACCCACTCTACTTACTATACCGTGGGGAAGTAACTGCGGTGGCATACACGTCAGCACAAGACCTGTCCAGAGAGGGCCCCGCCGGGCGAGAAAAGGACGTGTTCACACGGACAGCAGGTCAGACTTACCCTCGCGTGAAGACGTTCAGCAGCGACGTCTTGCCGCAGGCACCATCGCCTCTGTAGACAGTTGTTAGCCCCCGTACTGGGCAGTCGCATGGCGGCGGCGGCCAGGCGACGGCGACCCCGCAAGCAGAGAGACGTACAGAAGCACTAGCTTGCGCTGCACGGACTTTGTTCCACCACAGAGCGGCATCGCGAAGGGCTGGGGGTGGGCAGAGTCGGCGGCCGATTCGATCCGTCGGTTTAGGGACGAGGGTGCGGGCGCGTGCGTGGTACGAAGCGCTGGTCGGCGGCGGGCAGCGAGGGTGTAGAGGGTCGGAGGGCGAGTCGCACGGGGCGAGGGGGCGGGCAGCGAGGAGTTAAGGATGTGGTGAAGTCGAGAGGCGTTCTAGAGCTGGGCTGGACGAGGTCGCAGACTGGCAGATATGGGTTGGGTTGAGGGAGACCGGTACAACGTTAGTCCTGATTCGGGGGGGCACACTTCGCCTCTCCACCACGTCTCCGCCGGCCCACGTCGCGGCGCGCGTGGCTTAGTTCCGTGTGGTGTCTGGCGCCCGTCGACACCTGCCGAAGCGGCGCCAAGCTGCGAGAGGAGAATTGCTTACTAGGAGACAAAAGTGCCGGCGTTGAGGCCTAGCTGCGACGGCGACGTGGTGCTGCAAACGCTCTCTTCAAAGGTTGTTGTGATGGGGAGAAAAACACGCACGGCCGTGCATTCGGCCGGGGGCATGATGCTTGCACGATCTGCCGCCGACCGACGGGCAACCTTGGGACAGCTGGAATTGAGGGCCGGGATATGCTCACATGGCTCACATGCTGAGGGCTGAGGCGTCGCCATGATCTGCGTGCCTGGGTACCGGCAGGGCCTCAGCCAGCGTCGAGCCCCATGCGACGCCCCTGGGCAATTACTCTGCCAAAGAATGCGAACGAGATTGGCAGCCCTCCCCTTTCTAAGAATAACGTCATTGAGCGTGCATGAACACGAAGGAGTCGCGGGCCATCTCGCAGCGAACTGCCCGCCCGCCCTGTACAGCTGTAGCGGTGCGCCCCATGGCGAAACATGGCCATTTGGCTCTCCTGCCCGGCTGCCCTCTCGGTGCGCTACAGAGGGAGAAGCCGTGACTGCTGCTTGATGACAATCGATAGCGCCGTGTCATCAGCTCAACAATTCCCCGACAATCGTCCCCCGGGGCCGTGGCCTGGACCCTCCGCGCTGCAGCCGTGGCTTCGCGGGGCGGCCGAGTGCCCGGGTGAGAGGGCAGTCTCCCTCCATGTCCAGGAAACAGCCGTGTGCCTGCGCATGCCGGTTGCTGTGTGGAGTGGAGTGTAGAGTGTACCTGGGTAGACTAGCACATGTTAGTGAGCCCTCTGCGCCATGGAACCTGCTTCAACGGTTGAGAGACTGGACTGAATGCCCGGTGGGTTCCATGCAGCGAGCCGCCTAGTGCCCCTCTAGCGGCGCGATCCGCTTACATAATGCGGCCATCGCGGGGCTCCAGGCAGGCACCGCCGACGAGGGCGAGCAACCTCACCCAAGAGCCGCAGAGCTTCCAACCCCGATCCGAGCCGCCTTTCTCCCGCCCGCCTTCGCCCTCCCCACCGACAGCTTCCCGGACAGCAATCCTTGCACGCTCGCCCGAAAACACCCTTGGTCTTTTACGACGCCGCCCGTCCACGCCGCAACCATGTCCGACGACGATGATTTCATGCAGGACTCGGACCAGGAGGAGTACGTCCTCGATTTTACATCCCTGGCCGCCACAACCCTGCCTTTTCTTTTCCTCTGACTTTTTCCAGGTACGACTTTGAGTACGAGGACGACGACGAAGAGCAGGGCGGAGATGTCGATATCGAAAACAAATACTACAATGCGAAGCAGCTCAAGGCGGACGACCCCGAGGCTGCCATAGACGAATTTCTGGGCGTTCCAGCGCTCGAAGAGGAGAAGGGTGACTGGTATGCCTGGGCCAGCGCTCCGACGGACAACGCTGACTGTACACAGGGGATTCAAGGGTCTCAAACAAGCCATCAAGCTCGAGTTCAAGCTGGCACGGTACGAACAGGTGCGCATGGCCCGGCCACGTTCTTGCGGAAGCCATCGCTAACCTCGGAGCCAGGCAGTCGAGCACTTCAAAGAGCTTCTCACCTACGTCAAATCAGCCGTGACCCGCAATTACTCGGAAAAATCGATAAACAACATGCTCGACTTCATTGAGAAGGCTGCAGAGGACGCGGAAGCATATCGCTGCATGGAGAAGTTCTATGCCCTCACCCTGGACACCTTCCAGAGCACCAACAACGAACGGCTCTGGCTAAAGACAAACATCAAGCTCGCCCGGCTGTGGCTAGACCGGAAGGACTATCGCCAGCTGACGGAGAAGGTCCGGGAGTTGCACAGGGCATGTCAGAGGGAGGATGGAACAGACGACCCGAGCAAGGGCACTTATTCATTGGAGATTTATTCTCTGGAAATCCTCATGTATGCCGAGACGAGGAACAACAAGCGTCTAAAGGTCCGTTTCATCCACCCCATCCATCCACGGCCGCATGCTCATCTGACAATGCACCAGGCCCTCTACCAACGAGCGCTCAAGGTTAAATCGGCAGTCCCACATCCCAAGATCATGGGCATCATCCGCGAATGTGGTGGCAAGATGCACATGAGCGAAGGCGAGGACCCAGAAGCACCGAGACACTGTGCCATGACTAATTCGTCGCAGAAAACTGGAAGGGGGCGCAGAGCGACTTCTTCGAGAGTTTCCGAAACTACGATGAGGCGGGCTCGCTCCAGCGAATCCAGGTGCTCAAGTATCTGGTGCTCGCGACCATGCTGTCGGGCTCGGATATTAACCCGTTTGATTCGCAGGAGACGAAGCCCTATCAGAACGACCCTCGCATCTCCACCATGACGGACCTGGTCAACGCCTACCAGCGGGAGGACATTCACGAATACGAGAAGATCTTGCAGAACAACCGGGATCTGCTCAAGGACCCCTTCATCGCCGAGAACATTGACGAAGTCACACGCAACGTGCGGACCAAGGCCGTCATCAAGCTGGTGGCGCCGTACACGCGCTTCACCATGTCCTTCATCTCCAAGCAGCTGAAGATATCCCTCCCCGAGGTCCAGGAGATTGTCGGCTTCCTCATCGTGGACAAACGCTTGCGTGGTAAGATCAACCAGCAGAGCGGTACGGTGGAGATCGAGAGTAGCACAGACATGGATCGGGTGCAGGCGATGAAGGAGTGGAGTGCAGCAATTGGGTCTCTCTGGGGCGCGGTGCTGAACGAAGGGGACGGCTTTAAGACGTCTGACGAGGGCGGCTCGCAGTTCCCCTCGAGTGGGCCCGGCGGACTCGAGGCCGTGTCACAGCGTCCCTGGGGCCTGAATGGCCTGGGAGCCAAGTCTGGCCGGCAGAAAGGCAAGGGTCTCTCGGGACGGCTGCCGGGTGGAAGCAAAGGATGACTTGCAGGACGAGGGCCTGCAGGCGGTTTGAAGCACTAGGCGTGGAAGTGGTGGAGAAGGGCAAGGAGACGATGGGGCAAAGAGGGTTCCACGATGCCGTCACTGAGGTTTCCCTGGCCTGAAAGGATTGAAACATGCGGCAGGTGATTCCAGGAGGAAAGATCACGGTTGGGTGGCACAGGGTAGTACAAGGCAAGAGATTCGATTTCACATGAGCAAGTGCATCGAGCTGGCGTCGCAGCAGCGGTCGGAGGCGGACTTGTTCGGGTACACGCTGTACGCCGTCTGCCACGGTCAGCAGCGAATTGCCCATGTAACATGGCCTCGTTTTCTGGGTTGCAACCAGGCGAAGGCAGAAAAAAAAAACCGATTGTGCGGATTGAAGGCGCGCCCGCCGCCATGGTGCGCCCCGCCTCATGATAGCCCGTGATGGCTCGAGTGGTCGGACGTGCCACTGAATGGAGCCAGAGTGAAGGGTGTGAAGTGAAGTGTATGCCGTTGACTGCAGCGTGACAAGTAGGCGGGCCTGAGCTCAGCTTGCTGCTGGCTAGCTAGCTAGTGACGGAGGACGGAGGCGAGAGAGGGTCGACGTCCCCGCAAACACGGCCGGGGATGCGGCAAGAGTCTTGAGTGCTGGGTTGCAAGCGAGACGGCTGTCCAGGGCCCCAGTCGTCTTCGTCTTGGTAGTGGGCGGCAGCGAGTGGTGGCCTTGGAGGTGCCCACGCGTGCACAGGTCGTCGCTTGCAGCGTGGGGGGGAGGTTTAGTGTGTGTGCGTGTGTGGTGTGTGGTGTGCTGCTGCTGCGGGCTGCGGGCTGCGGGCTGCGGGCTGTGGGCATTGCATCGACATGTCTCCAGGTTATCGCGGTACGGAGCATGGTTTCTTTTTGCTGCCGCGTCGGCGCCTCGAGGGGCATGGGCGAATCAGGCGGCTGCTCACAACGATGGCGACAAAGAGGAGCTATGCAGCTGCGAGGTGGTGAGGGCCAGAGAGTCGCTTTTTCGGCACCATGGCTTGCCCCCAGCCATGGGGCATGGTCATGGTCATGGTCATGGTCAGTCACGGTCCTGGTGAGAGGGATGGGCGCACACACACAAGGCCGCCCGTCATCGCCAGCCAGCCATTGTTGCCATGCAGCCATACAAGCATGCAGGCGGCGAGCCATCGAGGCCACTGGCTGCGCGTCACCGGCGCTCACAGGCAGCCAGCCCGCCTGGTCTCTTGCTTGCTTTGGCCGGCCAGCCTCGTCTCCGCAGAAAAGCTCCGGGCGGCGGCGGTGCTGCGGACGCGAGAGCCTCCTGGGTACTCTGATGCGACCATGCGACCATGCGACCATGGCGGGAGCGAAAGGGGGGCGGCAGAGTCAGTTGCTCTGTAGAGCAATGGCCGCAGTCGTCGTAGCTCGTCGCCATCATCACACCCCCCCGCTGGGCGTGCTTCGCATCCGCCGTCCGCCGTCCGCTGTCGGCAGTGCCTGCTAGACGCTGCTAGACGGTGCCCCCCCCCCAGCGGCCTCGTCCATGGCGGCGGCGGCGGCGGCGGGCACCATGACCATGTTTCTTTTGCTGGAGAAGCGCCCAGGTGCAGATTGTGCGCGCCCTTGAGAGCAGGAATTCCCTCCCTCTTGTACGCCGTCGCGCTCGCCCTCCCCCCTCCGGTTTCACCTGAAGCAGCCCCATCGCTCCCTGTGCATGAGGCGCCGTCCAGCATTGACCGAGATCGATACAGTGGTTCTCCAAGGCTCCTGTACCACGCAGCCCGGCCGTTCCAACCCGCCAGGCCAGGACCAGGCTCAAAAAAAAGAGCGTGTTGCAGAGCGCTTTCGGGGCTCGTGTGCCTGGCAGCATACCAGCAGCCAGCAGCAGTCCTAGTGCCAGTCCCGTCCATGCCAGTGGGCAGGCCCCGTTGATCGCGCTCCTGTCTCTCTGATATATTGGCGTGCCCCTGGACGCCCGTGGGTATCACAGCAACGACCACCCGCGGACCTCGATCCCGCTCAATACTAATACAATCGGTGCGCCGCTGCTGGAGCCATCTCCACCCGTGGACTGCTGCCGCCAGTCCGAGCCAGCCCCTGCCTTGCCTGCCAGCCCGCCCGTCTGCCGCCCTCGTCGTCGTCGTCGTCGTCGTCGCCGCCGCCGCCGTTGGGATAGTGCTGGGACGTGTTGTCGTTGTCGCCGTTGTCGCCAGCAGCTCGCTCCCGCCCGTTGCTCCCGCCGCACAGCTTGCTCTGCTCCCATTGCTGCGCAGCCGAGCTCTGCAGTGGCCTTGCCTGTCCAATTGCCCGCCTGCAGGCCCGTCACGCCGCCGACCATCGACCAGAATCGAGCTAATCGACGTGCCATCGCCCGAATCGCCCTCCAGGACGCGGAGAGGGGGCCTCCCGCCAGCCCGCCGTGAGCTGAGAGCGTGAGCAGCCGTGCAAACGAGCGTCCGCAGACGCACCCGCAATCTCGCAGAGCCATCTCGCAGCTGCAGTCGCCGACCAGCCTGCAGTCCGTCGCATCTCGCATCGCCCGAGTCGCAGCCGTCGCAGACGCCGCAGGGCCCTCAGGCCTCGCCGCCGCCATAAGAGCGTTGTCGTGATGAGTCGGCCGTCGGTGCTCGCGAGTCCCTTCCACCACTACGGGCCTCCGCACAGTCACTACGACAGCGCCGTCCACTCAGCGCTGACCTACCGGCAGCCGCTGCCACTCCGCCCGCCGGAGCTTCCCGCCGCCTACAACACTCAGCACACTGGCCACCACGGCCGCACCTCCACCGTCAGGATGTCGGGCCCCGCTTACATGCCCTCCGACGAGGAGCTCGCCCACCTCCAGAAGCTGTCCAACGACTTCGAGCCCGAGCTCACCGTGAGCCCCCCCCCGTGCTGCTCTGCTGCTGACCCCCCGCTGACGATGCATGCCAGGGCCCCCTCGTCGGCGAACGCCAGGACAGCGCCGCCATCGCGACCGAGTACCAGCACGCCGACCCCATCTACAGGATCAAGACGGCCGCCCTGCCCTCCAAGTATGCCTACTTCCGCACCTGTCGCGGCGACGGCCACTGCGGCTGGCGAGGTCAGACACCGCCCCCCCCCCCCCCCCAATTGCTGCTGCTGCTGCTGCTGCATCATGTCCTAACACCGCCATACAGCCATTGCCTTCGGCTACTTCGAGGCCCTGATCCGCGTGGGCGACGCCCACCAGTGCGACGGCGAGATTGGACGTCTCGACTCCATGGGCAACCTGCTCGACCTGGCCGGCTACTCTCGTGATGTCTACATTGACTTTGCAGAGGAGGCCTTCGACCTGCTCCGCAAGCTCGCCGTCTCATTGCGCGACATGGACGGTGCCGCTCCCAGCATCCTGCTCCAGACCTTCAACGACATGAGCACATCCATGGCCATCATCACCTACTTCAAGGTTCGTATGCACAGTCCCCCGTCTAGGCGAGGCCACCGCAGCTAACCACCGTGCCCCGTAGCTCCTCGCCAGTGCATGGGTGCAGTCGCGTTCCGACGAGTACAGAGACTTTGTGGCCCCCATGGACCTCAAGACGTACTGTGCCATCAACATCGAGGCCGCCAACTGCGAGATCGACAACGTCGCCGTCGTTGCCCTGGCCGATGCCATCATCAAGCCCGCCCGCTTCGGTCTCGAGATCCTGTACCTGGATCGCTCCCAGGGTGAAGAGGTCAATCCCAACTTCGTTTCCGTACCCGTGGACGAGATGGGCATGCCGATCCCCAATCCTGCCGCCATGCTGCGGCTGCTCTACCGACCGTAAGCTATGCTTTTCTTCTATCACCTGCTGCCTCACGGCTGACAATCTCTAGTGGTCACTATGACATTCTCTACAAGCAAGAGGACTTTATCGCACAACCACCTCCCCCACCACCGCCACAAGCGCCGGTCCAGGTAGCTTTGCAGTATGACCAGAGGAGTTTCGTGCCAATGGACATTCCGGAATACATGACCATGATTCCCGGCCTGATTACCCCCAGCCTTGATCAGAGGTGGTCCTCGGCTTCGTTCGACTTCAGCGCAAGCCCTGCCCCACAGCCCCAGATGGCACCCGTACAACCGTACGCACCGGCCCCGACACCCACCACCTCGCATCAGGAATACGTGTCGCCCATTCAGCCTAGTCATGTGAGCCACCACAACCCGGTCAGCCACCACAGTGTGCAGATGGAGCCGCCTGTTTCATTACCGATGCACCCCCCGCCCCCCGCGCCCCCCATGGCCATAGACAAGGCTCCCTCAGTGGGCATTGAAAGGGGTGGCCCCTTCCGGCCCTCCATATACGAGTTTGAGCCTGGATACGGCGCCGGCCAGCCACACTCGCTCCCCTTCCAGACCTCGATATTCCGCAAGTGAGTGCCTCTCCATTACGCCTCTTCTGTATCTTTTTACTAATGCCGCGCAGCTCACATTACAATACGGCACATTTCTTGAACCCAGATTTCCAGCCCGAAGAATGGTCGCCAGAGACCGAATATGCGACGGGCAATCGAGGAAGACACAAGTCAGCCTCGCAATGATGTGGCATCCGACATGCCTAGCTGGGAGTTCACTTTCGCTCTCTGGGGGGTTTTCTTCTCTCTCACATTTTAGCGACCACTAGCGCCGGCGTTCATCGAGCTCGAAATGCTTGCTTTTGCTGATTGCATCATCCTGCGACACGGCCTGGAACCCTTGACGACCACTGACGACATCACATTGCTAATCGCGTTTTTCGGTCACTGCCCTGTCAACCACATACACACAACATTTCCTGCTCCAGCATTGATTACCTTTCCTTGACAAGTCTCGTTGGTCTGGGCGGACGTCTACTCTTCACCAGACTGCAAGAAAGCCACCCGCGAGGAATGACCGTGACGATTACCAAAGACTATCTGCCTCAGGGTGCCCACCGTTAGAGTCGAACATGGATTATCTGTTTTTTTTTTCCTTCACCTCAGGCCCACCACCTCCTGCGCCTCCTTTAATCAATTTCTCTCCTCTCTCGCTGTATCTCTTTCTGTTCCCCGGCTATTTGGTATGCGTGGTTTTTCTCAATCTGTTCTGTGCTTTTCCCCCCTCCAGCTGCCGTAAGGTTTCTTTTTTTTGTGCGTGTCTCTCATCAGTTTCCCTCCCTCCGAGTTGCAAGCTCTCCCAGGATCAGCATACCCCACCCCTCATTCTGGCCGACGGTCGCATGGGACGCCTCCATCCTCGAGACTTTTTTTGGAGCTGCTGTGGGAACCGTTTTGGGTTCTATTGGCGCGGATATAGGCGCATATGGATGGGTTACTTTTGGGGGTCAACCGATTGATGGGTGAAGGGGAAATGACTGGAAGAGCTTCACAGGGGCTGGATGGGGCGCTGCAAGGCTGTTGCATTTGCTGGAGGGGCCGCTACTGGTGGATCGAGAGAACAGCTCTCGGGCGGTTCGATTGGTGGGTTACCTTCCTGTGGATGCAGCGGTACGGACTGGAACTGCAGCGAGGCGTAGATAAATTGTAGAGGCTACCGAAAACTATAAAACCCCATATTCTCAAATAAAACTGCCTTGTGCCTTGGCTGTTTGTGTGATAGGGCCGGCCGATGCCGAATGGTGTCTGCAAGGAGTGCTAATTCTGATGCTTCAGCTAGGCAACGAGGGGTTGACACGTCCATTGACCATTGAGCAGTGCAGAGGCAGAACAATGCAACGGCAATGCAGAGGGCAAATCATCTGTCTGTCTGGATTGCAATAAAACAAAAGTTTCCACACTATACGAGGCGCCCGGCAATCCGTATGGTATGCGTATGCGCACGTCTGATCCGCAGCGCCAATTCCTATCCATCCGTCGCCCCTCACGCCCTCCCTCGTTCCTCATAACCACAGCCGCTGCCTGCGGGACCGCAAAACCTGGATACACTTGGGTCATGGCATGCCATGGGTTGGCTGTCCTCGCCCGCGCCGCAGCCTCCACCGCCGCCTCCCTTCCCGTCCGAAAGAACGACCAGCGAGCGGGAGAAAAAGGGGTGGGGGGGGACGCAGGACTGACTAGACACCTACATACGTAGCTGGGCTGGACCGGGCACGTCCCCCCCTGAGAAAGTAGAGATGTGATGCGTGCGGGACGGACGGGCGCGCCGCTCGCCTCGCCTCGTCTCCAGCAGGACGTAGCATGGCGTGGCAGGGCAAGGCAGGGCAGGGCAGGGCAGGGAAGGGCAGGGCAGGGCAGAGCAGAGCAGGGCAGGGCAGGGCAGGGCAGGGCAGGGCTTCGCATCGCCGCAGCCGGTAGTGCGGTGCGTCGGTCTTGCCATCCAGCCAGATAACCATTGCGCCTCCCGACCTAGGGCAGCAGCGACGACAAAAAGAAAGAAAGAAAAAGAAAAAAGAAGACCCAAAGGAAGGAAATGCGGGAGGGGATGGCGGGATGGCGGGTTTGGAGGGGAGGTTAACGGGCATGGAAAGCAAAATGAGGAAAAACCATGGATCAGCTTGCGGGAGGGCACACGCATGGTGGTGGAAAGTCTACTGATACCTTCCCCGTGCCCCGGCATGAGGTATGCATGTCAGTATGGCTGGCTAGCTGGCTGGCGATTGCTGGCAGTAGTGGGATGTGAGAGAGCGGCAGCGGCAGCGGCAGCGGTTGCGGCAGCGGTTGCGGCAACGGGTGAGGGGACAGGCCTCTACCTAGGTAGCTCGCTGGCTGGCTAGCTGGCTGGCTACCTGTCAGCATTGTTGGGCATGTAAGTTAGGGTTTTTGTTTCTCTTTGGCTCTGCGCTTTGTTTGCTCGCTCTCGGCCTCCCTTGCGTCGGTCCTGCATACGGCACGAACGGGCTGACGAACACGCCTCGGAGGGCCGCGTGCAGCGTATAGCTTCGCCTGTGCCGTACGTAGCCTCCCCCACCTGCTCGCTGGCCAAACCTCGCACTTGGCCGAGTGGGCACCGCACCTGTCTCTCTCCTCTACTCTGACTGTGAGAGGTCCATGGGTGCGTCCTTCGTCTTTGCCAAACCAACCTAGACCTAAACCCTAACCGCAGGCGGAAGGATCGTCCGAACGCGCGCACACAGCACATCACACTCATACACAAGTCCAGAGGGGCAGGATGGGCCCAACGTTTGTGCGTCCACACCAAAGCCCCGTCTTGTGAACCCCAGGAGCTGCGCGCCATGTGCACGGCGCACGGGCCTGTAGTAGTACCGCAGCTGGCTGGACGGCACTTGTCACCACCAGCAGCAGCAACAAAGGAGTCAGAATCACGGCGTTTTGCCCTCAGGTGCGCTCGGCTCAGGTGAGGGTGAGATGAGATGAGGATAGGAGAGGTGCAGCGTGATCAAAGCTTGGGTTTTGCATTTGCATTTGCATTTGCATTTTGCATTTTGCGTTCGCGTCCTTTTTTTTTTTTTCTTTGCGTGCAGCTGCAAGTACGTACGTGAGGCTAGGCTGATTAGTCTGCTCGCTAGCCTAGCTGCTGGCCATGAGGGTAGTCTGTAGCAGAGAAGTAACCGCAGCAAAGAATCGGCCTAGGAAGCAAGCAGCCTGAAGCCTCAAGCAATCAATCGAGCAAGCAGAAGCTGAAGTCACAAACGAGGGGACGTGCGTGCCCGTGGTTCGTTTTGGTTTATTCTTGGTATCGTCACGGGTGGTACAGCGCCATCCGTCGTGCCTCCTATTTGCTTTTCCTACCCCGCTTCTTGCACATCATGTGGCGGGCCCTAGGTACGAGTCTTGGGAGCGAGGGAACGAGGTTTGCGTCTGCCTTTTGCTTTGCTTTGCTTTGCCTGTTGGGCCGATCCATGGATGCGCCGTGGAAGGTGGTGCATGACGGCTCGAGCGGACCGGTGTGGCTGGCCTGGTCTCGTTGGTCCGTTTGCTTGTTTTCTTTTCTCGTCTCTCCTCACACGGGATTTTTTTTCTTCAACTCTCCAACGTTTCAACGTCCGCCCGAGCTTTTCGAGAAGGATTGGCATTTTTGTTCTAATTCATCATGGTACAAGCCCCTCCCCCGGCCTTTGATTTGAGGAATCCCAACAGTGGGGTTTTCCCGGCAGGATTTTTGCTCTTCGCGGAGCCTTCTGGTGGGACCAAGACCGTCGTGTGCTCTTGTCCTGGTCGTGATCCCCGGTCTCGGGATCCTTTGTGGCCCTCCATCCGGCTGGATCGCGCGGTATTGCATGTAATACAAATCACATAGCCCTCCCCGAGATGCTCGGGGCATGCGTCTCGTCAGTCAGGGCGGCACAGTCGTGAGCACCTTAATTTGTGACCCGGGTCTCCTTCATTCCGAGCCGTCGTCAGAGTCATCATCACCGTCGCTGCCTTCCTCACTACCATCACTCGTGGCCGCATCACTAGACCCTGACTCGGATTCGGATGATCCATCCTCTTCGGAGCCGTTACTCATTTCCACATCTTCGTTCTCGGCCGAGGCGTTGCCGTTTGCGAGTCCCAGTTTTTTCTTTGCTTTTGTCTGTTTTCGCTTCGAGCGCTTGCGTTCCTTGGCCAGGAAATACTCCTTCTCTTCCCTGAGCTCCGACACCTGCTTGAATGTGACTTTCTGTATGCGCTGCAGGCTCGCCAGCTGCTTCTTGAGTGCCTTGACCTCATCTTCCTGCGCACCGCCAGCGGACCCTCCCTTGCTGTCGGCATCCCCACCCATGTCTTGATCAAAAGCAACAAAATCCACCGCCGGCGCGCCTTGGCCCTTGGACTGGACGTTCCACGTCTCCAGTTCGGCAAGGCTCTCTTCAAGCATGTACGTGGGGAAGCTGGGATGCGTGAGTGCTTTTTCGAACTCGCTCTTCTCCGACATGCTCTTCTCCGTGGTTGCTGATATCGCAGACACATCCAGTCGGCCCGTAAACTGCATGTGTAAACTATAATTGGGGGGAACGATCCCATTGGCCGTGTTCTGCGTCCCCAGCTCCTGCTTAGGCTTGACCACCGTGGGGAGCTCGAACTTGGGTTCCGGAACATTGGGGAATCCCGTTGGGGCTAGAAACTGCAGATTCGTGACGGGCCCGGGGAGATTGGCCAAAGTAGACAGGTAGTTTCCTTTTGCAATGTCCCAGAGTGCTATCTTTCCGCTGGCATGCCCAGTGATAAGGCATGTACCATCCCAGCTCAAACTGAGGCTAAGTGTCCCGCCTAGCTTCTGGGAGTCAGCACTGAACCTTGCCTTTGCAGGAGGTTGCATAGGCCGATGTGATGAAGATGCATCGCGGAGCAGATCGATCGATGTAGATTTCTGAGATTCATCGTAAAAATCTATCAGCTGCCAGCTCGCATCGTCATAGGTCGCGTAGAAAGCCCGGTCAGCAGGGTCTATAGTAGCCGCAGTGGGGACTTCGGGAAGGAGATAGGTTCTCAACGCTTGGCCATTCTGGTAGTCCCAGATGATTGCTGACTTATCCTGCGACGTGGAGATTGCGATGTTGGCGTTACTAGAGCTGTGGCCGCACACCAGGGACGTTATAGCACCGCGATGGGTCGACAGGGTATGAATAGGCGAGCGGGACGTGTCCGGGGAGAAGGAAAGAAGAGATGGTAGCGACCAAACGTGTATCATCGAATCGGCGGAGCCAGAGAGGAAGAAGTTGGAAGTTGGGTCTACCGCAAGACTAGATACAGGCTGAAGATGTGAAGTCGAGGTCGAAACCATCCGCCCGGAGCAAAGCTATGCACATCGTTAGATTGAAAGAGTGAAAGCATAGATAGACGGTAAAACGAACCTCCCATGCCAGTATCCTGCCGCTCTCAGCACCAAGAAGTAGGACTGTGTCCTGCGCCGCCAATGCAATGCTGTGTATTCTCTCCGGAAAAGGCACAAGAGCTTCCTGGTTTCCCTTTTCCCTGCTATACACATGCACTACTGCCTTTTCTGCCTGCGCGGCAAAAACATGCGAGCTGCTCACCGCCAGCCCATTCCTTGCAGATGCGCTCTTCTTGAAAATGTGTCGCTGGGCCGCAAACGGCTGGTATTCGTGCACAAAGATGCCGGCATCTTTGGTGACTCCAGTATTTGGCTTTATCGGAGCCGCTATCGATGCGACGAACTGTTCCGTGAGCATGGTGGGGGGGAGGGGGTGCGGCGGGGAGTGATGGGAGCTTGGAGCTGGTCAACAATTTTTTTGGTGTTGCGCTTCGGGATCTGCAAACTCTCGGCCCGATTTGGGTTCCTCGGTATGATCTCATGCCGACCAACATCCTCGATTCACTCTGGTGCATCTCAGCACCTTAGCATCAACCTAGAATCGACGTCTTGCTTACTCTTGATTGGTCCACCCGATGAAGCCAGGCTTCCATGAGTAAGATCCAGCGATGCATGGAGCAAGATTAATAAAAGTTCGATGTCCAAATTTTGGGTCTAGCCCGCTCCATCACACGCTACTGGCTTCATAGCTTAAGTATCTTGAGACGCAACTGGCCAAATCACCTGATTGGAAAATGAATATGCATACTGCATATGTCAGCATCCCATCAGCAATACAGCCTATTCACATTGTCCACCCCAATCAAGCTGGGCATACCAGGCCGTGCCCATGGAATGACCAAATCCACTTGATAAAAGCAATTATTATTTCATCTTGAGCATGATAGGAAATATCATCTGTGAATGTACATATGTCATCAAGCTATGTGTATCTTGACCTCTTCTTATGATGCTAGCGCATACTTCTTACGCCATTCGTTGTTAGGGGATAAATTATCTCTTGAGTTTGAAGCAGTGTAGACAGGGTTATAACAGTTTTAGAAGCCGTAACGCTCCCGACTGAGAATTTCATGGCCAACTGAGTTGAGGATGTTTATCTAATACTTGCCAAGAAGGTGTTACAACTAGGAAGTGCTATCATCATCAGCAATTCACGATGCTTTCTGGCATCAGCAGCTATAGCTTACTAAAATAAGGCAAATAGTTTAATTATGACACATATTACTAATATATATAGAAATATTTGTTGTAGGTAAAAGTTTAGGCTACTATTTATGCTAGACTGGGAGAAAGGCAATGCTATAGTGTCTCGAATTCCTGGCATAAACACAAGGGTGCAGAGATTCTGTGCTTAGCATACTCTATCAGACCCCTTGCAAATAAATTTCACTAAGAAAACATCTGGCTCTCATCATAACGCTAACAAAAGGCAGAAGTCAATCGCGTAAGTGACAGAAGCTACCCGCAAAAGCAAGGTTGATACAAGTTCTAATTGCCAATCTATTCTTTTTGCGGGAAAACACTAGCTCCATATCAGAGAAAACGTCAAGGCAGACACACATCATCGAGATTTACTGGCGTATCAAGTATGTCATGAGCAGAATTCATCATTGAAGTGACTCTTGTAGCTTCAGCGTCCTCCGCAACGCGCCAGCGTACATGTACAGTATCCTAGTCCTCCTACCAATGGGGACTAAGACAAGACTTGGTTGATTATCCCTGATAATCAGTATAGCATAGCTGGTGAGTCTGCATACCAAACAGTTGGCCATGATGGAACATCACACCTTGGTGTGGGATGATGCATGTAGGGTGCACCGTCCTCATGACTTTATCAGACCAATCACACCAATCACACCAGTCCTGACCATAGATTTCCGCTATACTATACGATGTTGAGTCAGGAATGCTCAAATGCAAGATATCATGATCCTGGTGTGATGTCACCTTATCAGCAGCAAGATCGACAATGCCAATTCGCTCGACATGGAGTAAACCTCTCGGATATTCGAGAAGTGTGCATCCGAGAGTCTTGAGGGTCACAATCGGTAACGGAATTGCCTCCCCGGAGATCCTCAAAAGGGATCATGTCCCGAAGGTTGACGTATAGCTCGTCATGATGTGGTTCTGCGACTGATTCAACCAGCCATTACGCTGCAGCCTAACGCATATTAATCTAAACCGTTCATGTAATTCTAAAGAATACTATTAGTTGATCGTAAGTGCCGGCTAGTCCGGCTCAGTTTGGTAAAGTATACATGGGATCCTAGACCGCAAACTGAAAGAATACGAGCTGCGAGAATCTGAAATTCACGGGCAATTTTCTGGAGTTGATTCCTTCGAAAGCCGCCCCGCATGTGAAGATAGGGTTCGGCCCGGTGACGGAACATTATCTAGTCTCTTTTGAGTTAGATTCTGCTCAACGCATCGTCAGTCATTATAATGTATGAGCACTCTTGCCACTCCGTCGCGGCCCCACAATCTCCTTAACCCCCGGCTCTTAGTTGAACACAAGAACAGGGCTCAAGGTAACACAGAATGAGCAAAAAATGCCGTCGCGTTCAAAAGACAAGGCTCCCAAGACTATACAGGCCAATGATGCGAGCCGTTTCTCCACAGTTGACGATGTGGGTTATTTGACAGGTATGCAACCCCGCACAGTCAAGATCAAGGGTATGTACACCCCGCCATCCCAAACCAGAAAGTGAGCGCGCAAATACCGGGGCCACTATTCTTTCAACCCATGCTGCAAGTTTGAAGCATGCACTCAAGTAATCATGATCGGTGAGCTCCAATCTTTCGATGCTCGTTCATCGTTTGCGAACAGTGGACCGCGGGTGTAAGTACCCCAGAGGGGGGAAATCATGTCTAGTTAAAAGGACACCGATCCCGAAGCTGGTGTCGAATCTGAAGAACAACCCATCAGTTGAACTTCTCGAAATGAATTTTACTTCAAATTTGAGCGCAGCGTTTCAAACTCACGACGTATTACCCAATGTGGAAATTGCACTAAAGAGACCAATAATACCTGGTCTCCTCGTTAGTCTGGTAAGGCAACCAGTTTGATCCTTCGATATTATGCTAATCCTTCAAAGCTGCTCCTTTACTGTGTTTCGGTATGCACATACCGGCTTCGCTTCCATGCATTGGCCAAATACCCCGGCCCCCCTCTTGCTGCTATGAGCATCAAGCCCTTTGAGTACCACTACATCAAGGGGGACTGGGTTCAGTGGATGCATGAGCTTCATGAAAAACACGGCGAGGTCGTTCGCTACGGACCCAACTTTCTCAGCTACACCAACCCCCAGGCCTGGAAGGACATATACGGACACCGAAGCTCCACCAAACGATTGGCAAACGGCAAGAACCCGATTTTCAAACAGGATAAAATTGACGGACATGATTCGGTCCTTGGGACGGTAGACGAAGCCGAACATGGCCGTCAACGAAGGATCTTCTCGCACGCCTTCAGCGACCGCGCTTTGGCGGACCAAGAAAGCCTCATCCGCAAGTACATCGACAAGTTCATCCATTCCATCCGCCAAAAGATCGCAGAAGATCCGGATAAAAAGGCCGCAATCAACATCGTACGGTACTTCAACTGGACCACCTTCGACATCATCGGCGACCTCACCTTCGGAGAAAACCTTGGCCACCTCGACCAAGGGAAAAACAGTGCCTGGATCGACCTCATGTTCTCTAACTTCAGGTTCGTACAACTACTGAATGTCGTGCGTCATTACCGCCTCCTCTTTTGGCTGATACAGACGTGCATGCCCAAGAGTGTTTTGGAGGAGGCTGCTACTCATACCCGGAACTCGTGCGAGAGTGTCACGAGGCGACTGGCCAAGAAGGAGGCGCGGCCTGATATATGGGGTATCGTGTTGAAGCGCGAGGGCGCAGATCGCATGCCCCGAGGGCAGATGGATGCGAACTCATTCCTGTTCATGATTGCCGGAAGCGAAACTACTGCGACATTGCTCAGTGGCGTTACATGGCTCTTGATGAAGAACCCTGATAAGTATGAGAAACTAAAGGCAGAGGTTCGCTCAGTGAACAGTGAGTCGGAGCTCACAGCAGGTCGCGTGCGGCAGATGAAATACTTGGTGGCGGTCGTGGAGGAAGGACTCAGATGTGGGCTCCCTTTCCGACGAACCAAAAAAAAGTTGCTGACGATCTAGGGTATCCGCCGGTCCCAGCTGGTCTCATGCGCGATATTGCCAAGGGTGGCAATAGGGTACTAGACGATATCCTTCCTGAAGGCGTAAGCTTCTATACTTTATGACCCATGTCGCACAACACTCCATGTGCTGATCAATCCTGACACAGGTTGCGGCATCGGTTCCCTCTTACCCAGTCTCGCACTCTGCGCTCAACTTTCTTGATCCGGAGGCGTTTATCCCGGAGCGCTGGATGCTCGAAGAGACTGACTATAAAGAGTATCACGAGTATGACAAGAGAGAAGCAGTACAACCCTTTTCATTTGGACCACGAAACTGCCTTGGTAAAAAGTGCGTGCAAATTCCAATCCCTCGGGTTTTTCGGATGAAAGCTGATTCTGCATAGCTTGGCTTACTATGAAATGCGTGCCATTCTTGCAATCCTTGTTTACAACTTTGATTTGGAATTGGACTCCGAGTGTGATGCATGGGGCATTGGACAGAAGAACTGGCACTTGTGGGATAAGCCGCCATTGATGATGCGAGTGGCCGAAAGGAAATAAGCCCGAGGCATCGAATGCGCGTCACTGTGAGACTACAAATGATGATGAACAGGCAAGTTTGTCAGATGAAGACCATGGTACGAGCATATGATAATTGCATTACTATTTGATTATGGAGGAACGGGATTTGATGAAATGCTTTTGAAACTCAAGTTTAATAAATCCATAAACACCATGCTTTAAGTGGGAGAAAAATACTGTACACGAGATGGAACAATCAAGGACTAAAACTTCTATTGCCGCCATTCAGGTGGCCCTCGATGATTGTATAACTTACCGTGCTGAAAAATCTACTCATCCCGACCAGACGAAGTTGGCCTGAGACTCAAATAATCAGAATGGTTTTCTCCTACGTATTGATGGTGATCTCGATCCAAAGCTTTCTGATGCCGTGATCGTAATTAAGAGAAGTTCACTCACTTTTGTATAACTTCAAGCTCGAGCTTTCGATAGTACCTAAGGGAATGCTGACAATACAATTCTTCCTTGTTCCAAGATTCTCGAAAATCAAAGCCCTGCTGTTTTAAGTATCCAATCGGACTAAAAAGATGTGGCATTGTTTCAGTCCATTTGTTAACTTCATCCTTCATGGCAGGCCCAAAATCAGATTCCGTCCAGAATATTCGAGTTCCATAGCCATGGCAAAACTGAGACAACTTGGGTAGATTCGTCATCAAATTCGCCGTCATCTGATCCAGCCCGTCCCATTGGAAAGCGAATGTGTTACTCCTTACTTGTACCATGATCGGTTTTGCATGATAAGTTGTTGATGAAGCAGGCCAATTGTTCAATCTGCCCTGTTGCCATGACTCGTCCTCTAGCATCCCCAACTGGACTCTTAGAAATGAAAACAGATCTACCTCCAAGACAACAAACCAAGGGTCGAAATATATATCAAGAGATTTACAAGGACCCTCAAATACTGATTGTTGCAAACGAGAAGCATGCCGAGTCAGAGCATGTACCACTTGTATTTTTACCAAGACTCTCGAATTCGGAACAACATTTCGCAAAATAAACGCCTTCAGAGCTTCGACGTAAGCTTTACGACTATGTATTGACTTTAAAACCGGAGAGAACGTGACAGTGGCAGCGGGGATGGTTTTGAGATATGATTTTCCCGTGGACATCTTTTGATATGGATGGGCACCTATGCTTAGAAGCCACACAAAAATTTCGATAGACTCTCCTGTTGAATTATGGCAATTCTCCCAATGGGCTACAGTGACCAAGAGTTCTGTAATGCACTTTTTAGGCCAGGGTTGGACCAAGGTTTCGCATCGGTGTCGGTATTGTAGCAATTTCAAAAGCCTGTGATATACTAGGGAATGGTTGAACGGAAGTATGGATTCAAGGCTGTTACCATATCCCGGGTTATAGGGGCTGGTCAGCGAGGGAACCCTTTTCCAGGCCAATAGATGGGTCTCTTTAATGAGCTCAAGGAGCTCCTTCTGGTGGGACACTTCCAGATCATCATGTGAAAGATACTCATGATATCTGATTATTGTGCCAGACCACTGTTTGTAAGTACTGCCCCGAAGTTTTTTTAGAGTCAAACGGCTTCGGCAGTAAGCTAAGTGTCTTTCAAGAGGACTTGTTTTGTCTTGCATGAGAATATTGCGGCCCGCTTCTGTTCCGAGGAAATATGCTCGCGCAGTTCGGTGGATCCAGCACATATGCATGCTGGCCATCATGATGAGATCTGAATCAGCAAAGGTGGTGTCCTTCGTAGCCATATCAGAGGTGGGTCGGGAGGTTTCTGAATCAGTTACGCAATGTTGTGATGTTACAGATTCCGAGTCCTCGCTCTCATACACTTCACTATTGTGCGAAGCAAAATGGAAGTAGGCTGCTTCCTGATAAATATGTGATACCTCGATCATGCCTGCAGAAAATTCTGTGGTACGACTCATGATCTTCGTACAGGATTCCAGTAGGAAACCTGCATTGGGATCAGAATCTTTGACCAAATCCATTTCACCTATTTTGAAGAAGATGTAGTCATGGTACTGGGATTGTCTAAGACAGCTCATCAAAGCAGTCTCCAGGTCTTCTACAGACCAATCGCCGAGCGTGGTCTTACTTGTAAGAGACCATACTGCGGATTTTATTTTCGAATCGTTGCCGTTGAGAAGTAGATCAATCGCAAAATCATCTTCGACGAGAACTTGGTATAACACTGAGGCCAACAAGCCTTGAAAGCTCCGCTGCTGGATCGTACCAGAATTCCACAGGAAGTATGAGAGGATACGGGGAGACTTTTTTGATGTCAATTCCTGTATGATCTTCTCCTTTTGAATGAGATATTGCATCAGGGTACTCTTTCCGGAGCCTGGCTTTCCAGAAATCCAGTAAATAGTTTTGTCGGAGCGTAACCAGTCAAGGAAACTTGACCAGCTGTGAGTAGAATCTCTCTCGAATATCCGTCTGAAAGTTTCCGGAAACGATTGGTGGATCTTATTACGCCGAAGATTCATGCCATCATATCTCAAGCTAGTGAGTAAACGCTCGCGAGTTCTTGTCAGGCCATCGATTTGCATGTCGTCGAGCTTCTTCAATATCAAATCGCTCTTGGCCGACTCGCGAATCAGCTCTTGTAGTTTTTCACTAAGTGACTTGAAGCCATCTTGGTTTTCGAGCGATGTGGCGTTCTGTGATTGGCTATTGTTCGTCAACGAGACGATCACAGTGCAGAGTTTATACATACATGATATGAACGAGACTGCCTGTCACCAACGCTGCTTCGTGCGCCTTCAAGTCATCTTTCAACTTTTCAATCTTGGTCTTGTTCATGATGATTTTCACAGCTTGGAATGCCTTGGATAGCGGAGGTTTTCCTTTGGCCTTCAAAATCCTTTTCATTTCTTCACCCAACTTCGTCGCAGTCTTGAAGCAGTCTTTGGTCAAGGCTGATAGCTCATCGTTTACTATTCCCTGATGCCCCATCTCTTTCTCTAAAGCCTTCGACGCTGCCGTCAACTTCTTTGCTCTAAATTCCAATGCATCGTCAATGGACGTTCCTTTCTTGGCGTGATCATATGCTTCGGCGAGTTGAAAGGCAAATCCAAAGACCTGGATCACACCGCATGCTAGAGAGAACTCGGCGCCAGACATATGGAATAGCACTCAGCATGCGCCAGATGGCATCAGAGAGTCGACTGTGTGGCGCAAGGCCGAGACTAACAAGAGAGACTTTCCATCTAGAAGTATCTGGAGCACAAATGACGATGAATGGGAGAGAGGCGTGTACGGATGACAGAATTGGGAAGATTCCCAAGGAGCTGCCGAATTGGAGCTTGCAGACCTTGATACAGATTTGTCCAATTGAACTCAACTCAATATTGTCAGCAAGTGCTGCGTAGATAAGATTTGGCATTCTGAGCCCAGGAATCAATGGTTTGGCAGATTTGGACGCGGCTGAAGGCTAAGCATGGGCCCTGCAGCGCCTTTTAGTAAAATGCCGAGACAGGATGGCGGTAGGTATAGGTTTTGGATCTGAAGCGGAGTTGCTTGAGCGTCTGACAGTTGCTGGTCCGACGTGGTGGCAGAGCTGTTGACGATACGAATCGCTCGTCACGGGGCTGCGCCACGAACCGTATTGTCGACATCCATTGGCGCTCTATCCGACTGCCCCAGCCACGCAAACGCCATGGTGTGTAGGCGCAGCCGTCAGGCCGCACAGCTCGGTTTTGGTACCGGGACACGATCGATCGCTCACCGACCTACAGGGCGGCCCAGGCTGGCTGACAGCTGACATTTGCATCTCCTCCCCTCTCCCCTCTGTAACACAACCTACACAAGATGCTGCGATGCCGGAAATAACTCTTGTATTTGGACCGAACAACTCGTTCTTCTTCGACTGTCCCAAGTCGTGGAAATTGTGAGAAGTCACCTGGCGTCATTCGCCGACCAGTTAGGCTTACCATGGCTAGCCACAATGTGCCCCAGACGCTGCGACAGCTCTTCAACTCGTCCATGAGCCCGGCATGGCGGATCGCACAGCCGTTTTGCCTCGCGCTCGCGCCCCAAGCCAATTCTCCAGAGCCGATCTGGTATGTGGGGTGCCGGGTCATGAACGGAGAGGAGAAGATTTGTGAGTTGTTCCCCGCTTGGGCTTCAGCCCTACCGCACCAACCACGCTGCTGCCGCCATCAGCGACGAAACGAAACAAAACAAACCACTGATGGGCCGCAGTCTACTCGCAGACGCACTTTGACAACAACTATCCCGACCTGTCGCGATGGACAAAGACCATCCCCAACGCGCCGCGCTCGTGCTATGTGACGTTTGGCACGAACTTCAGCTACTTTGCGAGTGCGCCGGGCCACGGATCCATCTGGGCCGGGATACCTACAGAGCTGGGCGATAAGGTGCAAAAGGCCTTTGATACGCCGTGCTGCGTGTCGCTGGGGGTCAAGGATGCCTGGTTCGTGCTCTGGCCCGACGGATACTTTGCCTGGAAGTTCTATGGCCATTACGCGGCGCTCGACAAGATCCTGACTGAGGCCGAGCCGCGGACAGTGACGGTACGTCTATCGCATGGGGTATTCCGGTTGGGCGCCCGCGCTGACAATCGTCCAGTATCTCGCCATATCGCCGTACAACAAGGAGCACTATTTCGTAGCCTTCCGCGATCGCACCGTCAAGTACAACTTTGCGGGCGCACCCAAGGATTGGCTGGCGCAGATGCAGACCGTCTTTGCAGAATGGCAGGCTGAAGCACAGCAGCAGCAGCAGCAGCAGCAACTATACCGACAGTCATATATACACCCCAACGGCATGGCTCCTCAGATGCAATGGAACCAGCAGCCACCAATGCCCATGACCCCAGGATATGCCTCTCCGCAGGTGCCGAACACGCCGCAGCCCATGTATACAAATCTGGCCACACCGCCGATGTCTCCACCGGCCCAGTACGGGCTGGCGCCACCGCGGCAGGGGGCGGTAGAGATGGCAGGGAGTACGCTCGCTGCGCCGCCGGTACTTCCCAGAACTTCGTCCACCGACGTAGGCCAACCCTGACGCTTCGGAGGGATCTTGCTGACCACCATGTGCAGAAGAAGAAGAAGTTTCTATCGAAGCTGTTCGACTGAGGCCAAGACGTGGATTCTGTTCTGAGCGATGGTGCATGTCTAGATGGAGGGTGGTTTTGGCCATGTTTTGGGTGGATGACTCTTGTTTCTGGCGTGTGCATTGGATTGGCGGATGCGTTTGCTTGCATGTTTTGGGCTGTTGATGGCATTGACGAAGGCACTCTCTAGGCTATACCCCCGTTATGAATGCTACCCTCTGATTCTACAAAGCCACGCAACGTCCTGGTTCTCCTAAATGCAGCAACGGAGCTGACCATGGCTCGACGCCGCCCGCTGGTCAAGGCATGCGAAAGTGGGGGCGCGTGCCCTGCCGCTCATCTGGCCGAACTTCGGATGGCCCATGGCACCTTCTCCATGGGGTAGCATCCTTGCCTCATTCGGACTCGTACCTGCTTCCACTCCGCCTACGCACCTGCACTCTCTCGCCCGCCCGCGCGCTTTTCCCGACCACCGGGTCCCGGTTAGTAATGATGGGCACATGGCTCACAGCTGCCCTCTCCCCTCTACCGCGCCTTCACTCCTCACGCTCAATCGTCTTTTGCGCAATCTTCTCGTCGGGTTGCAGCCATGGCGCGCACTGGAAGAGCTAGGGCTTGGGGCTTCTTTACCGCCTCGGTGTTTGCGACGCTTGCGGCGGCCAGTCCCACCGCAAAGGTCCTGAACGGCACCTACGAGGGTCTGTACCTGCCGTCGTTCGACCAGGACATCTTCCTCGGAATTCCCTATGCCCAGGATACTGGAGGCCAGAACCGCTTCCGCGTTCCCCAGGCCTTGAACGAGACCTGGAACGGAACCCGGTCTGCGTACCAGTATGGACCTGGATGCCCAAGTTTCCAGACGGAGCAGGACGGCGAGTTTGGCATGAGTGAGGACTGCCTGAGCATCAATGTCGTCAGGCCAGCCGGCGTCTCGGCCAATGCGAGCCTGCCCGTTGCTGTCTGGATCCATGGTGGAAGCTACCAGGTCGGCACGAGCGGAATCCCCAACTACAACCTGACTTGGCTTGTACAGCGATCGGTCGAGGTTGGCCAGCCCATTGTTGCCACGAGCATCAACTACAGGAAGGGCGGTTGGGGCATGCTCTACTCGCGCGAGATCCAGGGCTCCGGCAACACCAATCTCGCCCTGAGGGACATGCGGAAAGCTCTTGCTTGGGTCTCGGAGAATATTGGCGCTTTTGGTGGTGACAAGGACAGCGTGACTATTTGGGGAGAGTCTGCTGGTTCGTTCGCCGTGGTGAGTTTCGCTTCACTCGGAAATCTCACAATAAATACTGACATTTTCAGGGACAACTTCTCATGTCCTACGGAGGCCGCACTGACGGCTTGTTCCACCGTTCGATCCAGGAGTCCGGTTCTGCAGCAACCGCTTGGTACAATGGCTCCGACTGGTACCAGCCCATCTACGACAAGATTGTGGATCAGACGAATTGCACCGATTGGCCCGATACCCTCGAATGCCTCCGCACCGTTCCCTACGAGACCCTCTTCCCATACCTCGACAGCCGGGTCGTCGGAGGGCCTGGCTTCTACCCTACCGTTGATGGCGACATCATACCCAACTACCCTACCGAGCTTCTACACAGCGGGCGCTTTGCTCACGTTCCCCATCTCTACGGCAGCAACTCTGACGAGGGGACTGATAATGCTCCTCCTGGCGTCATCAACACTGACCAGGACATGTATGACTACCTACTCGGCAGCACCGGCTATGATTTCCCGCCGGCTGTGGTTGACGAAATCATGCGACTCTACCCCGATGACCCCACGGTCGGCATTCCTTTGAACACGGGCGAAGAGCGCTTTGCAGAGCAGGGTTACCAGTACAAGCGTGCTGCTGCCATAATTGGCGATGTGTTCTATCACGCTACCCGCCTGGACGACGCTCGCTGGTACGCAAAGTACGATCCTACCTACATTTACCGCTTCAACACGAGGCCGTTCCAGAACAACACCAACGCCACCTTTGTGGATCTTGAAGGATCCCTCGCACCTGCCTACAAGGGTGTCCAGCATTTCTCTGAGGTCGCCTTCATCTTCGGAAACCCTCAGTTTGTTGGACCCTGGGACGAGTACCAGGCTCTGAGTGATACCATGAGCGCGCAGTGGGTCTATTTCATCAATGGCGGTGACCCCAATGGCGCCAGCGTGCCCCAGTGGCCAAAGTACAGCGAAGGTCCTAACGGACTTAACCTAGTGATTCAAGCTGAAGGAAGAGGATACAATGGCAGCTATGTGGAGGAAGACACATATAGACTAGCAGGACGAGAATATCTAACCAAATGGGCCAGAAGAAGGCACGTCTAGCGAGGGCCATATAACAAGTCAGATAGATGTAGCGGCCATCTAAGCCTCTAAAATAATGATAATCTTTTTGAACAAACCCCAAAAACAAGTACGACGGTCATGGTGCTCCTGCCTAGATTTTTGACCTCATCTTACTCTTCTCCTCCAACTCCTTCTTCTTGGCCTCAAACCTCTTCTTCGGTGCATCCTCGACAAACCGCTCCGCCAGCGCATCTACCGCATTCACAACCGCAATCATTCTTGCGTCCCTAATGGGCGCATTCTGCAGCCGCTTCATCTCCATCATGCTCTTCCCATCATTCCCCTCCAACTGGCCCTCCAAAAACCTCACCACCTCCCCGTGGAACTGTTCTCCCTCACTCTCAAACACGCGATTATACATGCCCGCCTCCAACAACTCCTTGGGGCTCAGCTTCGTGCCAAACATGAGGAAGTCATTCGCACGGTGGATACCCATGTGCTGCGCGAACGAGAGCGCTGATCCGTTCTCTGGGACCAGCCCCAGCGCGCTGAAGGGGCATTGCAGCCAGGCCGTGTGCGAAGCGAGGACGATGTCGGCGATTCCCGGGAACCAGGCTGCGCCTCCGCCGACGGCGGGGCCGTTTAGGGCGAGGATAAGGACTTTGCGGTGGTCGATCATGCTGCGGAGGAGTTCGATGGCTGGAGGGGTGGGGGTTAGCTGGGGCGCTGAAAGACAAGAGACGACGAGGGGGGGGGGGGGGGGGGACCATAGGTGAAGCGGCCGAGGAAGGCGAGTTTTTTTTCTCCGACGTTTTTGTAGAATGTCTGAGTAGGTTGTTTGTGTTAGCTTGTGTTGGTTTTCATGTGCATGGTCGAAGCTGGGTGAGGTGATGGAGGATGGATCGGACGTACCGTGCCCATGGAATCGATGCTCTTTACGTCCGCGCCGGCGGAGAAGAAGCGGCCCTCGCCTGTTAAGACGGTGAAGACTGTGTCTGGGTGCTCATTGAGGACGCGTAGGGCTGCGATAGTGTCGGGGATTAAGTTTCCGCCGAAGGAGTTGAGGGCTTTTGGGCGGTTGAACTGGTGGTAATTGGGGTCAGATGACTTCAAAAGAGTCGCGGATGGCGAGGGAATAGGGTAGAGTTGAAGGATATATCTACTTTTATAATTCCAATCTTGCCCTTGATTTCGAACTTGATGTCTGCGTATTCCGAAGAAGCCATGGTGATAATGACAATGCAGATATGTTAATGCGTTACAGTGGTGGTAGTACAAGAGAGTTCTCTAGGCAGACAGTATGGGAAAGGCACAATCAAAAGGATTTGTAAAAGAGTAAGAGAGCCTCCCAACGCCGAAGATCCGGGAACTATGCCAAAAGGTGTGGGTCGACTAGGTTGCGGGTTTTCATGAATAGTAAGCCTTGCCCCGCAATGCGTGGTTGCGCCTCGGTTCGGCGAAAGTTGGGGAAATATGGGGATTTTTATAGGCGGGCTGCTGGGCGTGCAAATGTCGAGTCAGCCGGAATGACGGCTATGAGTTCATATAATAGGCCTGCGGAGATTGTATGAACAAAAGCTCGTTGCTTGACGATGCTGATGCTGATGGGAGAGCTGTCGCGGTGAGGTTCGCAGCTGATGACTTTACCTCGGCAACTTTTTCGAGGAATGTGATCACGTGCAACAACTTTCACGCGCCTGGAATCAAGCATGCCTTGTGATCATTTGCCTTCTATGTTAGCTGACGGCTCATCTCAGACATAGATCAAGGAAGATTTGGCGGCTGACCAGAACTCGCAAGCAACTACTTGTGCAAAACGTGAACGGAGTTTGCAATTATGAATAGCCATGTACATCTACACAAGGCGAGTGCCTTGAATCTATGGAGGGGGGAATCATCTGTTTACCTGTATCATCTAGCATGCACATCTAACCTTCGAATACTCCATGATTGAGCTCTACGCCAAAATCCTTGGCCATCACTCTCATCCTCTCCTCAATATCTTCCTCCATTCCGCGACCAATACCGAGAATCTGCCTCACTCGTGACCAGAAGAATACTACGTCGCTCAACAACAAGACAGCTCTAAACCGGAAATGATTGATCCAGTTCCTCCATCGCTCACTCCAAGCCAGATCTCTCGACTCGGCTAAAGCTCGAGATGCCCAAAGACCGGTGATCTTGATGCGATTAACAGGCGAGCCTAAAAACTGGTTGTTTCCTTGGACGATACGCAGGTTTCTTCCAATAAAGATGAGTTCACGTGGCCACTTCGATTCGTCCCCAAGCATCGACTTGATGCCATCGCGAGCCTTGACTTGCATCTCATATGCACGTTCCTGTTGGTCTTTTCCTTGGCTCTCTTTCCTCAGCTCATTAAAGGTGCTCTTGTCGCCGCCTTCGTAGGGCCTCATTAGCGTGGCAGATGCAAAGAAGTCAGGGTTGTTGACACCCCAAGTGGAGACAATATCCTTGATTGTCTCATTGTCGAATGCCATGAGTGATTTCCAGAAGAGCGCATACTGATGTCTGAACGCCGGGTTCATCCGGATGTACAGGCCGTGGTCGATAAGCACGACTTCGGGACTTCCATTGGGAAGGCGTCGAATGAAGATGTTTCCAGGATGTGGATCACAATGCACGATTCCCCAAAGGAACATTTGTGCTGAAAAAAGGTCGACAATGGTGTTCATGGTAGTCTTGAGGGAGACTCCTAGGCCACCCTTATCGTCTCGTCCACGCCAGGACGACCTGTCAGGCTTGAAAAGCTCGTTCCGAGGCGCGTCTTCCGGTACATGTGTATCGAGCTTGATGTGCTTCTTTGGCAGGGCTGGCAGACCGGAACCTCCTGCGCCTGGACTACCACGATGCCAGCCTCCCTGCCAGCTATTCGTGATGCCCTCCTTATCCCACAGACGCACACCCTCAATCCATTCCGCAGTCATGACCCTCTTGCTAGAGAGCTCCCGGTAGACCTTGGGAATGTATACCCTTCCATTTAACCTCTTTTCACCAGCAACTAGCCTTCTCATCTCTTCCGCATTGTCGGCTTCATTCACGAAGTCGGTCTCCAACATCAGACGCTCCGAAATATACGGGACCAAGGTGTAGATGGGTATGTCGAACCACCAAGTATATGCCTTTGCGACGACTTTGAAAGCCCACAAATCCCAGCCAACCTGGTTCGCAATCTCTCGCTTCTGGATCTTGATGGCGACTTCTCGTCCATCCGCGAGCCTTGCCCAATGCACTTGCGCCACACTTGCGCTAGCCCTCGCTGTCTTCTCCATGACGCCCTTGCCCTGCTCGCGTGAAAAGCTCACGCCGAAGACTTCCTCGACGCTCTTTCCAAAGTCCTCGCGCACCACCCTCTCCACGTCCTTCCACTCGTTCTGCGGCGCATCGTCGAACATTTTCGCAAACATCTTCTGGAACTCCGGAGGCAAGATCGCGCTCTGCATTGCGATGGCCTGGCCAATCTTCAAGTATAGCCCACCATTGTTCCTCAGCAGATCAAACACCCGCTGCGCATTGCGCCTGTGCAATTCCTCAATACTGGAGACCAACGGCGGATGCGCGCGAAAATTGATCTTGTAGTCGATTCCGACGAGGAGACCCGTCTTGAAGGTGCGGAAGCTGCGGGTGAGGGACGATGCGTTGAATTGGGTGTCAAGTGCATATCCGGCACCTAACATCGCAGACAACAGGGCGATGCGGCGCACCCATTTTCTGGTCCGAAGGGGCTTGACGGGCTTGCGCGGCTTTGGCTTTGGGAGCTCGGCGGGGTTCGGAGGGCGAAGAGGCTGCCATGCGGTGGATTGGACGTGTCGGACGAAGGATGGCTTGACGAGTCGCGTACGGGCGGGGATAAACGTCAGCAAACGCGGGTCGACATGGTGGAGAGGCGCTCTGCGGAGGAGCGGCAGGCCATTTATCATGGCTGCTGTGTGCGGAGTGGAACGAGACCGAAGAACGTAGGGAATGACATGAAGAGGCGGAAGGGCGAGGTTTTGGTAGCTATGATTCCGGAGTTAAGTCTATGACGCTGCTAGCGCTGACTACAGCCCTGTACGCGCTGCCAAAAGCACACTAGTACAGCTGAGTTAACTCCAACGCTACCTCCGGCACATTTGCAATCATTCACAATTCTCTTTGAAAAAAAAAAATCAGTATACTTGAAAAGGTAAGAGGGTCATTTATTCTAAGAGTTTATCCTAAGGTTGCTTCAAGGACTAGTACTTTAGTCGTTTCTGGCAGAGACTGAAGTTGAGATGGGCTCCTCAGAGATAACCGTCGCATGAATTTCCTCGGTAGCAGTTATGCTTTCGGTGACCAGAAACGACTCGACAGTAGAAGTGGGCTCTTGTGGAAGAGCTTCTCCGGTAGACGTAACCTCTATAGGCATTGAAACCTCAGTGGTAGTGGGTTCGGGCTCGGGCGCCTCCGAAGGGATCGCTTGATACAGATTGAGACGATCGGGTCCACCACAAAATTCGGTAGCGTTGCCCTTGCATAGCATTCCGCATCCTCCAGCAAAGGGGGCGCCGCCGTTGAGCAACTCATTCCCGCAGAAGCATTCGCCTAATGACATCAGTCTCTTGTACCATTGCTCCGAGGAGGGATTTCAGCGCTTACCTGCATACTCAACGCCGGCATATGTGAACCCTAGATTTCCACAGGTCGTAGTGCAAAGAGCAACAGTCAGAGCGTCAGTACCCCCAGCAACTTGCTCTAGATTGGCCAGTGTCCACGCTTGAACATTATCTGTGTAACATCCCAAGGAGGCCCATCCCTCAGGTCCAGGATTGGTTGCGAAATTCGCATAGACACTAAGTCTATCAGGCCCACCGCAAGCTTGCGTGGAGTCGCCGGCGCACGCCATGTCGCAACCGTCTGTTCCCGTTTGTAGGGGGATACCTGTGCCACAGAAACACTCTGCCGCATACTCGGTCCCAGCGACTGGATACCCCCTCGAGCTGCAGTAGGCGATGCAGGTATCAGCTGTCAAGGTATTGATACCCATGTCAAAGACGAAGTCATAATTGAGAGTTCTGCTGTAGACGCTGTCTGTGTAGCACCCTGAGTATTCCCATCCTGAGGGAAGAGTTGAATCCGGGGCAAGGGCGCGCTTGGCAAGAGTGGCTGCAGAGCTGGAATGGGCAAGAAGAAAGAGGGAGATGACGTAGTGCATTTTGCGGGATTTTTTGGGCTTGGAATATTTGACTCGTGTTTCTGGCTTGAATGACCTTGAGGAAGCAGCTGTTGAGAGGGTAATGGATGCAAATCTGTGAGACGATGGTGCAATATATATTCAGAACCTGAATTCTATATCATCACGCCCTCCGTTCCAACATTCCAACTACACATTCCTAGACGATGCCCCAATAGGTGTTAATTTAATTCATGGTATATGAAACCGCGAGAAGGCGGTATTATGGTGCTGTTCACATGAAGAAAATATAAGACAGAGGATCAACGCTGGGCTAGCTTTCAAAAGTGACTGCACTAGCTCATATGTATGCGGTGCCATGGTCTCAGCCTGAGTATCTAGATTTCCATAATATTATCTTAGTCTTCGAGTAAAGGCGAAGTATAACACCATTGACCTTTGATTGAAAGACTTCGAATAGGAACCTGATATGCAGCTACCTGTGTACGATGCGTCTGCATATAGACATGTTTCCGGAGACGCCGCATTGAGTCTCTTAATAGTGACACAAAGATAAACTTTTATGGAGCCAGGAAAATCAAGATTAGGAATGACTTGGTGTGGAGGTAATGTGGCTGTCGCTTGAAGACGTCTAATATTCCCTGCGAAACTCAGGCTTTGCCTAATCCAGTCTAGATACACACATGCCCCTCCTAGCTCCCAACTCATGACTCTATGTGGAAAGCAAATAGCTTATAATTGGGGAAAAGATTACGAATGGCGGTTATACCTAAGGGAGGTCCGGGAAGGGTTGTGTTGATGTGTTTTATTGGGGATTCTTAGTGCTGTTGGCCTTCTTCACCAGACGCCATGATGACAAAATATAGGAAAATCAAGAATTAGATAGATCCAAAAGGAGAACACCATGATGAGATTTTGATGGTGCTTTCTTCCTTTGAATTCTATCTAATCCAATGTACTTCTAATTTAAACAGCACAACTCACTGTTGAGGCTTATATATATATCAAATGCATCAGCCTCTCTACGTGATCATCCGGCTAGATTACAATTAAAATTAAGATCCACTGATATGGCCTTCGCGAATCAGAGTTTCAAATTTATTGTGATCTAGAAGGCCCACAGAAAGAGATTTAAAAGCAAGAAATACCAGTGTAATTTTTGGTCTTCCAACTCTTTTCCCCCAGATGGCTAGGGCAGACTGTATCGGTGGTTGTTCAATATGCACCCCTTGACAGTGATTCGTTCTGGAACGGGAATGGGGTGAAGGCCAACGTTCGGGAAATTACGAGGACTACAACTGGTAGGTGCTGGAATCAAGACGGGTGCAGGAGAACTGGGGAGTTTGTTGAGCTGATCGCTCAATATGGATGATCACGAAGCAATGATGTAGCTGTTGTGCGGTTGATAGTTTCTGATTTAAAACAGTTGTCTTTGAGAATAAAAAGAAATCCTCTGGTTATCCGAAGTTGCCGAGTCCAGCATGTAGTGCAGCGCCCAAGTATCGATAGATACTGTTCCTTCATCCAAAGTATACACGTTTTCTTCCTGGGATACGCTAGTCGCGTCTATATACCAGTTCATGTGCACCTTCGAATGAATGATCCTTCGCATATGGGTTGAAATATAGGAGACGTACTCTCGGTGGGCTTTCAACGCCTCCTTATAATTGTGTAGTAGCTGCTACTGGTTGGGATTATATACTGGCCGCCGGCTGCAATTGTGTTCTGGTCGGTCATTCCCAGCTGGGTGGCCTAGCTTCCCATGTTAACATGCATGTAATGGCATGCGTGGGACACTATTTTGCTCAGCTTGACGCAGTAATGAAAGCTCTCAAAGCCTTGACTGCGTCGCCCTCGTTCTCGCGCAGGAGTTCGGTCGCCTTTTGCTTGGTGAGCTCAAGTTCGTGTACCTATAATTCCATGAGCTTCTTGTCTTGAATTCATTCTCGCGTAACCGCATATGTGAATGCGGTCCCCTGAACCTCCCGACATCAATAACGAGTGGGCCATACCAGCAGCGACACGTCCTTGGGGTCCACCTTTACGTCCTTCTTCTGTTCGGCATTCTTCTTCTGTACGCTGAGGGTTTTCATAGCTTCCCCTAGCGCCTTTGTGTCGACTTCCTTCTTCCCGGAAGACTCGTCATCTTGTGCATCGAGGGAAGACAGGGCGGCGGCGGCTTTGCGGTCCTCGGCGGTGCTAGTGGGCGCATGAGGGTCCGCAGCACCCTCGTGGATAGTGGCAGGCTGCGGCTCAGCCATTTTTTCGATCGCGTGTGTCCTATCTGGCTGTTAGATGGTATGAGTGGTTGATGTGGTGAAGGCTGCGAGTATGTCGTGCAGGTGGGGGAGCTTCGGTGGAGGTTGAGGGCGGAGACGTTGGGCCAATGACGTCGCTCCCCGCGCATGCCACCTCAATTCGTGGCATTTTTAATTTTTTGTGCCTTTCAACTCGGTCGAGCTTTTGCACGACCTTTGCAACCCCCAACTCTTGGGCTAGGAATCATTTGTTGTAGGGTGAGTACTGGTCTACTTGCCCACCGGGCTCTTGGGGTTTAATTTAGGGCGCACGGAGGTTCTCGTTTCGCCGCACTCTTTTCCTTGACTCATCGTCAGATGACCCTTTGGCCCAAGCCTCCATATTTGTCCTTTCCAAGCCGTAACGGTTATCACTTTCAATCGTCTTCAGTTTCGTGTCTTGACTGTTCATGTTCCCCTGACAGACAAGACAGCCTCTTGTTCGCAATTTCCTGTCAGCATCAAGGTCGCCTAACATTGACAGGGCAGGTTTCACTAGGACATACATTGCAAATATACGACATCTTCTAAGATTATGGACTCGAAATATGCGACAAGCCACTCCGGAGAGTGGTCTCCGACTTGTAATTTTGACTTTTTTTTCGCAAGCTGAATTCAGCGCTGATCAACTGCAGCCTGGAAATCGAAGCCGATTAAACAAGTCGTCGAATACGAAGATGCCGCTGCAGTATCAGCAGCTTTGACGAAGCTCTCTAGTCTCCCTCCCATTGTCACACCGTCGGAAGTCGCCAGGTTGAAGACCAGTCTGCGCGATGCGGCTCTCGGAAAGGCATTCCTGCTTCAAGGAGGAGATTGTGCAGAGCTCTTCTCCTATTGTGCCGATGACCCCATCAACTCCAAAATCAAGCTGCTACTCCAAATGAGTCTGGTGCTGATTTGGGGCTCAAACAAGCCTGTGATTCGCATCGGCCGTATGGCCGGTCAGTACGCTAAGCCTAGATCAAGCCCGACTGAGCTGGTAGACGGAAAGGAGATCCCAAGTTTCCGAGGAGATATTCTCAACGGCTTCGAGCCAGCCCACAGACATGTTGACCCCGAGAGGCTGGTCAGTGCCTATTTCCATTCTGCCACGACGCTGAACTACATTCGTGGACAACTGGCAAGTGGTATCGCAGACCTCCACAACCCAATGGATTGGGAGCTCGGTCATGTGCGCGACCAAGAATTACAAGCAAAATACGAGAAGATTGTACACAGCATCTCTGACTCGCTTCGCTTCATGCGGACTATTGGAGCAGACACTTCGGGAAAGCTTCAGACGGTGGACCTATACACGAGCCACGAGGGTCTTGTTCTAGAGTATGAGCAGAGTCTCACACGACGACTAAAGCATCCCAGCAACTACCAGCCTACCCACCCATCGGTTGATGGCAAGGGCTGGTACAACACTTCGGCTCATTTCATCTGGATTGGAGATCGGACACGCCAGATTGATGGAGGCCATGTTGAATACTTCCGCGGTATCGAGAACCCCATAGGCATCAAGGTCGGACCCTCGATGAAGACGGATGAGTTGGTGGAACTACTGGACATTGTCAACCCAAACAAGGAAGTTGGCAAAGTTACCCTGATCACACGCTATGGCGCAGACAAGGTGGAGTCCATGCTAGGCACGCACATTGAAGCTGTGAAGAGCAGTGGCCACATCGTTCTCTGGCAATGCGACCCTATGCACGGGTGGGTCTAATGTGATGCGAGCTTTTGATTACTTATTGCTAATTCACTGTAGCAACACCCGCTCCACACCAACTGGGATCAAGACTCGCTCTTTTAGCAGCATCTTCTCAGAGCTCTCTTCAGCACTCAAGATTCACAAGCAACACGGTTCTTACCTCGGCGGAATGCATCTGGAACTGACAGGCGATGCTGTGACCGAGTGCACGGGTGGTAGCGAGGGCCTAGTGGACGAGGACCTCAGCTTGAATTACACCACCTATTGCGACCCTAGATTGAACGAAAAGCAGGCCCTCGAGCTTGCCTTCCTGGTGGCAGGTTCTTATCGGGAAGACAGGGAGCTCTGAAGCGGCCAGTGACAAAAAATCACGTAGTTTCGAGGAGTGTACAGGGCTGTGATGATACCAAAAGTAGAATACACATTACATGATGCACTACCCTTCTTCGTATCATGCCTGCAATCTCTCGCAAGCCTACCCTTAAGCAGTAGGCCGGGGTGGATCGTTTACGTCAGCACGTGATGGACGATGCTGAGGATCCTGGCCCGAGCTTCTAGGGTTCTTCCAGAAGACGGCTGTGACGTTTAAACGAGCAATTCCTCCCCAACATTTTTCGTGCGACTTCTCCCCTCCCCGCACTCATGGGCTCATCCGCTTCCAAAGGCGCCCGCGCCGCCGCCGGTTCTGCTGCTCGAAAGTACCCATCGCGCGCCCCCACGGCCACCACTCGGGCTCCTCTGCCATCTCCGGCTGCTCCCGCGCAGGCTCCCAATGCAGGGCCTTCCGTACACCCGCCACCGCAGGCGAGTGAGTCCAAGACCCAGGGTATACATAACCACTGCCTTCATGGCCTCTCTCCCTCCAAGGCTAACCGTTAAGAAGCAATCGACCTCGACGCCCGCGATCCTGCTTTTGCTTCCCGTCTGAATACCATGGGCGCCGTGGAACCAAATCCTCACTTTTCGCCTACTTCAACTTCTGCTTTCGATCCCCAGCGTAACACATCCTCTTCATTCCCGTCGGATATGATGTCCGCCCCGCCCCAGTCTGCCTTCCCGGATCCCAGAGACAATCCCGTGTTGAGAGTGCTGGAGGCCAGGCAGCGCATCCAGGAAGAAGCCGAGGAAGAACTAACACAAGTCGGGCGCAGAGGCTTCCAGGGCAGAAAGTACTTGGATGCTGGCCTGATACAGTTGGCCTTGATGAGGAGAGCCCGTGGCGAGGCCGATCAAAAAATTGAGGATGCGATGGGTATCAAGAGGGGGAGACTAGGCACACTGGAGAAAGGAACTGTCACGGCTGTTGCAGTATAAGATATTGCGTCATCGGTACGCGATGCACATGGGCAAGAACCAATTCGGAACGGATTCGACCACGGCGCCCCTCTCGGACACCGTGCCCGGGATATACCATCATCAATTTGCCTACATACACAAGAAAAATACCCGGAACCAGCCTTGCCCAATGTCCTGCCTCTAAATCCGGCATGCAATGCAAACCATGCCAATACGCCTTTGCCCAACCCGATGAAAAGAAGCCGAAATATGCAATCGCTACCCTAGAATTCCCTGTGCTCGTGGATGAAATTGTTGAGCGCGGTTAGCGCTTGCGTTAGGCTTTCCTGTTCGACGTCGAGGCCGTCGCCGCCGTCATCTCCGACCTTGATCATGCCGTCCATCCTAGTTTTTCCCGCCCGCCAAGACTTCAGGATCCGCCATCGGGACTTTGTCATATTGAATGAGGGGCACGAAGGGGAGATCTCTTCCTTTTCCCGGAGAATTTGCAGCGCGTTCAGTACGTTGAGAAAGATGCTGTGTAACCTCTGTCAGCCATGGTCGATTAAGATGCAAAAGCGGCGGAGAAAATACACACCTCTGAGTAAGCTTGATGTCATGGTCCCAGCCATAGGCCGTCGAACGGAAGCTGTTTCCCTGCGCGACAATGTCGAGAAAAACGAATAGGCTCTCTTCCACACTGATGTCAGGCGCTGTGTTGGACTCTGCGTGCTCGACAATCCAGTCGGCCAGCTGCACGAAGGTGATCTGGTCCATGTGGCAGAACTCGTTGAAACGATCAGGGACGCCGTTGAGCAGCGACCGCGCCCTCTCCGTCCCTGCGCTGGTCATTACGGCCATGGTGAAGAGGTCGGATGATGCGAAATGTCGGAGGGTTTTGCGTAACGGGGCGCGTGAGGGTGATCAGGAGGCGCAGTGGAGGAGTGGGTAGTGTAGCAGTGTTCAACAATACGAGCTGGTGATTTTCCGGCGATGGACCTGGCGATGCTCTTTCGGGATGAGGAGCGAAGTTGAAGAAGAAGGCCCGCGACTTCGCTGTATCAGCTGAAGTGCGAGTCCGGTCTGGCATGTGAAAGTGGCCGAGTGGGGCCGCCCATGGGTGGTGCAGTGCAGTGGGCAGACACAATGACATCAGCACATTGGTCCAATAGGGCTTCTGCCCCAATAAGCAACAAAGGACCACGGATTTGTCTGCGTCTGGCGCCGCATCAGACGTTGCTTGTGCCACGGCGGGACATGTGGCGCCTGTTCCGGCGCTGTTGCTGGATTGGCTGTGTCGAGATGAAACGGCACCCTGGCCTGCTTGGCGTAAAGGAAGCGCTTCACCGAGCTAGCCCAGAAATATCCCCATCTCCATGGCACGCCTGGCGGAGTTCCGCTGACATGCATACGCCTGAGTCATCCACGCGCCCATCTCTTATATACCACGGCTCGCAGGTCGGTGTATCGCGGGTTTGCGCCCTCGGATCCTCGTTCAGCCTGCAGCCTCGTTCCACTGTCCCCTCTCATCAACGTGTTCCCGACTGTCGAAGCGAAGGTTCGAGGCAATTCAGACATGCTAGGTTACATCTCATCTACCCGTCGTAAGTCGTGCCACGCTTGCGTGAAGAGCAAGCGCAGATGCGACCTCGGATATCCTTGCTGTAAACGTTGCCTCGCAAAGAGCTTGGAATGCGTCTACCCCCATTCGGCACGTGAAGCAGAGGTGGTTATTCGGCAGACCACACCGGACCTGATTCCGATACAGAGCGACGCAAGAGCCACCGGACAATCCCAGGCCCACCCGAGTATTGATCCGACCCTGCTATCGTCAACAGAGTCGTCCAGTCCAGATAGCTCTTCGGGAAGCGATGCCCTCCCCGCATTTAATCCTAGAAAGCGAAGGCGGTGTGGGTCTCAGACGAAGCAATTGCCTGCCATTCAAGACCAGCCCGTGATGCCTTCGGTTCACACTCCTGCTTCAACCAGGCGAGATGGTTTTCTCCGCCTCATCGTTACCGCAGAGCCGCAGATCGGCAAGGACTTGGTTCCTCAGATTTGGGAGCCAACCATCCTGAACCACGATCAAGTAATGTCCATGATCAACAGCCTCTGTGCTTTCGTACCTTCACTCGCATATACTGGACACACCTTGTTCATACACAAGACACTTTACGAAGGCCACCAACCAGCTGCCTATCAAGATAGCTGCAGCCTGGCAGCGCTCTATCTACTGAAAACTAACAGCAACGCAAACGTGCTAATGAACTCAATCGATTCAAAGATCGTATCGCTCATCTCAAGGTCAAAAGATTGGTCGCTATTGGAGCATCTGGCCGCGGTGCAAGCGCTCATCATTTACCAGGTCATGCGACTCTTCGATCCCGATATCAACATGCAAATTCAAGCCTCGAAACACATCAAACTCCTTGAATTGTGGACCGCTCATCTCTGGAAACGTTCGTTCAACAGCCCGGAAACGTTTCCTACGTGCCACGAGTCGTGGGTGTTTTATGAATCGCTACGTCGCACTGTGCTCTTCTCAACGTTGGTTAGTGGCGCATGGAGCTGCATCACAAAAGCTGGGTTGTGCGATAAAGTGCCTATTCTGGCAAGACTCCCGTTCACAAACAGTCAGAGAATGTGGGACTGCGACTCTGCTGAATGGCAGGAGAGTCGGCCCTGCGCCACTGTTTCTGGGGAGCAGAGACCCTATTTGATTGCATACGGCGATCTGTCAAAAAGCTGGACCTACGATGCTCAGGTCGAGGAGCTGAGCACTTTTGAAAGAATGTTGCTTGCACCTTGTCGAGGGGGAGATGACCCAAGACTATTGGATGTGTGAGCGAACGTTGGTATCTTTTCGGTCTCGTCTGGGTTGATCCCCGGTCGATTCCGATATTGTTTTGATGCTCCCAAAGGGCAGGACCGACACAAACCTTACAGTTCTTTGGGAACAGCACTCGCGATCGCTGTGACGCATTGCGTTCACGCTGGTTTTGTGGACAAAAGCAAGCAGTACAAGCAGCACACACGCACAAAGTTAGTCGACATCTTCTGAAAATAGAAATAGGATGGCTAATCCTCCTTCAAGAAGCTCTTCCTTGTCTAGCATGTGATTAAGTTTGTTCTTCCTGGAAACAATCGGTCGATTCCGATTCGCTCAGCCAGCACAGAAACAGGTGGTTGGTGTTCCTGAAGATCTAAATTTCCTCCCGGGCCATCCAGCTCTGGTAAAGCGCAGATCGACGCCATGGCTTTGGTTCCTCGTCCCGGGCCGAACTACGACGAATCGCCAATGTTTGTGGCGCTCGATCTCCACTGCGAGATCGGACTCTGTTCTGTGCTATCTTCATACCACATCAAGCTCACTGCCGCAAGGATTTTGCCAAAATATCGCTATACTTGCGTTGTATTGCTGATCTACAATCACCTGATACTAAATGGATATCGTAGGATATCTGTACGTAGCTAAAGACCTGGTAAGTCTAGCTTACCTAAAAGTAGAAAGACGTATGCACTATCTAACTCTTCTAGGGCTGAGAGCAATGTCTTGCATGTAGATGATCGCGGGGTGCGTCGGCTTGATCTCCTTAGTCGAGGGGTAAATAGTCCACTGGCGGATAATGCACTCATCTTGCTAAGCGCCATGCACGGAGAAATCATCATTAGAGCGTGTGCACATTTCACAGCTTCCGGCGCTGAAACCAAGCTCACTGGGTTTTTGATGGTCTATTCAGCTTCTGCGGGGGTGTATGCCAATCTGCAAGCTCCGGCACCAGAAAGTCTCGGAGCATCTACATGTGATGGTGTCTACCCCTGGCCAGTCTTCCAATAATACCATAGACATCAGTGCGTCTGATAATGCAGCCCTTGGCATTATAAGTACATGAATATAACGTATACCAGATGCAATTGGCACACGATATGTTCTGTCTCTCAATTTGTATGATCTAAACTCTTTTAGAGACTGCAATATCTCTTGTCCCTCAGTGTGACCTCAAATACAGTCACCATCATTCGCAGCATGGACAATGCCAGCATTTCCCCAACGCATTTTGACCACAATCCATACATATCCTTCCTCCCGCCCAACATACGCACCATTTGGATCAAAACGCGCGGCGCCTCCATCAAACTGGGCAAGCCACCCCCTCATATCGACCCTGGCAAAGCTCTCTTCGGTCTCAACGGCAAAACCGCCTACGTAAACCACACCCACTCTCCTCTATCGAAGTGATCGGCATTGACACATGCACTTACCTCGCCAAAAATTACCGGCCCGGCTCAAGCCTTCTCATCCGCCATGATGCTTTCTGCCGACCGGCGCATGCCTGGTTTCGCGCACAAGCAGGTGGTCGTTTTCTCCGCGTCATCTAGGCCGATCTTTGCCGTCTTCGCCACCAGGCTTGAAACATGCCATCGCAATTTTGATGGGTTTGGTGGCGTGGTGTGTGTGTGTTTGGCATGGTTGGCGCGCGCGATGTTACGCTCGTGAATAAGCAGGTGGGTCTCTAAGCTCTACCTGAGATTTCGTCTGGAGAGAGCGACTTGTCGCTGTAGCATTCGAGTGAATGTTCCAATGAAGTAGATTTCGTGGATTTGACAGCCGTGTCCGAGTTCCATAGTAGGTAAAATCCTTGTGGCGGGAATGGATTAGGGTATGTCCTGCAGGCAAGGATTTCCAGGTTTGAGGGCTTTGAGAGTTGAATAATCGACGTCTATAAGAGGAGATGGGGTATGACACTGAATTTCAGCTAATATATAAGATGCACAACTAGCATAAAGCCACAAGTACCTAGGTAGGCATATTTGGTTTAACGCCCAGGGTAATGTCAAGTGCTAATTATTTTATGTACTCAACTGTATATTGTTGAAATACTATTTTCTCAGACACGATTCTTCTTATATCGAAATGAGCAAGGCTGGTTCAAAATCGAGAGTATACTTCATATCACGTGACATGTGCATTCATTGTCCATGGGGTACCTCCTGGTATCTCTATGAATCTCTCCCTATTAACAAGAAACAACTGACCTTGTTTCCCCATTCTAGATGCATTTAAAACCCTAGTTTATATTACCTATGTATTGCTTAAAGGATAACGAGGACTTTTACTTAATTTGCAATGTTTATACTACAATCTCTATAGAGGCTTGTTAAGCTCTAAAAAAAATTACGTTAAGCTCAGCTATAGAGATTCTAATTACTAGAGGTTCTAATTACTCTACTAAAGCTTAACTCTTTAAGTTAATTTTAACTACAGAGAGGTGATATTAAAAAAGAGTAATTAAAAAAATAGCACTTTTTAAACTTATATAACTTTTAAACTAAACTAGATATTTAAAAAAAAAAAGTTATATAGAGATTTTTCTAGTTTTTTATTATAATTAAAAAAAAAATTTATATAATAAAAATAAGCTTAAAAGTTATAAAAAAAATTAATTAAAAAAAAGAGTAAAATTAACAGCTGATTTATTTTTTATTAATAAAAAAATTTAAACTTTTTATTCTATACTAACTATATTTAGTTTAGCTTATATTACGTAAGTAAAAAACTAAAACTAGAAATTTAATTTAATATTAAAAAAATTAAATTTGAAAAATAAAATGTTGCTTATATAAATACTGATTATATAATAATAAATTAGTTAAATTAGTATAAAAAAAATTATTTTAAAAATTTAAATTTAAATTTCTATTTTCTCTAAACACAGATAAGATAGAACTTTAATTCTTAAAATATAAAAAAAAAGTTAATTTTTTATATAAAGCTAATTACTTATTAATAATCTAAATGTTTTTTATTATTTCTAGTTACTGTTTTATTAAACGCCTAACTAGCGTTATTACTATTTATACTTATTATTCGTACTTATTATTTAGTTTTTGTAACGAACCTCGTTTACACAAAGTCTGAATATATTTACTTCTAAGTATCGCGCACGTAATTTAGAACTTTACATCTAATTTCTAGCTTCCGACTTCTAACATAGCTCTAACTTAACTTTAATCTTTTATTTTTTTATACTCTTCTATAATAACTAAAAAATAAAACTAAACTAAACTAGACTTAAAATAGATGCTAAAAAGAAACTATAAAAAGTTGTAATAGTTTTAGATAGTTCTGTAGTTTAGAAATATTTTTTTATATAAAATCTATAGGTTTTAATTTATAATTATTTTCTAGTTCTATAAACTTTTATTCTAAGTAGTATTTAAACTGTATTAAAAACAAGTTACTCTGTATTTTTATATTATATTTCTAAACTTTTTTTTATTAGTAACGGCTTAAAAATATTACTTTTTTATTTATTATAAAAAAAAGTACAACTAGATAGTATACGTATTAGATTAGGTCTGTTTTAAATTACTATATATATTTTTAACTTTTAGTAAAGTTAAAATTTTTTAAATTTTTTAATAACTAAAGCCTTTAGATTTAAAATTTTTACTTTTATATAAGTTAGATTACTTTTAGAAAAAACGCGTTATACGCTAAAGTAAAAACTAAATAATTACTAAAAATTTACTAAAATTAATTCTAACTATTAATATCTAGCACTATACACTTTCTAAATATTTTTATAAAAAAAGCTGTTTAAAAATTAAGCCGGCTGTAAAAACAGTTCTAACTCTTTAATAATAATCTAAAATCTACCGGATTCCAGCCTTAACCCTCTAATAACAATCTAGAACCTACTAAATTCTAACTCTAATTTAATAATAATAATTTTTATTTTATATTAACAGAAATAGAAATTTTACAGTTATAAGCTAGAATACTAAAACTTAAAGCCGCTGCTGCAGACTCTTTTTTTTAAAATAAAAAATAGCTAAAACTATTACTATTAATTTATATTTAATAACTATTTAAATTACTTTTAATTTTAGTTTAGATAAAGTTATTTAAGTAGATTTTTAAAATTAAGCTTTTTAGCGACAGAAAAACTGTTATTTTTCTATAATAGCTAGTCTCTATCTAAAATCGCCTTAATATTAATTAGAACTACTATTTTACTAAATAAACTTATATAACAGAAGTTTAAAAATATATATTAAAACTAGCTTAAAAATACTTAAAGCTTTATTACTTAGCTAATAACTTTTAAAAATAGTTTTTTAACGCAGAGAAAATACTTAATCTCTTAAAATTATATTTTATTTTAGAAAATAAAAAAACAGAAAATTAAGTAGCTTTCTATTAGCTGCAGATAGAATAAAAAAAACTTTTCTCTACTTTTAAAATTTAATTTTTATCTACTGCTATTAAAAGTAAAGTATAAAAAAAAATAGTTTTTTTACTTATAAAAAAAGATTACTTTAGCTCTGCGAGTTCTAAACTTTAAATTTAAATTTTTATAAAATAATTTTTTTAATAATATAGTAAAATATTTTTCTGCTTATAATATAGAGCGCTAAAATACTTCTATATTTATTATTAGTAAAAGTAGAAAAAGTAACTTTAGTTCTACTATATTTAAAATTTTAAAAAATTAAAAACTATCTAGCTTATCCGCAGTATTTATAAAAAAAAAAAAATTATTTACTAGCGTACTATTTACGTAAAGTTATAACTACTATACTAACATAAAAATAGTAAGCTATTTAAACTAGCTTAAACTATAAAAAAAAACTACTATAATTATAGTAAGTAAAGCTATTTTACACGCGATTGCAATCTTCCGTAAATAAACTAAATTAATATAAAAAATAATTTATATAACTAATTTAAAAACGTAATTAACTTCTGTAACTTAAATTTATTCTAATTAAAAAATAAAAATATTTAAAAAAATTTTCTGTTTTAGACTTAAATAAATACAACTTATTATAAATAAAGATTTTAAACTTACTAAAAAAAAGTATTTTAAAGTATTTTTTATTCTCTATTCTAACAGATTTAAAATCTGTTTATATTTTTTTATTAATACTAGCGTATAAAGTTTTTTATTTATTAATACTTTTATTATAATTTTATTATTTTATACTTTTTAAATTTCTATTTAGAAACTACTTTACTAGATTAAGATACGCAGCTTTTAAAATTTAATTAAATTTTTAGTTATTTATTATATCTGCTTTTATTTTCGCCTAAATAAATATATAATACTAAATTACTTTTTTATTATTTTTAATCTTAGATTCTAGAACTGTATTATTAGTCTAAAATAAATAAAAAAATTTAAACTTAAACTAGACACGGAACATAACCAAATTATCTAACTTTTTTAGTATCTACTTTTATATATATCTACTTTATTTATACTTTAACGCTTATACTAACTATTTACTAGCTAAAGTACAGAGCAAAATATTTTCTAAAAAAACGTTTTTTAAAAAGCTAACTAAACTAAATATTATTAAAATTTAGAAACTTATTTATATTAACTTTAAAAACTAAAACTTTTTTAGCTTAAACGCTTTTTTCTAACTAACTTCTAACTAAATTTTAAGTTTAGTTAAAATTTTTAGATAGCTGCTATCTTAGCTAATACTTTTTATTTCTAAATAAAATAATCTAAAAATAAATTTTTTATAATAACTATTTTTAAAATTAACTAACTAATTAAAAACTTTTTTTTTAAAACTTAAAATGCTGTAGTTCTAGTACCGTCCTAACTTTTTTTTATATATTAAATATACTAGAATATATTTAACTCTAAAACCGCACTCTATTTTCCGCTCTACTAACTCTATAACTATAAAATTATTTTTACTAAATTTTTTTTAAATAGCTATAGTTTTCTATATAAATAGAGTTTTAAAAAACTTAAAGCTACTTAAAAGTTTATAATAACTTAACTATAATATAGTTTTATTAAGCAGAGTTGGAGTTTTTTTATATTATTTATTCTGTATATTTATAAAGTAAATAAAAAGCTTAAAATATATATTAACTATTATAAACTAAACGCTCTAACTAGAAAAAATATTTATTTACTATTTAGAATAGATAAACTTTTAGTAAAGTTTAGTAAGACTAAAATTTTTATAAAATTAGATATTTACGCTGCATTTAATAAAATTTAAATAAATTCTAATAGTAAAAAATATACTACTTTCTAAATATAATACAAAATATATAAATATAAAGTTTTTCTATTTAGGTTGTGTAACAGACTAGCTATCTTCCAGTAATATATAAATAACGTTCTAATTAACTATTTTAATAACTTCTACATCGCATATCTAAATAATATTTTTATCTACTCTAAAAATAAATAAACTTATATTTAGTATATTAAAGCTGTTTTAGAATAATTATGTTAAGCTAAACTATAAGTAGATATAACTAAGTCTAAATTCTATATAAAACGTATTTAATATTTAGAATATATTCTAACTAACTAAAAATTAGAAATAAATTTAAAAAAAGTTAAAGTTTTATAAAACTAAATCTAACTTACTACTGTTACAGAAATAAATTTTTTTTTTAAATTTACTAGCTTTTACTAATAATTTATATCAGAATATTTCTGTATTATTCTACTAATTAGTATATTTTAAAGCTCTACTATATTTTTTAAATAGACCTAAAAATATAATTAAATATTTAAAGCCTTAAAAAACTTTTTTTTTTTATTTTAACTTTTTATTATTTTAATTTTAAACTATTTATAAAACTAAAAACTAATATATTTAATAGCGCTATTGTAGGCGTACAGTTTTAGTAATATACTAATAAAAATTAGTATCTATATACTTTCTACAGTAAAACTCTATTTAGTTTTAAACTTAACTAAAAAATATATAATAAAAAACTTTTCGCTATTATTACTGCTTTCTAAAAATAGTAAGCTAATTTTTTTTTTATAAAGTATTAAGTTTAGGTATATTCTAATTATAGGTTACTAGAATACTTTATAATAACTAAAATTTTAAATACTAAATAAGTAAAATAGGCAGAAGAACTAGCGCTTTTTAACTTCTAAATTAAATATATTTTAAGTAAAAATAATACTAAAGCTGATATTTTTAGCTGTCGCGAATAAAATATAAAATTTTTTTTAGCTATATAGTAAAATAACTATTTTTACGTGCTAATTAGACCGCATTATTTTAATTTTTAAATTAATACTAAGTTAGCTTAAAAATATATTAAAGTTTAAACTAAGTATGTAGCTCGCGTATATACAATATTTCTAAAAAATTTTATAAGTTTTAACTTTTTTAAACTTATTAATACTTTTTTAAAAAAAAATTAATTAAGTTTTATAAAAAAACGCGAAAACTTTTCTAACTAGTACTAAATATATAATAAATTTATATTATACTAATATTAACTATATATTTTTTAGAACTTTACGCTTATTATATGTTTAATACAAAAAACTTATAACTAAGTTTTTTTAGCATACTTTAGCGCTATAAAAATTTACTAGCTATTAGCTTAAAAGTACTACTAAAAAAATATAAAAAACTTATATAAGTAATATATACGGAACTGTTTTACCTGTTAACAAGTATATTTAAAATAAATCTATTCTGCTAGAAAAATCTATTTTTTTTCTATTCTAAACTATTCTATATAACACCTCTATATAAATTTTAAAAAATTTCTTTATAATAAAGCTGGCTATAATTAGATTTTAGTAATTATTAATCGACTCTCTAAGTAAGCTGTATTAATTCTATATTATAAAAATACTAACGCACGTAGTATAGTCTATCTGTTTATTTAGTAAATATACTAATTTAAATATACTCTAAAAATAATTATATTAAACTAAAAACTATAGTTTATTTCTAGTTTCTAGTTTAAATTCTGTTGTATTATCAGCGTTAAAATTAAGCTATTTACCGCCTACTATAAAAAAACTAATAACTAAACTAAAATTATAAACTAATATATTAACTAGAAACTAAAGCTATTTATAAGCTACTATTAGAATAACTAAAGTAAACTTTTACTATTAATAGATTGCGTTTAACTTACTTTTCTATATATAAATTTAAAAATAATTCTGTATTAAATTTTATGCAGTTCTAAACTCTATTAGAATTAGTATTAGAAAAAATTTAAATTTTCTAAACTTTAAAAAAAACTAAATTACTAAAACGCTCTAGCACTTACTTTACAGATATATAAAATATAAAAATTTATAAAAAAAATTTTTAAAAAAGCTTAAAAATAAATATAAGTTTAAGTTAACCTCTACTATTACTAAATAGACTAAACTATTAAAAATTAAGTATATTTTAGTATAAAAAATCTAATATTTATAAAACTAAGTTAAAAGCTGTCTGAACAGTAAACAGATTTCTTTAAAATATTAAAAAAAGTAGATTATTTATACTGCTTTAAACTACTTCTAGAATTAAAAATCTATAATATATTTATATTAGATATTTTATATAAAAACTCTGCTAATCTGCTTTTAGAACAAAAAGCTCTAAAACTAATTAAAGTACTAATTAATAAAATAGAAAAATAAAAAGTTAAAAATATTCTCGCTAGCAAACTTATATACTTATTACTAAAGTATAAAATAAGCTAAATTAGATATAATTTAAATTTTATGTAGTATAACGTATCTAATTTTATAAAAACTCTATATAAGTTAAAAGTTTTTTATAATAAGTATCTAGATAAACTAGAATTTTTTCAGTTTTTAAACTAATAGCTCCGGGTATAAAAATAGAAAATAGAAAATATAAATTATCTGTAAAATAATAGAGTAGAGTAAAATAGTTATTAAATTTTCTACTTAGAATTTTTTTTAAGTTTAACTCTAAAACCTCTCTAGGCTAACTATTAGTTTTTTTTATTTTTATTAAAAATTAGATTTTTATTACTATTAGAATTTTTTAATTTAGACTTTTTATTAAACTTTAGCAGATTTTTATCTAACTGACCTGCCTGCTAAAACTGCTTTACTAAAAAAAACTTAATAGATTTAGTAGTTTTTTTTTTATTTACGCAAACTAAGCTGCGTAAAAAAACTATTTTTAAATTAGCTAGTTTTTAATTTATTTTTTTTATATTTTAGTAAATTGCCTTTAAAGTCGCATAAATAGTTAGTAATACTTTTTTAGTTTATATATATTCTAACTCTGCTTTAGTTATTTAAGCTATAACTAAAACAGCTTTAGCCGCGATTTTTACTATAGTAGTTAAAATAAAATTATTTAGATTTTTTTTTTAGTTATTTATAGTTTATATTAATACTTTATACTTAGCAGCGCAGTACTTTAGAATTTAAAATAAAATATTAGCTAACTATTCTGAATACGCACTAAGTTAAATATATACTAGTTTATATAAATTTTTTTAAGTAGTACAGTACTCGCACTTTTTACTTAAAATTAATTTAAACTTAAAATTAATTATATATTTTTTTACTAAAGCGTAATAGACGCGTAAGCACATTTTACAGTAAACTACTAATAAAATACTAAATAAAACTAAAATAGATATTATAAAGTAAATTAAAAAGCTAATTTAATAGTAAAAAGCTTTAAAAAAAATTAGCAGAGGTACTAGATCCGGAACAGATTACTTACAGAATATAATAATTAAAAAAGTAAAAAAAAAAAAAGCTTAAAAAACTAAATTTATAACTGCTAGATAGCAGTTTTATAAAAGTATTTTACTAGTTATATAAACGCGTAACACTTTTTTTTATAAAACACTAGAAGTAAAAGTAAATAATAAAATAAGATACCCCGCTTTTAATAAAAACTATTTATATTTTTTTTTAAATAGGCTACGAATTATGTCAGATTAGAATAATTTATTTACTAAAAAGAGAGTAATATAACAAATTTTGTTTATATAAAGTTTAAATATATTTACTTTTAAGTATCGCGCACGTAATTTAGAACTTTATATTTAATTTTTAGCTTCTAACTTCTAATATAGCTCTAACTTAGCTCTAATCTTTTATTTTTTTATACTTTTCTATAATAACTAAAAAATAAAACTAGACTAGACTAGACTTAGAATAAGTGCTAGAAAGAAACTATAAAAAGTTATAATAGTTTTAAATAGTTCTGTAGTTTAGAAATATTTTTTCGTATAAAATCTATAGGTTTTAATTTGTAATTATTCTCTAGTTCTGTAAACTTTTATTCTAAGTAGTACCTGAGCCGTATTAGAGATAAGTCGCTCTATGTTCTTACAGTTCTGGTTTAGTAAAGCTAAGAGAAAAGAACTTCTACAGCTTTTCAGATATAAAGCTAATATATCTATTATAACTATTTTTAATATATTAAATAAAAGTAAAAAAAAGTATTTATAATACTATATAACGTATTAAAAGAAAAAATAAATTATTTAATAGTATAATAAAAGATAGAAATTAGAATAAAATAAAGCTATTAAAAAAAAAATTTAATAGAGATTTAATTAAAAGCCCTAAAAAAATAAAAAAAAGAATACTATTAGAAAAAAATATAAAAGTTTTTTAAAAAAGCTTATAAAAATATTTAAAAAAAGAAAGATATAGTATAAATATTAGTACTAAAAAGCCGTATTATAATAAATATTACGGGACTCCAGCTATTCTGTATTTATATTAGTACAGAGGGGTGACATTAAAAAAAAACCAAAAAAAGTTATACTTTTGAAACTAGTATAACTCTGTAACTAGACTAGCTATTAAAATAAAAAAAAATTAATTTTAAAGAAATTTAGAGGTTTTTTTCTTATATAGAAAATATTACATAGCTTATATAATATTTATTACCTGTTATTTTAAAGTAAAAGTATAGTTAAAAAAAGTGTAAATTTAAAAGCTGATTTATTTTGTTTCTAGCGTATAATTTTAATTTTTTATTTTATAAAAATAAGTATTTATTAGTAATATATATATAACGAAAAAAAAATTATTTATATATTATTTAAAAAATAAATTATTATAGATTAAAATATTAGAGTATTGCTTATATAAGCATATATTACATAATAAAATCTTAATTTTATTTACTTTAATATTTTATTAAAAATTTTAAAACAGTTTTTTTTTATATAACTTTATTATAGAGATAATAGAGTTAAAAGTTTTTACTAATTTTTTAAAAAATAGTATTTTTAAAAGTGTAAAAATAATTACTTAAAAAATTTCTATAAATTTAAATAACTTTTATAATTAAAATATAGATATAATAGAATATATTAAATATAAATTTATAAATATAAATACTTAGAAAAGTTAAATTATAAATTAATAAAAAAAAAGTACTTTTTAATAAAACTTTAAATAAATAAAATATAGTTAAAAACCTTTTTTTATTTTTTATTATTTTGGTTTTATTAGTATTTGTAATATAAGTTTTAGAAAAAAAAAATTATTTCTATTAAATATATATATAATAATACTGCTTTTAAAAAAAAGTATATTTTTAATTAAAAAAATAAGTTTAAAATTATATTTTTTTTAAAAAAAAACCTAAAAAAATTTAGTATATATTTTTTAGCATTTAAACTCTTTTTTATTAATAATTTAGAATTTCTTAAAATATAGTTCTAAGTAGAAAATTTAATAATAAAATTTTAAAAGTGCTTTTTTTTAAAAAAAAATGTTTTTTAGTACTTTTATATAAACTTTTTAAAAAAACTTAATTCTATAATTTTTTTAAGTAATTATTATAAGTTTTTTAGAATTTTATTTTTTAAAAAATAAATATAGCTTTCTAGCTATAAGCTAAATATATTTTTATATATTTTTAAAGTAATATAAATATAGAAATTATTTTAAAATAGTATTTAAAAAAATATTAAAAATAAATAATAAATATAAGATATATACTAAAAATTAAAAAACTTAAAATAAATCTATTTTTTTTAATATTAAAAATATTTTACTTTTAAAATCTATTTTTATTTTATTTTTTTAAATATTTATATTAGTTTTTAAGATTTTTTTAATTTTTAAATATGAGCTTTTATTGATTTTAATATAGCTATTAAAAATATAAAAACTAAAATAATAAATGTAATATATAATAATTTAGTTTAATTTTAAATTTTATTTTAAAAAAAACTTTCTACTTTTTTACATTTTTAAGCTTTAGTTTAGCTTTTTATAAAAAAATAAACAAAGCGTTTTTTAAAAATTAACTGTATATAATTTTGAATTTAATTCTTTTTTTACAAATAATATTACTTAATTAATTATAGTAATTAAAATATAAATTTTAAATATTAATAACTAATTTCTACTAAAAAGAATATTTTTTTTAATTTTTATAATATTAGTATATAGTGTAATTAGTAATAAAAAAAATTTTAAATTTGCAACTAGTAATCTATAACTTACTAATATAATTAAATTTTTTAAAAATTTTTTTTTTAATTTATTAATTTTTTAGAATAGAAAGTTATTTTTAAAAAAAACTATAGTTATTTACTATATATAGCTTTACTATAAAAAAATAAAAAATAAAAATATTACGCTAGAAAAAAAATAATAACGCTATTAAATTTAGTTTTTTTTTAACTTCTTATTTAGTACTTTTTTTAAAGCTAAAAAATTTATATAAGCTAAAAAAAATTTAGTTTTTTTAAAAGAAGTCTGTAAAAACTTATAAAACTAAGTTTTTACTTTTTTTATAAATTTTTTAGTTATAAGGTTATAATAGTTTAAAAAGTATAAAAAAAAAGTTGGTTTTTTTTTAATGTTACCTCTCTGTATATAAAGTAAATAAGCTGCGTAAAACCTGCACTTAATACATACTTTAAATATAATAAATATTATTTTTAAAACTACTATTAATATATTATTTAAGCTATTTTTCTATTATTATTTTAAGTATAAAATAAATACTATTATTTAAAGCTAAATTTTTTATAATATAATATTTTTTAATATAATAGTTAAAAAATAGCTTTCAGAACGCGTGCGGGTAGTTAAAAAATATTTTTAAAAAAAGTATAATAGTTTTTTTAATAACTATAAAAAACAAATAACGCTTATATTTTTTTATTAATAATAAGTAACTAATACTTATAATAAATATTTTTATAATATTTAATAAGCGTATTTAAGCTGTAAAAAAGTAATATAATAAATTTTAAAAACGATAATACTTACGTATACTAAAAATTAAAATTATATAACTTAAAAATATAAAAAAAACGCTATTTTAAGTGTAATAAAACTAGTTATTAAAAAAACCTCTAAAGTATACGCGTAAAATATATATAAATTTTTTTTTTTTAAAATACTTACGCTACTGCAGTTAAAGTATATACAGTAGAGTAATATAAAAAAAACTTATTTAGAAAAATAGCAGTTTTTAAACTTATATAAATTTCTACTTAAACTAGTTATTAAAATAAAAAAAATTAACTAAATAGAAATTTATTAAAACTTTAGATTTAAGAATAAAAATTTAGAGTTTGTGTTAAAGTTATAAGGTTATAAATAAGCTTAAAGTAGAGAAAAAAAATTATAAAATTAAGTGCTGATTTATTTTTTATCTAGCGTATAATTTGATTTTTTTATTTAATTATTATAAATTTATATACTATATATATATATATATATATATATATAAATTTATATAAGTTTTTTATTTAAAAAAAATAATAATAATAATAATAGTAGAAAAAAAAGTTCGAAAAAATCAAACTATATAAATATATTAATAATTAATTAAATTATTAATATTTTGTATAATACCCGTTAGCTTTAATAACTGCTTTCTAACGCTTAGATAAAAATAATATATAATTATCTATTATTTTTTGTGGAATTAAGTTCTATTCTTTATTTATAGCGTTTATAAATAAAATATTATCTTTTTTATTATTATTTTTGCCTAATAAATTAGGATTTAATTTTTTTAAATTATTTTTTAGTATAGCTTAAACGTTTTCTATAGGTGCTAAATCTGGGCTATAAGCTAGATGTTTAAATAATTTAATTTTGTTTTTTTTAAACTAGTTTAAAACTGGTTTAGCTGTATAAATTTTTAAATTATCTTATTAAAATTTCGAGTCTATAAACTAATTAGTATTTTTATTAAATTTAATTTAAAAAGTAAAAAAAAGATATATAAACTAACCGGGTTTTATTTGTTTTTTAATAATAGATTTTAATACTTTTTATATATAATCCGTATTATTAAAGTTATTTTTAGAATTAGATATTTTAATAAATACTAATTCTGATTTTTTTTCTATCCAGATAGCTCTCTATATTAATATAATAATATCTCGAGCTATAATTTAATTACTTTTTTAAAATAATTAATACTAATTAAATTATAGCTTAAGATATTGTTATATTAGTATAGAGAGCTATTTAGATAGAAGGAAGATTAGAATTAGTGTTTATTAAAACACCTAATTCTAAAAATAACTTTAATAATACAGATAACATATAAAAAGTATTAAAACTTATTATTAAAAAACAAATAAAACCCGGTTAGTTTATATACCTTTTTTTTAATTTTAAAATTAAAATAAATATATATCATTAATATATTTATAAGAATTTTAAATTTTAAAATTAAAATTAATACTAACTAGTTTATAGACTAGAAATTTTAACAAAATAATTTAAAAATCTATACAGCTAAACCAGTTTTAAATTAGTTTAAAAGAAATTAAATTAATCTTTTTTAACATCCTTTTTATAGCCTAAATTTAGCTTTTATTAAAAATATCTGGACTATATTAAAAAATGCCTTAAATAAATAAAGAACTAATTTATTAGGTAAAGAAAATAATATTTAAAGTATTAATTTTGTGACGAACCTCGTCCGCATAAAATCCGAATTTACTTCCCAGCATTGCGCACGTAACCTCGACTTCTAACTAAACTTTAACTTTAACTTCTAATCTAACTCTAACTTAAATTTAAACACCTAGCTATCTAAATTTTTTATTTTTTTCTAACTAAAACAGTACTAAGCTGAACTAGAGATAGAAAGTTTTAAAAAAAAATATAAAAAAACGTAATATTTCTAGATAGTTTTATAGTCTAGAAATGTTTTTTCGTATAAGACCTATAGGTTCTAACTTATAATTGTTCTCTAGTTCTGTAAACCTTTATTTTAAGTAGTATCTGAGCTGTATCGGAGACAAGTCGCCCTGTATTCTTACAAATTTATTTAAAAGAGCTATAATTAAAGAGTGGAATTTAATTCCACAGGAAATAATAGATAATTGTATATTATCTTTATCTAGGCGTTATAAAGCAGTTATAGACGCTAAGGAATATTATACTAAATATTAATAATTTATTATTAATTTCTTTATTTTAATTTTTTTATTTTTTTTAATTTTCTGAATTTCTAATTTTTGAGAAAACAAACTTATACTAATTTTTTTTATATGATTAAATATTATAAATAGCTTTAATATAAAAAAAAAACTAAACATTATACGCTAGAAAAAAAGTTACAGCGTATTTAAATTTATATTTTTTTTTAGTACAACTTTAGAGCTTTTTTAAAAGCTAAAAATATTATATAAGTAATTTTTTTTTCTTTACATGTAGCGCTAGTAAATATCTCTAAAACTGATTTTTTTTTTTTTTTAAATAGCTAGTTTATATAAAAAGTTGTATAAGTTTAAAAAGTACGATTTTTTCTATTACGCTTTTTTAATGTCACCCCTCTGTAATAACTCTAAGGCTATTTTATACTAATTTAATTTAGTAAAAATAATAAAATAATAATAAAAAATTATAGATAATAATATATATAACTTAAATAAAACTAGCTTTATAATAATAATTTTTTATTATAAATAGTTATTATAAATTTAGAAAAATTAGAGAAAAAAAAATAATTTAGCCAGAAAACTGTAAGTAAGTTACTATTATTTAAAATACTAAAACTAAAAATTATTTATTTTTATTTTTTATTATTTTTATCTTTTATTATTTTTATAAATAATATATTTATTAATATTTAGTTTAAGGATTTACTATATAATTAGATTTCTAAAATAAACTTTAATAACTAAACTAATAATTAGCTTATTTTTCTTTAGTTATAATATTTTAATAGATATATAAAATTAAGCGCTATAAGATCGTACTAGCTGTTTATAATTAACAGCTATAAAAACTATAGCTTTTTTAAATTCTAGAATTTTTTTAAAAAAAAAATTTATATATTTTTATATTTATTATATTTACTATTATTTTTTAATATTAGTTATTTTACGCTGTTACAGCGCAGATATAGTAACTAAATTTTAGCTTTAGTATATAACTATATATATTTTATTAGTAAAAAATTTTTTTTTTAAGTATTAAAGCTAGTTTTTAAATAGTTTTTAATAGTAGAAAATATAAAAGCAGATTTTAAAAGTGTTAAACTAGTTTTATATAATTTAAAAGCTATTTTATTAAAGCTTAATATAAAATTATAAATTTTAAAACTATTATTATAAACGTAAAGCGTGTAAAAAGCGTAAATACTATATAATATTTATAAAATTAAAATATAAACTAACGTGTTTTATAAGCGAGTTAGTAATTTAAGTAAGTTAGTAATATCTAATCTGCGCACTATCTACGCTAAACTATTATATAATATTTTAATAATAACGTATTCTATAAGCGAGCGGCGTACACAAGCGAGCGGCGCACTTAATACCAAGTATTTATATAAAACTTTAAAGCTTAATAACTTTTTTATTATAATAGCTATTAAAATAAAAATTTACAACTTTTTATAAATATAAAAACTTTATTTAAAAGCTTATTAATAGAAAAACTATTAAATTTTAAAGTTTATATAGAGTAGTATTAGTTTTATTAATATAATAATCTTAAAATAAGTATAATAAATTACAATAATCTTAAAATAAGTATAATAATTTATAATATTTTTATATAAATAAAAAATATATAAAAAATAAATTTATTTACTATTATAGTGTGCAGTGCTTATTTTAGTATAGTTTATTTAGTTTAGCTTAATATATTACTTAAAAATAGTTTATATAATTAAGCTTTAAGATAATAGTAATTTTTTAAAATATTTTAAGCTTAGAATAAACTAATTAATACAAAGTATTATTAAAATTAAAAGGTTTTATAATAATAAATATTAAAGTTAGGTAGTTAAGTTAAAATAAATTTTAGCAATATATACTTACTTATATAAAACGCTATATTCAACTTTTTTTTAAAAAAAAATTTACTAAAATAGTTTTATAGTAAAAAATATATTAAAATAAAATTTATACTATATAAATTTAAAAAGTAAAAGTTTTAATATTACTAAAATAAACTAAATAAATAATACTAAAATAAGCACTGCATACTATAATAATAAATAAAATTAGTTTTTATATATATTTTTTATTTATAAAAAAATATTATAATTTATTATACTTATTTTAAAATTATTATAATGTAAAGGATAAGCGAGCTGATTAGCTCTCTGACTGCCTTAACGCGAGCTATCTACACTTATAATACTTTTACTAAATAATTCTTAATTAACTAATAATAAAATCTATATAACTTTAGCTTTTATAATAATTTAAAATAATTTAGTTTTAAGCGTGTAACACGCTGCGAAAGCCTATAAAATTTAATTTATTATACTATATAATTCACGCGCTAAATAATTTATAAAACATAATTACTAGCTTAACTTAAAGCAGCTAACTAAACTTTTTAAAAAAATATTATTATTCATATTTTTAAGCTAGATTTATAAAAATTTATACTTACGCTAACTACTATATATAATATAGCTAATTAGTTACTTACTACGCGAGAGGTAAGCTTTATTAGTATTAAGTAGTTTAATAACTTTATTAAATATTAGCTAAATTTTTAAATTTAATTTATTTATTAGCAGAATTACTAGCGTGTTTTATATAAAAATTTTAAAACTATTAGTTTTTAATTTAAGCTACTGTATAATATAAAAGTAAAATATAATATTATTAATAAAAATTTATATAACTTTAACAAAACAAATTTTATAATAAATATAATATTAGTTTAGTTTGTAGTTACAGTATTAAAGAAATAAAATTAATTTAAAAATACTTAGCTAAATAACTATAAATAAGTTATAGTAATTTAAAGAATTAACGCGTGCGGCTAGATAATTTTTTTTTATTATTTTTATAAATAAGTACTATTTTTGTATATAGTATAAAAGTAATAATATTTTATTTAGCTAATATATATTATTTAGTAAAACAGACTAGATAATAAATAAGCTAAAAGTATATTAGTTAAAGTATTTTAATATTTATACGTAAAGCTGTATAATAAACATATATTAACTATTATTTATTAATAGCTATAAAAATTATAATTTTTTATTTTTTAGAACCTCTGTATAAAATGTAAAATTATTACTTTTTATATATTTTTATATATATTTTTAACTTTTTAATATAAAGTATTTTTTGCTTTTAAAACGCGCGTATAGTAATAAAATTACTTTTCTATTAGCTTTTAAAAAAGCTTTTAAATAATTTTTTATAAAAAGTAATATACGCGTAAGCTTTTAAAAAATAAAAATAAAAATTTATAATTTAAAAGTAATACTATTAAAGCTTAATATAAAACTACATACGTTTATATTAACTTTTTTAAAAATTATTTAGTAAAAAGCTAAAATATTAAGTAACGCGTATAAGCTAAAAGCTTAATTAACATTAATTTATAATAGAATTAGAAAGTATAAAAGCCTATTATCTGCTTCTATTGTTAAAGCGTTTATTTAGTTTAATAAAAGTACTGTAATACTAACTTATAAAATTATATTACTTTATACGCAAGTAAAGTTTTTTAAAAAAAACTAATAAAACTACTACGTAGCGTATAAAAAAAAAACAGATTTAGCGTAAAAAAACTTTAATAAAAACTAAAAAAGCTAAAATAATAGCTTAAAAAGATGTTGAAAAATAATTAAATAAAAAAAATATAAAAAGATAGTTTATTTTAGTAGTAGTTAGTAGTTAAAAACGCGCTATACGCGCTGTAGAAAATAAAAATATAATTTTTATATATATAAAATAATAATATAACTACTACAGTTACTTTTTATATTAAGTTATTACAGTATTTTTTTAAGGTAGGTAAGTAGGTAGTTACGTAGGTGCTAGAACAGTTAGAAAACTAATCAGCTCGCTTATCCGATCGGCTCGCTTATTTTTCATATTATTAATCAAACTAATACTACTTTATATAAACTTTAAAAATTAATTGCTTTTCTACTAGTAAGCTTATAAATAGAATTTTAAAATTTATAAAAAACTATAAATTTTAGCTTTATAAATATTAAATTTTTATTTTAATAGCTATTATAATAAAAAAGTTATTAAGCCTTAAAGTTTTATATAAATACTTAGCATTAAGTGACCCGCTCGCTTCTTCTTTATATTAGTCTAAAATATTATTGAGTAGTTTATATAAAAATTTATACTTTTAAAATTTTACGTATAAAAATAATAAATAAACTCTTTAAAATATGTAGTATTAATTTTATTAGTAAAAACTAAATTAATAACTTTATTAACTAAATTTTTAAGCTCTAAATACGCTAAAACTATTCATATAACTATTAGTAAACTGCCTGCGAAAACTCTGCAGCTATTTTATACTAATTTAGTTTAGTAAAAATAATAAAATAAAAATAAAGAATTATAAATAAGGGTATAATAACTTTAATAAAACTAACTTTATAATAAATATAATTTATTATAAATAGTTATTATAAGTTTAAAAAAAATTAGAGAAAAAAAAAGATAATTTAGCTAAAAACTTATAAAAAAGTTATTATTCTTTAAAATATTAGAGCTGTAGATTATTTATTTTTACTTTTTATTATTTTTATAAATAATATATTTATTAATATTTAGTTTAAAAACTTACTACGTAATTAGATTTTTAAATTAAACTTTAATAGCTAAACTAATAATTAGCTTACTTTTACTTAGTTACAGTATTTTAATAAATATATAAAATTAAATACTATAGATATATACTAGCTGTTTATAATTAACAGCTATAAAAACTATAGTTTATTTAAATTCTAGAATTTTTATAAAGAAAAGAATTATCGGTTTTACATATTTTTACATTTATTATATCTACTATAATTTTTTAATATTAGTTATTTTAAACTATTAAAACGTAAATATAGTAACTAAATTTTAGCTTTAGCACGTAACTATATATATTTTATTAGTAAAATTTTTTTTAATTATTTAAATTAGTTTTTAAATAGTTTTTAATAGTAGAGAATATAAAAATAAACTTTAAAAATATTAAACTAGTTTTATCTAAAGAGCTGTAGAAGTCTTTTTCTTTCAGCTTTACTAGGCCAGAACTAAATAATAAATATAAATAATAAGTATAAACAGCGTATAGTACTAGTTTAATATAGTACTAATATTTAATATTTATAAACTTTAAGCTAATAATTTTTTACTATTTTAACTTACAGTTTTAGTATAATTTTTATATAGTATATATACTATTTATTTATTTTTTATACGTAAAAATTTTAGTTTTAATTTATAATTACAGACTATATTTTTTATATTTTTAAAATTTAAAACTAAAGTTTATATATTTTAGAAATTATAGTACTTTTTTTAGCAGAGTAAATATTATAATTAACTTTTTTTTATACGTTTTTTAAGAATTTTTTCTACTTTCTAAATTTTTTTTCTAGTATAATATTAGAGAAGTTTGTGTTATTTTTTTTTTAATTTTAGTTTTTATCGCTCTAGTAAAAAAATATAAAATATATTATAAATATAATATAAAAGTAGTAGAAGTAAGTAGTATACCTGCAATCTAACTACACTTTAAATTTTAAATAAACTAATAAATTTACTAGTAAGCTCTCTATTTAGTTATTATACTAAATTTATATATTTAGTATTAAATAGTACTTAATTTTTTAAGTAAAAAGTTTTATATTTATATTTTTAGTTATAGTACTAGTTTTAATATTTTTATATTTTTTTAAATACTCTGTAAAGCTATTTTTAGGCTATATATATATTTAACTTTATTAATTATATTTAGTATTTTTTTTTTAGTCTGCTGTTTTTAAAAAGCTTAATAAATAAAAATTTCTTACTATGAACTGCGTAAAAAAACGTAGTTTTTATAAATTTATATACTAAGTTATTATAAATAAATTATACTATTAGTAAAAATTATATTTAATTGCTTTAGAATACAAAAAAATATTATATTAAATAAAAAAGCTATTTAATTTTAGTATTTAGTTTATCTGTCTATCTGCGGATAAAAAACAGTATTTAATTTATATTTTATTTATAATTAATAATATATTTCTGTCTAAAACTTAGAAATAAAAATAGCTTTTTTATTTAATATAATATTTTTTTGTATTCTAAATTTTAATATAATATTTATAAAATAAGCTTCTGTAAACTGTTTTACGTTTTTTATTTTTAAAACTAATTTTTAAAAAATAGTAAATTATTATAAAAATTATATTAAACGTGTTTTTTTAAAAAAAATTCACTAAAAATATACTAGTAATAAGATTTAGTATTACTTTTTTAAAAATATTTTTAAATACTAGTAGTAGTAATAGTTTTTTATATTTACTATACTTTAAAGCTTTGCTTTTTTAGTATATAGCTTAAATTTTTATATAATTTTAAACGTTTTTGCTAATAAAAAGCTAATAATAAAATTTTTTAATTAGTTTTAGTATTTTATATATACTAAAATAGCCTGCTATACGCGTGTTATAGTTTCAAAATAAATTTTTAATTTAATAGCTAGTTTATTTAAAATATATATTCTATTATTATATTTTAGAATTTTTTTTATTTAAGTGCTAAGCGTGCGTTTTACTGTAACGGATATTACAGAACTCCAGCTATTCTATATTTATATTAGCGTGCTAAATAAGTAAGCTGCGTAAAACCTACGCTTAGCACATACTTTAAACGTAATAAATATTATTTTTAGAACTACTATTAATATATTACTTAAGTTATTTTTCTGTTATTAACTTTAGTATAAAATAAATACTATTATTTAAAGCTAAATTTTTTATATAATAATATTTTTTAATATAATAATTTAAAAATAGTTTTTAGAACGCGTATAGATAGTTAAAAAGCATTTTTAAAAAAAACACAGCAGCCTTCTAAACAACTATAAAAAATAAAAAATATTTATATTTTTTTATTAATAATAAGTAGCTAATACTCATAATAAGCGCTTTTATAACACCTAATAAATATATTTAAACTATAAAAAAGTAACGTAATAAGTTTTAAAAGTTATAATATTTACGCGTACTAAAAGCTAAAATTATATAACTAAAAAATATATTTAAAGCGCTTACGCTACTACAGCTAATGTAACGAATGTTGCAGGATTCCTGCTATTCTGTATTTATATTAGCGTGTAAAGCGAGCGAGCTGCGTAAAACCTGCGCTTAACGCACGCTTAAAACGCGACAAGTATTATTCTTAAAACTACTATTAATACATTATTTAAGCTATTTTTCTGTTATTAATTCTAGTGTAAAGCAAATACTATTACCTGAAGCTAAATTCTTTACATAATAATACTTTTTAATATAATAATCTGAAAATGGCTCCCGGAACGCGTGCGGGTAGTTAGAAAGCATTTTTAAAGAAGATATAGCAGCCCTCTAAATAACTACAGAAAATAGATAACGCGTATATTTCTCTCGTTAATAATAAGTAACTAATACCTATAATAAGCGCCTCTGCAATACTTAATAAGCGTATTTAAGCTGTAGAGAAGTAACGCGACGAGCTTTAAAGGCTACAACGCTTACACGCATTAGAAGCTAAAATCGCATAACTTAAAAACGCAGAAAAAAGCACTATTTTAAATATAATAGAACTAGCTATTAAAGAAACCCCTGAGTTCTACGCGCAAGACATATATAAAAAAAATATATCTAAAACGCTTACGCTACTGCAGCTAAAGCGTGTATTTAAGCTAAAAAACCTAATAAAATATAAAAAAAAAAACTTTAAAAAATACTGTAAGTTCTTCTGCTTCTGCAAAATAGCTTTTTAGCTACTATTTTAAAAGTTCTATAATAGCGACAGCAAAGTTCTCTAAACTATATAATACTTAGCAGATAATTTAAAAAAACTATAGTACTTGCACTACGAACGCACGTTTAAAGCATATAAAAAAATACTAACTTAAAAGTACTTTAAGATCTATATACTTAACTTACTTTCTAACTTTATTAACTGTATTTTAGAAGCTGCTACAGCGTATACTTAAACTATTTAATAAAAAAATTAAACAGTCCGCGCGTTTGCAATATATCTTAACATTTTAAAAAACTAACTTATGTTTTATACTAAATTATAACAAGTCTAACACCTATTTTTAAAACTTTAACCAGAAATATAACAGGCAATAACTAACTACTACTAAGTACCGGTAACATAAGAGGACTTAGTAGCTTTAAACTCTACTTTTAAGCGTAACCTGCGATAACTCTCTGTAACGTATATATTCTCTACGCGTAATAATTACTATAAAAAATCTAAAAAATAGAAAATAGCTAACGCGCCTATATTTTCTGCAAACAAATTACTACGTAATAAAAGTAATATTACCTGTTTTAAGTGCTAGAAAATAGGCTACTACGCTAATAAATGCCGAAGCAGTAACTTAAACCAGATTCCAGTCCGCATCTACTAAACAGAAAAAAACCAGACTTTATTTATAACCCGGGAACAGTAAAGCGCACCTCTATATATATTATACTAGGTATAAAGCGCATATGCAGTGTATTTAGAGATACAACGCTTAAAAAATAGTTATAAGTTATTTTAAACTTATAAACAGACGTCAGCTTAATTAGCTAACGTATTACAGTAGAAATAGACCTATCGCCTATTAAAAAAGCCGAGCTCTCTAAGTTAGGCTAGATAAAAGCACACCGCTAAAGTATCTATATAGTATATATAATTTAGGTGTGTTTAGCAGATAATACAAACGCAGAATAAAAAGTGCAGACTACTATTTACGGCGTTAATAAAAAAAAAGCGCTTTTACTACTAAAAAACCTTTTTTTTAAAAAAGAGTATGTCTATCTTAACTATAGAGCCTAAATATAGCGTTAGAATTATACCAGCGCGAATATCCAGCTAGTTACTGTTAAAAAACTAAAAAAAGAAATAGAAGAAACTAACTCTAATTTTTTTTTTCTAAGTATTTTTTAGGCTATAGATAACAACAGAGAATGCGAAGCGCGTATTTTTAAAGTATATATAGTGTACGCAACGCGCGTGCTAGAAGCATTAAAAAACTATACTAACGTATTTAATAAAGAAGCCGCAGTCACACTCTCTAATTTTAAATTATCAGACTACGTAATTTTTCTAATAGAAAGAAAAGAACCGCCGTACGGCCTGCTTTATAATCTTTTTTTATATAAGCTTAAGATGCTACGCGAATACTTAGAGCAGGCGCTATAAAACAGCTAAATACAACATAGTACAAGTTCTGCTAGAGCTCTAATTCTATTTATCTCTAAAAAAAACAGAACTCTCTGTCTCTGCGTAGACTATAAAAGCCTAAACTCTGTTACTGTTAAAAATTAATACCCGCTTTTTTTAATTAGAAAAACGTTAAACTATTTATTAGGCGTATATTACTATATAACTTTAGACCTTTAAAATACCTATTACAGACTTTAAATTAAGGCGGGTAATAAGTAGAAAACCGCTTTCAGAACCCGCTACAGCTACTTTAAGTATTTTATAATACTATTTAGGTTAATAAATACCTCTGTAAGCTTCTAAGCCTATATTAATAAAGCTTTTATTAAATATTTAGACTATATTTGCGTAGTCTATCTAGACAATATTTTTATCTATACTAGTAGTAATAATCTTGCGCTTTACTAGCGCGCTGTACACGCAGTACTTAAATTACTATAAAAAGCAGAACTGTTTATTAATCTGCAGAAATATATATTTGTATTAAATAAAGTACACTTTTTTAGATTTATTATAAACACGTAAGACGTGTGCGCTAACCTAGCTTAAATAGAAACTATTACCTAATAGCCGCAGCTAACTAATATTAAAAAACTATAATCTTTTTTAGAATTTACTAACTTTTACTAACGCTTTATTAAAAAATATGTAAAAGAAACTACTTTTTTTACAGACTTACTTAAAAAAAGCTAGAACTTTTACTAGAATAAGGCCGCGAACAATTCTTTTATAAAGCTAAAAACTTACTTTTTAAATACACCTATTCTGCGCTATTATAACTCTATTTATCTAATTCGCGTAAAAACAGACGCGTTAACTTTTACTATATTAAATATTCTCTTTTAACTGTTTAAAAACTATAAGTAGCACTTAGTTACTTTTATATTAAAAAAATTACAGGCTGCAGAGCTGAACTACAAAGTCTATAATCTAGAGCTTTTAGCTATTATATACAGTTTTAAGCAGTAGCGACACTATTTTAAAAATACCTAGCACACTATACAGATACTAAGTAATTATAACAACCTGCGCGGTATGCGTGCGGTATAAAAGTTTAATCTGCAGCAGGTAAAATAGGTAATATATCTAGCAGCGTTTAATTTTAAAGTAAAGTATTATTTAAAAAAAATAAACTCTGCGGACGGCTTTTTACGAAAAGCAGATTATATACAGAAAAATCTGCTGCTAATCTAATTATTACCTACCTTATAGAATAAATTATTAGTAAAAAATATAGTTAGCGGAGTAAAAGAATCTGCGAATAAGTATAGCTTATTAGGCGCATATAAAACGCATATTGCCTCTATTTATAGAACTAGTTAGATTTCTACTACTAGTGCTATAAAATACATGCTATGCGTACTATACTTATTAGCTAGAGTACTAGTTAGCAGCAAACCTGTAAAAGTAGAGTTTTAATTACTTATTTAAACTCTACGTTAGCTGTAGTAAGAAAACGCTTTTACTTAAAAGCAGATTATAAGCTTAAATAATAAAAATAGTATTTAAAGACGCAGTAAAGCGCACGTTTAGCGTTTAAATAAAAAAAAAATTCTAAAATATAATAGTAGAGTATACGTTTTAAATAAACTAGCTATTAGGCAAAAGATTTTGTTCTAGAACTATAACACGCGTATAGCAGGCTACTTTAACGCACGTAGAACGCTAGAGCTAATTAAAAAAATCTATTATTAGCTCTCTGTTAGTAAGAACGTTTAGAATTATATAAAAACTTACGCTGTATACTAAAAAAGCAAAGCTCTAAAACACAGTAAATATAGAAAGCTATTACCGCTGCCAGTACCTAAAAATATTTTTAAAAAAATAATACTAGACTTTATTACTAGCTTATTTCTAGCAAAAAATTTTTTAGAAGGCGCGTTTAATGCGATTCTTGTAATAGTATACTGTTTTTTAAAGATAGCTTTTTATATACCAGCTTTAAAAATATAGAATGTAAAACAGTTCGCGGAAGCTTACTTTACGAATATTATATTAAAGTTTAAAATATAAAAAAGTATTATATCGGACAGAGAAGCTATTTTTACTTTTAAGTTTTAGACAGAGATATACTACTAACTACAGATAAAGCGCAGGTTAAGCACCGCTTTTTATCTATAAACAGATAAACAAACTAAATACCAGAATTAGACGCTAGAATAATACCTCTAGATGTTTACCTTGTTATCTTAGAGCAATTAGGTATAACTTTTACTAATAGCATAATTTACTTATAATAACTTAGTACATAAATCTATAAAAACTACGCTTTTTTACGCAGTTTATAGCAAGAACTCTTTACTTACTAAGCCTTCTAAGAACAGCAGGCTAGAAAAAAAAGTACTAAATATAATTAATAGAGTTAAGCGTATACACAGCGTAAAAACAGCGCTTATAGAGCACCTAGAAAAAGCACAGAAATATTAATACTGGTACTATAACTAAAAACACAAATATAAAACCTTCCGCCCAGAAGATTAAGTACTGCTTAGTACTAAATATATAAATCTAGCACAATAACTAAGCAGAAAGCTTACTAGTAAATTTATTAGCTTATTTAAAATTTAAAGTGCAGTTAGATCGCAGGCATACCGCTTACTTCTACCGCTCTTATATCGCATTTATAATATATTCTATATTTCTCTACTAAAGCGATAGAAACCAAGGCTAGAAGAGGAAAAAGATAACACACACCTCTCTGATATTACACTAAAAGAAAAAGAAGTTTAGAAAGTAGAAAAAATTCTTAAAAAACATTTAAAAAAGAGTTAACTACAATATTTACTCCGCTGGAAAAAGTACAACAATTTCTAAGATATATAAACTCTAGCTTTAGACTTTAAAAATATAAAAGATATAGTCTGTAACTATAAATCAGAACTAAAATCTTTACGTATAAAAAAAAAGTAAATAATATATAAACTGCACGAAGATTGTACTAAAACCGCATATTAAAATAGTAAAAAATTACTAGCCTAGAGTCTACAGATACTATATATAAAAGCAGCGCTAGACTAGCGCCGCACCCGCTAAAACGTAAATTATTACTTTTTTTTATTTTTTTTTCTGCTAGACAGACTATTTCTACTTTTTTTTTTAGAGTTATTTTTAGATTTAAAGTTAGACTTGTCCAGTCTACTACCAGCACTACTACTTTATAAATATATTAGTATATACTATAAATATGTTACAGACGCAAACTTACTATATAAGCTAAATAGCTAATAACCTGCTTAAGCGCACTCGCGATATAATACTGTTTAACTAAAATTAATCTAAAAAATTACGCTAACGTAGTAGATACTTAAATAGTAATTTTTAAAAATATACTACTATAAGCGGCAACGCGGCGGTAGTTAGTAAACTTAAAATTAAATTAGCGCTAGTAACGCGTAAGTTTAACGCCGGCCGCAATTACAGCAGTATTAGTTCTAAATATAGTAGTAGTAGTAACAGCAGTATTATAGCGCGTATAAAGCCTGTATAGATAATTTAAGTAACTATTAAACTTCTAAAAAACCTGTAAATATCAGCTAAAACGCACTTATAACGTATAATATTAAAATTACTTACAGCCGTACAACTACTACAGTTGCTTTTAACGTAATACTCACACTAACAGTACTCAGATATTCTATAAAGCTTTATCTGCTTTATAACGTTCTACGCGCAATATATATATATCGCATACACTGTAATAATATCCGCACGCTTTTTAGCGTTAGACTATATAAAAAAGCGCGCATTACAGAAATACGTCTTTTTAATATATTTAAAGTTAGAATAGTAAACTATAATAAAAGCGACAAGCTTGCGCTTTAGATATAGTATAAAAATATTTTAAAAGTGCTAAATACGAGTAGAGCAAGAGCGCCGTTATTTATATACTACTTTTATAGCTCGCTTTTACTAGACTTTTAAAATATAAAACAGCAAACAGACTTTATTATAATATAATAAATATTATAAAATTAGGCATGCGACGCGTAAACGTACTATATACTACACACGCGTAGAGCGCGTTAGAAGCGTAAACGCAGAATATATTTTTAGACACTTTTTTTTTTTCTTAAAATAAGAGCAAAAGTTTTTTATTAAAGCTAATAGATTACTGCCAGGAACTGTAGCTAGAAAAAAAAATTCTGTAACAAATATTGCGGAATTCCCGCTATTCTATATTTATATTAGTGTGTAAAGCGAGCGAGCTGTGTAAAACCTGCGCTTAACGCGCGCTTAAAACGCGACAAGTATTATTCTTAAAACTACTATTAATATATTATTTAAGCTATCTTTCCGTTATTAATTCTAGTGTGAAGCAAATACTATTGCCTAAAGCTAGATCCCTTACAGCTAAAATATATACTTAAACTAAAAAATTTAGTAAAATATAAATTTTTTTTTTTAAAAAATACTGTAAGTTTTTTTATTTTTATAAAATAGCTTTTTAGCTACTACTTTAGAAGTTTTATAATAGTAATAGTAAAGTTTTTTAAACTATATAATACTTAGCAGATAATTTAAAAAAATTATAATACTTATACTATAAACGCACGTTTAAAGCACGTAAAAAAATACTAATCTAAAAATATTTTAAAATTTATATAGTTAATTTACTTTTTAATTTTATTAACTGTATTTTAAAAGCTGCTATAGTATATATTTAAACTATTTAATAAAAAAATTAAATAGTCCGCGCGTTTATAATATATTTTAATATTTTAAAAAACTAATTTATACTATATACTAAATTATAACAGATCTAATATTTATTTTTAAAATTTTAACTAAAAATATAACAAATAATAACTAACTACTACTAGATACTAGTAATATAAAAAAACTTAGTAGCTTTAAACTCTATTTTTAAATATAATCTGTAATAACTATCTGTAATATATATATTTTTTATATATAAAATTATTATAAAAAATTTAAAAAATAAAAAGTAGCTAACGCGTTTATATTTTCTATAAATAAATTACTACATAATAAAAATAATATTACCTGTTTTAAGTACTAAAAAATAAACTACTATATTAATAAATACTAAAATAGTAATTTAAACTAAATTTTAATCCGTATTTACTAAACAAAAAAAAACTAAACTTTATTTATAATATAAAAATAGTAAAATATATATTTATATATATTATACTAGATATAAAGCGTATGTGCAGTATATTTAGAAATATAATACTTAAAAAATAGTTATAAATTATTTTAAACTTATAAATAGATATTAGTTTAATTAGCTAACGTATTACAGTAGAAATAAATTTATCGCCTATTAGAAAAACCGAGCTTTCTAAATTAAGCTAAATAGAAATATACTGTTAAAGTATTTATATAGTATATATAATTTAAGTACGCTTAGCAGATAATATAAATATAAAATAAAAAAATATAAACTACTATTTATAGCGTTAATAAAAAAAAGCGCTTTTATTACTAAAAAATTCTTTTCTTAAAAAGAAGCATATCTACTTTAACTACAAAGTTTAAATATAGTATTAAAGCTATACTAGTATAAATATCTAGCTAGTTACTATTAAAAAAGTAAAAAAATAAATAAAAAAACTAACTTTAATTTTTTTTTTAAATATTTTTTAGACTACAGATAATAATAAAAAATATAAAATATATATTTTTAAAGTATATATAGCGTATATAACACGCATGCTAAAAGTATTAAAAAATTATACTAATATATTTAATAAAAAAGCTGCAGCTATATTTTCTAATTTTAAATTATTAAATTATGTAATTTTTTTAATAGAAAAAAAAAACTGTTTTACAGCCCGCTTTATAATTTTTTTATATAAATTTAAAGTATTACGTAAATACTTAAAACAGACGCTATAAAATAGCTAAATATAATATAGTATAAGTTCTACTAAAGCTTAAATTTTATTTATTTTTTAAAAAAAATAAAACTTTCTGCTTCTGCGTAAACTATAAAAATTTAAACTTTATTACTATTAAAAATTAATATTTATTTTTTTTAATTAAAAAAATATTAAACTACTTATTAGGCGCACGTTACTATATAATTTTAAATTTTTAAAATATTTATTATAAACTTTAAATTAAAACAGATAATAAATAGAAAACTGTTTTTAAAACCCGCTACAGCTATTTTAAATACTTTATAATACTATTTAAATTAATAAATACTTCTGTAAGCTTCTAAGCCTATATTAATAAAACTTTTATTAAATATTTAAACTATATTTACATAGTTTATTTAAATAATATTTTTATTTATATTAGTAGTAATAATTTTATATTTTACTAGCACGCTGTGCGCGCAGTACTTAAATTATTATAAAAAATAAAACTATTTATTAATCTGTAGAAATATATATTTATATTAAATAAAATATACTTTTTTAAATTTATTATAAATATATAAAGCGTATGCGCTAATTTAGCTTAAATAAAAACTATTGCTTAATAGCTGCAGCTAACTAATATTAAAAAATTATAATTTTTTTTAAAATTTGCTAACTTCTACTAACGCTTTATTAAAAAATATATAAAAAAAACTACTTTTTTTATAAACTTACTTAAAAAAATTAGAACTTTTACTAAAATAAAGCTATAAATAATTTTTTTAAAAAGCTAAAAATTTACTTTTTAAGTACGCTTATTTTATATTATTATAATTTTATTTATTTAATTTGTGTAGAAATGAACGCGTTAACTTTTACTATATTAAATTTTTTTTTTTAATTATTTAAAAACTATAAATAGTATTTAGTTATTTTTATATTAAAAAAATTATATGCTATAGAGCTAAACTACAAAATCTATAACTTAAAATTTTTAGCTATTATATACAGCTTTAAATAGTAGCGATACTACTTTAAAAGTATTTAGTATATTATATAAATATTAAATAATTATAATAACCTGCGCGGTATACGTGTAGTATAAAAACTTAATTTATAATAAATAAAATAAATAATATATTTAATAGTATTTAATTTTAAAATAAAGTATTATTTAATAGTATTTAATTTTAAAATAAAGTATTATTTAAAAAAAATAAACTTTACGGACGGCTTTTTACAGAAAATAAATTATATATAAAAAAATCTGCTACTAATTTAATTATTACCTACTTTATAAAATAAATTATTAGTAAAAAATATAATTAGTAGAGTAAAAGAATCTGTAAACAAACACAGCTTATTAAATATATATAAAGTATATATTATTTTTATTTACAGAACTAGTTAGATCTCTACTACTAATACTATAAAATATATATTATACGTATTATATTTATTAGCTAAAGTACTAATTAGCAGCAAATCTATAAAAGTAAAATTTTAATTATTTATTTAAACTCTGCGTTAGCTGTAGTAAAAAAACGTTTTTACTTAAAAATAAATTATAAATTTAAATAGTAAAAATAGTATTTAAAAATATAGTAAAACGCATATTTAGCGCTTAAATAAAAAAAAAATTCTAAAATATAATAGTAGAGTATACGTTTTAAACAAACTAGCTATTAAGTAAAAAATTTTATTTTAAAACTATAATACGTGTATAGCAGATTATTTTAGTATATATAAAACGCTAAAGCTAATTAAAAAAATTTATTATTAGCTTTTTATTAGTAAAAATATTTAAAATTATATAAAAATTTACGCTGTATACTAAAAAAGCAAAACTTTAAAATATAGTAAATATAAAAAACTATTACTACTACTAGTATTTAAAAATATTTTTAAAAAAGTAACACTAAATTTTATTATTAATTTATTTTTAGTAAAATTTTTTTAAAAAAAACGCGTTTAATATAATTTTTATAATAATATACTGCTTTTTAAAAATAGCTTTTTATATACTAGCTTTAAAAATATAAAACGTAAAATAGTTTGCAGAAGCTTACTTTACAAATATTATATTAAAATTTAAAATATAAAAAAGTATTATATTAGACAAAAAAGCTATTTTTATTTTTAAGTTTTAAATAAAAATATACTACTAACTACAGATAAAACGTAAATTAAATACTATTTTCTATTTATAAATAAATAAATAAACTAAAAACTAGAATTAAACGCTAAAATAATATTTTAAATATTTACTTTATTATTTTAGAGCGATTAAGTATAACTTTTACTAATAGTACAATTTATTTATAATAACTTAGTATATAAATTTATAATAACTATATTTTTTTACGCAGTTTATAGTAAAAACTTTTTATTTATTAAACTTTTTAAAAACAGCAGACTAAAAAAAAAAAAATACTAAATATAATTAATAAAATTAAATATATATATAGTGTAAGAACAGCGCTTACAGAGCACTTAAAAAAAAAAAAAAATATTAAAACTAGTACTATAACTAAAAATATAAATATAAAACTTTCTGCCTAGAAGATTAAGTACTATTTAGTACTAAATATATAAATTTAGTATAATAACTAAGCAGAAAGTTTACTAATAAATTTATTAGTTTATTTAAAATTTAAAGCGCAGTTAGATCGCAGGCATACCGCTTACTTTTACTACTTTTATATTATATTTATAATATATTTTATATTTCTTTATTAGAGTAATAGAAACTAAAACTAAAAAATAAATAAAAAAAAATAACACACACCTCTCTGATATTATACTAAAAATATATATATATATATATATATATATAAACTATATAAAAATCGCACTAAAACTGTAAGTTAAAATAGTAAAAAATTACTAGTCTAAAGTCTATAAATACTATATATAAAAACAGTATTAAATTAGCGCTGTACCCGCTAAAACGCAAATTATTATTTTTTTTATTTTATTTTTTTACTAGACAGACTATTTTTATTTATTTTTTTAGAATTGTTTTTAGACTTAGAGTTAGACTTATCTAATCTACTACTAGTACTACTGTTTTATAAATATATTAGTATATACTATAAATATATTAAAAACGCGAATTTACTATTTAAGCTAAATAGCTAATAATCTGCTTAAACGCACTCGCGATATAATACTATTTAACTAAAATTAATTTAAAAAATTATACTAATATAGTAAATACTTAAATAGTAATTTTTAAAAGCGTACTACTATAAGCAGTAATATAGTAGTAGTTAGTAAATTTAAAATTAAATTAGCGCTAGTAACGCGTAAGTTTAATACTAGCTATAATTATAATAGTATTAGTTTTAAATATAGCGGCGGCAGTAACAGCAGTATTATAATAAATATAAAACTTATATAGATAATTTAAATAACTGTTAAATTTTTAAAAAATCTGTATATATTAATTAAAATATATTTATAATATATAATATTAAAATTACTTACAGCTGTATAACTACTACAGTTACTTTTAATATAATACTTATACTAACAGTACTTAAATATTTTATAAAATTTTATCTGTTTTATAACGTTCTGCGTGTAATATATATATATATTATATATACTATAATAATATTTATACGTTTTTTAGTATTAGATTATATAAAAAAACGCGTATTACAGAAATACGTCTTTTTAATATATTTAAAGTTAAAATAGTAAACTATAATAAAAGTAATAAGCTTACGCTTTAAATATAGTATAAAAATATTTTAAAAATATTAGATATAAGTAAAGTAAAAACGCTATTATTTATATACTGCTTTTATAGCTTATTTTTACTAAATTTTTAAAATATAAAACAGTAAACAGACTTTATTATAATATAATAAATATTATAAAATTAAGTATATAACGTGTAAACGTATTATATATAATATATACAGTGGGGTGACACGAAAAAAACTCCCTCTAAAAAATAGCAATTTTTAAATATTAATAACTTTTTAACTAGACTAGCTATTAAAATAAAAAAAAATTAATTTAATAGAGATTTATTGAGATTTTAATATAAAAATTAAAAGTTTAGAATTTGCATTAAGGTTTTAAGGTTAGAATTAAACTTAAAGTAAGAGTAAAAAAAAATATAAAATTAAGTGCTTAATTATTTTTTATCTAGCGTATAATTTTCATTTTTTATTTAATTATTATAAATTTTTATACTATATAATTATCTACAAAAAATTTTAATATAGCTTTTTTACTTAAAAAAAATAATAATAATAATAGAAAAAAAAATTTTAAAAAATTAAACTATATAAATAAATTAATAATTAATTAAATTATTAATATTTTGTATAATATCCGTTGGCTTTAATAACTGCCTCCCAACGCCTAGGTAAAGATAATATACAATTATCTATTTTTTTTTGTGGAATTAAATTCTATTCTTTATTTATAGCGTTTATAAATAAAGTATTTTCTTTTTTATTATTTTTTTAACCTAATAAATTAGAATTTAATTTTTTTAAATTATTTTTTAGTATAGCCTAGACGTTTTCTATAGGTGCTAAATCTGGGCTATAAGCTAGATGTTTAAATAATTTAATTTTATTTTTTTTAAACCAGTTTAAAACTGGTTTAGCTGTATGAATTTTTGAATTATCTTGTTAAAATTTCCAGTCTATAAAGTAATTAGTATTTATATTTATTTTATAATTTAATATTTAATTAAATTTATTTAATTAAATTTATTTAATTAAATAATAAATTAAATAAAAAAAATTAAAAAAAAGGTATATAAACTAACCGGGTTTTATTTGTTTTTTAATAATAGGTTTTAATACTTTTTGTATATAATCCGTATTATTAAAGTTATTTTTAGAATTAGGTGTTTTAATAAACACTAATTCTAATCTTCCTCCTATCCAAATAGCTCCCTATACTGATATAACAATATCTCGAGCTATAATTTAATTAGTATTAATTTTTTTTAAAAAGTAATTAAATTAAAAAATTATAATTAATTTTTAATTAATTTTAATTTTTTTAATTTTTTTTTTTACTTACAATTTGATTTTATAGAAGCTAATTCAGCCCCTATACCCTTATTTCTCTTTTTTCTAATATATTTCTGTCTAGAACCTAGACCTCTTTCTATTACTGACTTATTAGAAAATATAATTTTTTTTAAATTTATATTTTTTATATTTTTTAATTGTTTTTTTGTATATTTTAATCTTATTTCAGCTTTTTTTTTATTTAAATAAGGCTTTTTAGTACTAATTTTTGTACTATAATTTTCTTCTTTTAAATATCTTTGTAAGCTTCTTTTAGATACTTTTATATTATTTTTAAATAATATTCTTTTATTTATTTTTTTAGGGCTTTTAATTAAATCTCTATTAATAATTCTTTTATCTCTTTTAGAAAGCTTACTTTTTTCTTCTTTATTAGCCTTATTTAAACTATTAAATAATTTATATTTTTTATTAATTCGTTTTATAGTATAATATATACTATTTTTAGATTTATTTAATATATTAGAAATAGTTATAATAGGTGTATTAGTTTTATATAAAAGATTAACTTTTTCTTCGTAGTCTGAAAATTAAGGTTCCATCTTATATTTATTCAGAGGAAATAGAGATTCAGATTTAAATTTTTAAAATATTAATTTATATACTAATTTAACTAGCTTATTATTATATAATAATGCTTACATAATCGAAACCTTATTTTTTAAACTTTAATTTTTTATACTTTAAATATAAAATTATAGCTCCAGTTTTTTGCTTACGTAATATAAACTAGATCTAATATAGCTAGAGTGAAAAAAAAAGTTAAAATATTTTTGTTAATAAAAAATAATTAAGCACTTAATTTTACATTTTTTTTTACTCTTACTTTAAGCTTAATTCTAACCTTAAAACCTTAATGCAAATTCTAAACTTTTAATTTTTATATTAAAATCTCAATAAATCTCTATTAAATTAATTTTTTTTTATTTTAATAGCTAGTCTAGTTAAAAAGTTATTAATATTTAAAAATTGCTATTTTTTAGAGGGAGTTTTTTTCGTGTCACCCCACTGTAGTATACTATCTACAAACAGACAGTTAAATAAAAAAAAAAATTAGACTATAAAAATATATTTACAGATATATAGCAACTAAAAATAAAATAATTGAATATTACTGCTATTTATAGTATAACTTATATTTAATAACAGAGAATTAGTAATAATAAAGTAATTTTTTTATTACGTATTACACAGAGTATATTTAAATTTTTTATTACTAAAAATTAAAAAAAAAAAATTAAGCTAGTTATAAGTTAAGTAATAGATAAATTAAAAAAACTATAAAAACTTTATAAATAATTATAAAAAAATATTAAAACAGCACAACGTAAAACTATTTCTTATATTAACTAAAAACAAAAAATAGTACTTTAGCTAAAAAAAAAAGATAAAGTATATCTTTTTATAAAAAATTTTTAAATAATATAACTAAATAAAAAATTAAATTACGTTAAAGTTAAACTATTTTTAATTTTAGAATAAAAAAGACCAGTTAACTACAAACTCTAACTTTCTACTAATACTAAAATACACTTAGTATTTTACGTATTACTACTAAAATCTACTAACGCTAAAATACTAGTTTAAAAATACTTTTATTATAAAATAGAAAAAAAAGTTAAATTTAAAGTAGAAGCGCTAGTAGGCTACTGCGAAATAAAATAAAATAAATTTTATAATAACTATTTTATATAGAAATAGTTAGTTAAATAAAAAAAATATTTAAAGTTAGAAAATATTTAGAAACTAGAACGAAATCTAAAAAACTGTTAGTAACTATTTAAAAAAAACTAAAAATAAAATTACTTCTACTACTACACAGAAGTAATTAAAAAAAATATATTTAAAAAAAGTAATATATTATATATAACTAAACGCTTAAAAATTAGTAGATAATATAAATACTTTCTAAAAGTTATTAGAAAAACTTTTAATAGCGCTCTAAGTGTTTAAAAAAAAGTTAAAAGTAAAATTTTTAAAAAAACTGTTAAAAATAAAAATTTTAAATAATACTTTATATTTCTACTACTTTTATTTTTTTAAGTTTTATTTTTTTATTAATATAGTTTTCTCCGCACAACAATTAAGCAAATCTATTTATTAATAAAACTATTTTTTTTTAGTTTTCGCTACTTATAAGTTTTTTAAAACTTTTTTATATATTTTTATAGCTGTATTCTACGCTTTATATAACTTTTTTATTTATTATTATAATTTTTTTTTTTTAGTAAAATGCTAGAACTTAGACTAAATAACGTAAATATTATACCGCTGCCTGTAATATAAATACTTACTATACTTTTTAAAATAAATATATATTTTATATACTTATTTATATTTTACGTAAGTTAAATATTTTTAAACTATAACTTTTTCTACAGCTTTAATAAAATTAGCTAGATAATAACAGCAGACAGTACTAAAAACTATTAGTATTTTAAATATTATTATAAAAGTAGATAGTAACAAAAAAAATCTGCGCGTTATATATTAGCTTAAAAAACTAAGCTAAGCTAGAAAAAAAATAGTATTATAAGCTATAAATATAAGCTAATAACAGGGCTAATAGAGTTGTACCGCTATAGCTAGTTACGTAATATACTTAGTTAATTAGTTTACTTAGCAGTACTAAGTAACTAAATAGTACTAAGTAAAAAGCCTCAGATATATATATATAGTCCACATAATTATAGAGTATAATTATATTTACTTTATTAGTAAATCTATTATTTAAAATTAACTATTAATTTATTATGCTTTATTACTAATACAGAGACCTGTATAGTATATTGCATATTATTTTACTTACGTAACTTTACTAATATTTATTTCTAAAAATTAATCTAAGCAGTTACTTGCTCTCTAGCCTCGCTTATAGCCTATAGCACAGCTTTAACAGTAACATTAAAAAAAAGTATATAAAAAAATTGTACTTTTTAAACTTGTATAGCTTTTTATTTAAAACAGCTATTTAAAAAAAAAAAATTAAAGTTAGAGGGATTTATAAATACAATAAGAAAATATTTTTAAAAAAAAGCTTATATAATCTTTTCAATGTTTTAAAAAGCTCTAAATATAGTGTAAAAAAAAGTTTAAATTTTTATACGCTGTAATTTTTTTTAAAAAATTTTTTTAAAACTTTTTATTTTATACTAATTAAATTTAGTTTAGTTTATATTACGTAAGCAAAAACTAGAGCTAACGTTTTAATTTAGTATAAAAAAAATTAAAATTAAAAAATAAAGTTTTGCTTATATAAGCACTAATTGTATAATACTAAATTAGTTAAATTAGTATATAAATAAATATTTTAGAAATAGAAATCTAAATCTTTATTTTTTTCAAATAAAAAAAAAATAAAATTTTAATTTTCAGACTACGAAAAAAGTTAATCTTTTATATAAAGCTAATACTTCTATTAAAAATATTTTTTTTATTTTAAATAAATCTATTACTAGTATTTATAATACTATAAATCAAATTAATAAAGAAAATAAACTTTTTAATAGTTTAAAAATAAATAGAAATTAGAATAAAATTAAACTATTAAAAAAAGAAAAAAATTATTAATAGAAATTTAATTAAAAGCCCTAAAAAAATAAATAAATAAATTTTATTTAAAAATAATTTAAATATATTTAAAAAAAGTTTATAAAGATTTTTTAAAGAAAAAAAATATAGTATAAATATTACTGGTAAAAAACTTTTTTAAATAAAAAAAAGTAAAAATAAAACTAAAATATGCAAAAAAAAATTTAAAATATATAAAAAATATAAATTTAAATAAAATTACATTTTTTAATAAGTTAGTAATAGAAAAAAGTCTAAGTTTTAAACGAAAATATATTAAAAAAAAAAAGTATAAAGGCTAAATTAGCTTCTATAAAATTAGATTATAAGTAAAATAAAAAATTAAAAAAATTAAAATTAAATAAAAATTAATTATAATTTTTTAATTTAATTACTTTTTTAAAATAATTAATACTAATTAAATTATAGCTTAAGATATTATTATATTAGTATAAAGAGCTATTTAAATAGAAGAAATATTAGAGTTAGTATTTATTAAAATATCTAATTTTAAAAATAATTTTAATAATACAGATTATATATAAAAAGTATTAAAATTTATTTTTAAAAAATAAATAAAACCCGGGTAGTTTATATACCTTTTTCTTAATTTTTAAATTAAAATAAATATATTTAATTAATATATTTATAAGAAATTAAAATTTTAAAATTAAAATTAATATTAACTAGTTTATAGACTGGAAACTTTAACAAAATAATTTAAAAATCTATATAGCTAAACTAGTTTTAAATTAGTTTAAAAGAAATTAAATTAATTTTTTTAAACATTTTTTTTATAGCCTAGACTTAACTTCTATTAAAAATATCTAGGCTATATTAAAAAATACTTTAAATAAATAAAAAACTAATTTATTAGGTAAAGAAAATAATATTAAAAGTATTAATTTATTTAAAAGAGCTATTATAAGGACACAGGGCGACTTGTCTCCGATACGGCTTAAATACTATTTAAAATAAAAGTTTATAGAACTAGAGAATAATTACAAGTCGGAATCTATAAGTCTTATATAAAAAGACATTTCTAGACTACAGAACTATCTAGAAATATTATGTTTTTTTATATTTTTTTTTAAAATTTTCTATTTCTAGTTCAGCTTAGTGCTGTTTTAGTTATAAAAAAATAAAAAATTTAAATAGCTAGATATTTAGATTTAAGTTAAAGTTAAGTTAAAAATTAAAGTTAAAGTTTAGTTAAAAGTTAAAGTTACGTGCGTAATACTAAAAAGTAAATTTAAATTTTATACAGATAAAGTTTATTATATTACTTTTTTTTAGTAGACAGATTGTTCCGATCTGTTCTAAGTTTATAGCCTATTTAAAAAAAATATAAATATTTTTTATTAAAAGCGGAGTACTTTATTTTATTATTTATTTTTTATTTTTTATATTTTATAGAAAAAGCGTTGCGCGTTTGCGTAACTAGCTAAATACTTAAAATATTACTATTTAGCTAGTATAAATTTAGCACTTTTTACTTTTTTTTTACTTTTTTTTTTACTTTTTAACTATTATATTCCGTAAATAATCTGTTCTAATTCTAATATCTAAATTAATTTATTTTTAGAGCTTCTAACTATTCTAACAGCTCTGCTTTACTATACTTATTTTAATTTTACTTAGTGCTTTATTAGCAGCTTACTATAAAATATATTTATATATCTATTACGCTTTAGCTAAAAAAAATATTATTAATTTTAAATTTAAGTTAGTTTTAAGTAAAAAATATAAATACTATACAGTTTAAAAAAGCTTTTATAAGCTAGTATATATCTAATTTAAAGCGCTTTTTAAATAGTTAACTAACACTCTGTTTTTAGATTTTAAAGTACTGTACTAATAAGTATAAAATATTAATATAAACTGTAAATAACTAAAAAAAAAATTTAAACTGCGTTTTATTTTTTACTACTATAAAAATTACAGCTAAAATAATTTTAGTAGTAGTTTAAATAACTAAAGCAGAGTTAAAGTGTATATAAATAGAAAAAGTATTACTAGCTATTTATGCGCTTTTAAAAGTAGTTTATAAAAATATAAAAAAAAAAAAAATTAAAAATTAGCTAATTTAAAAATAGTTTATTTCTGCAGTTTAATTCGCGTAAATTAAAAAAAAACTACTAGCTTTATTAAGTTTTTTTTAGTAAAACAGTTTTAGTAAGCAGATAAGTTAGCTAAAACTTTAATAAAGTCTAATAATAAATTAGAATTAGAAAAATCAGATAATAATATAACTATTTATAATAAAAATAAAAAGAACTAGTAGTTAGACCGGGAGTAGGTCTAAAATAAGTTTTAAATAGATATTTAATAACTATTTTATACCGCTCTATTATTTTACAAATAATCTATATTTTTAATTTTTTTTTTTTATATTTAAAGCTATTAGTTTAGAGACCGGAGAAGTTCTAGCTTATTTAAATATTTATTATAAAATATTTTAAATTTATAAAAAGCGCTTATAAAATTAGATATATTATACTATATAAAGTTTAGGTTATGTCTGACTTAGCTTACTTAGTACTTTAGTAATAAATATACTAGTTTATTAGTAAAAATATTTTTAACTTTTTATTTTTTTACTTTATTAATAGGTACTTTAATAGACTTTAGAGTTTCTTATTTTAAAAGTAAATTACTTAAGTTTTTATAAAAAACATCTAATATAAATATATTATAGATTTTTAATTTAAAAAGTAATTTAAAGCAGTATAAGTAGCTTATTTTTTTTATTATTTTAAAAAAATCTGTTTACTGTTTAGACAGTTTTCAGCTTAGTTTTATTAATAATAAGTTTTTAGTTTTTAAATACGCTTAATTTCTAATATTCTAATCTATTTAGTAGTAATAAAAATTAATTTAAGCTTATATCTGTTTCTAAGCTTTTTTAAAAAAATTTTTTATAATTTTTTATATTTTATATATTTAAAAAGCTAGAGCTAAAGTATTTTAGTAGTTTAGTTTTTTTTAAAGCTTTAAAAATTTAGGTTTTTTCTAATACTAACTCTAACAGAGTTTAGAACTAAATAAAACTTAGTATAAAATTATTTTTAAGTTTATATATAGTAAAGTAATTTAGGCGTAATCTATTAATAAAAAAAATTTACTTTAATTATTTTAGTAGTAGCTTATAAATAGCTTTAGTTTCTAGTTAAAGTATTAGTTTATAATTTTAGTTTAGCTGTTTATTTTTTTATAGTATACAGTAAATAGTTTAATTTTAATACTAATAATATAATAGAATTTAAACTAAAAGCTGGAGATAAACTGTAGTTTTTAGTTAAATATAATAGTTTTTAAAGTATATTTAAATTAGTATATTTATTAGATAAACAGATAAACTATGCTACGTGCGTTAATATTTTTATTATATAGAATTAATACAGCTTACTTAAAAAGTTAATTAATAATTACTAAAATTTAGTTATATTTAGCTTTATCGCGGGGGAATTTCTTAAAATCTATATAAAAATATTATATAAATTTATTTAAAATAAAAAGTAGATAGATTTCTCCGGCGGCTTAAATTTGTTTTAAATATATCTATTAATAAATAAAGTAGTTTTTTATATATTATTTATATAAATTAACTATATTTTTTTAGTAGTATTTTTAAACTAGTAACTAGTAGGTTTTTATAAAGCTAAAGTGTGCAGAAAAAACTTAGTTATAAGCTTTTTATATTAAGCGTGTAATAAATATAGAATTTTAAAAAACATATAACTAATATTAATATAATATAAATCTGTTCTGTGTCTAGTACTAGTTAAATAAATTTTTTTATTTTTTTATAAAGTTTAATTAATTTTTTTTTAGAAAAGTATTAATAAGTTTAAAAAAATTAAAGTTTATAAAGTTATTAAAAAATATTATATATACACAAGCGGCATACTTAGTTTAAACTCTAATATATTTTTAAGCTAACTTAGCGTTAATCTAAAGTTAAAATAATATAGTCTAATTAATATATAAAAAGAATTATTACGCTAAATAGTAGAAAAGTTTTTTATATTCTGTTCGCAATAACTAAAAATATTAGCTTTAGTATTATTTTTATTTAGAGTATATTTAATATAGAAATTAAAAAGCGCTAAATTTTCTGCTTATTTTACTTATTACGTATTAAAAACTTTAGTAGTTATAAAATATTTAAATAATTTATAATTAAAATATATTTAAGTTTAATATTTTATAGAAAAAAAATTAGTTTGCTATTTTTTAAAAACAGTAATAATAGTAAAAAGTTTTTTATTATATATTTTTTAGTTTAGCTTAAAACTAAATAAAATTTTACTATAAAAGGCGTAAAAGTACTATTTTCTATTAGTATATTACTAGAATTATATACTTATAATTACGCTGTTTAATACGTTTATTTCTAGTTTTATAAGTAATTTAGAATTAAAATAGTATAGCGTTAGAATAGAAAAATTTTTTTTTTTTAAAGTTTTAAAGGCTTAGTCGCACGCTAAAGTCTATTTAAAAAATATTATAAAATTTTAAAATATACTAATTAAAAAAACTATTTAGAAATATTTTAGTACGAATTATTAGTAGAAGCTAGTAAATTTTAAAAATAATTTTATTTTAGTAATAGTAGTAGATTAGACCTAGTTCTGCAGTACTTTAACTTTTTTTAAATTTATTTTTAATTTTTAGTTAGTTAAAATATATTTTAAGTATTAAATTTATTTTATATAGAATTTAGACTTAGCTATATCCGCCTATAGTCTAGCTTAACATAATTATTTTAAAATAGTTTTAATATACTAAATATAAATTAGTTTATTTTTAGAATAGATAAAAATATTATTTAGATATGCGATGTAGAAGTTGTTAAAGTAATCTATTAAAACGTTATTTATATACTGCTAGAATATAGCTAGACTATTATACAGCCTAAATAGAAAAACTTTATATTTATATATTCTATATTATATCTAGAAAGTAGTATATTTTTTACTATTAGAGTTTATATAAATTTTATTAAACGTAGTATAAATATCTAATTTTATAAAAAATTTAGTTTTACTAAATTTTACTAGCAGTTTATTTATTTAAAATATTAGATAAACATTTTTTTAAATAAAAGTGTTTAGTTTATAATAGTTAATATATATTTTAAGTTTTTTATTTAATTTATAAATATAGAGAATAGAAAATATAAAAAAACTTTAGTTCTATTTAATAAAACTATATTAAAGTTAGATTATTACAAATTTTTAAGTAGTTTTAAATTTTTTAAAATTTTACTTATATAAAAAATTATAGCTATTTAAAAAAAATTTAGTTAAAATAATTTTATAATTATATAGTTAATGTAAAAAGAGATAGAGTGCGGCTTTTAAGTTAAATATATTCTAATAAAATTTATATATAAAAAGTGGTTAGTTTAGTATTAAAAAAATAATAGTTTTATTTAAAAAATAGAAGTTTTATTTAAAAAATAGAAGTTCTAAATTCGTCGGTCAATCTTATAAATAATTATTATAAAAAATTTATTTTTAGATTATTTTATTTAGAAATAAAAAATATTAGCAGATATAGCAGCTATTTAAAAATTATAGCTAGATTTAGAACAGTATTAGATATTAGTTAGAAAAAAGCGTCTAAACTAAAAAAATTTAAGTTTTTAAAATTAATATAAATAAATTTTTAAACTTTTTTAGTTTTTTATATATATATATTTTTTTTATAATATATTTTTACAAAGAATGTTTTACTCTATTTTTTAGCTAGTTATAAAAAAAATATAAGCGTTAAAAAATAAGTAAAGTAGATATATAAAAAAAAGTATATTAGACTGGCTATATAATCCGGTTGTGTTCTATATCTAGTTTAAGCTTAAACTTTTTTATTTATTTTAGATTAATAATACAGTTCTGGGATTTTAGATTAAGAATAATAAAAAAATAATTTAAAATAGTACGTCTATTTAGGCGAAAATAAAAATAAATATAATAAGTAGCTAAAAATTTAATTAAATTTTAAAAACTTTATACTTTAACTTTATAAAGTAGTTTTTAAATAGATACTTAAAAAGTACGGGCTAAAAATACTGTAATAAAAATATTAATAAATAAAAATTTTTATATACTAGTATTAATAAAAAAATATAAACAGGTTTTAAATCTGTTAGAATAGAAAATAAAAAATATTTAAAAATAATAGCTTTTTAATAAGTTTAATAAATTTATATTAAATAAATTATATTTGCTGTAATCTAAAACAGAGATTTTTTCTAAACGTTTTTATTTTTTAGTTAGACTAAGTTTAGTTTATCAAAGTTAATTATATTTTTAAATTAGTTTTATAAATTATTTTTAACAGAAATTTAGTTTATTTATAAAAAATTATAATCGCGTATAAAATAGTTTTACTTATTATAGTTATAATAGTTTTTTTTTACAGCTAGAGCTGTTTTAGATAGTTTACTAATTTTATATTAATATAGTAGTTATAACCCCGCGTAAGTAGTACGCTAGTAAATAATTTTTTTTTTTATATAAATACTATAAATAAGCTAGTTAGCTTCTAGTTCTTTAAAACTTTATATAAAATAGAACTAAAATTATTTTTTTTATTTCTGCTAATAGCAGATACAGAAATACTTTAGCGTTCTATATTATAAAAAAAAAAATTTTACTATATTATTAAAAAAGTTATTTTATAAAAATTTAAATTTAAAATTTAAAACTTACAGAACTAGAGTTATCTTTTTCTATAAATAAAAAAACTATTTTTTTTTATACTCTGCTTTTAATAGTAGTAGATAGAAATTAAACTTTAAAAGTAGAAAAAAGTTTTTTTTATTCTATCTGCAACTAGTAAAAAGCTACTTATTTTTTATTTTTTTATTTTTTAAAATAAAGTATAATTTTAAAAAATTAAATATTTTTTCTGCGTTAAAAAATTATTTTTAAAAATTATTAGCTAAATAACAGAGCTTTAAGTATTTTTAAACTAGTTCTAACGTATATTTTCAGACTTCTACTATATAATTTACTTAGTAGAATAGTAGTTCTAATTAATATTAAAGTAATTTTAAATAGAGGCTAGCTATTATAAAAAAATAATAGTTTTTTTATTACTAAAAAGCTTAATTTTAAAAATCTACTTAGATAATTTTATCTAAACTAAAATTAAAAATAATTTAGATAGTTGTTAGATATAAGTTAATAGTAATAGTTTTAGCTATTTTTTATTTTAGAAAAAAAAATCTGCCGCAGCAGCTTCGAGTTCTAATATTTTAATTTATAATTATAAAATTTCTATTTTTATTAGTATAGAATAAAAATTACTATTATTAAGTTAGTGTAAAAATCTAGTAAATTTTAAATTATTATTAGAGAGTTAAAGCTGTTTTTGCAGCTAGCTTAATTTTTAAACAGTTTTTTCTGTAGAAATATTTAAAAAATATATAGTATTAGATATTAATAGTTAGAATTAATTTTAGTAAATTTTTAATAGTTATTTAGTTTTTACTTTAGTATATAACGCGTTTTTTTAAAAGTAATTTAATTTATATAAAAGCAAAAGTTTTAAATTTAAAAACTTTAGTTATTAAAAAATTTAGAGAATTTTAATTTTGCTAAAAGTTAAAAACGTATATAATAATTTAGAATAGATTTAGTCTAATACGTGTACTATTAGGTTATACTTCTCTTTATAATAAATAGAAAAATAATATTTTTAAGCTATTACTAGTAAAAAAAAGTTTAAAAATATAATATAAAAATACAGAGCGACTTATCTCTAATACAGCTTAAATACTATTTAAAATAAAAGTTTACAGAACTAAAAAATAATTGTAAATTAAAATTTATAGGTTTTATATAAAAAAATATTTCTAGACTACAGAACTATCTAGAAATATTATGTTTTTTTATATTCTTCTCTAAAACTTTCTATTTCTAGTTTAGCCTAGTACTGTCTTAGTTATAAAAAAATAAAAAATTTAGATAGCTAAATATTTAGATTTAAGTTAAAGTTAAGTTAAAAATTAAAATTAAAATTTAGTTAGAAGTTAAAGTTACGTGCGTAATATTAGAAAGTAAATTTAAATTTTATACAGATAAAGTTTGTTACAGCTATAATTAAAAAAATAGAATTTAATTCTACAGAAAATAATAGATAATTATATATTATTTTTATTTAGGCGTTATAAAGCAGTTATAGACGCTAAAAAATATTATACTAAATATTAATAATTTATTATTTATTAATTTATTTTAAAAAAATAAATTCTTTAATTTTTCTAATTTTTATTTTTTTAAATAATAAACTTATATTAATTTTTTTTATATAATTATATACTATTAATAGATTTTTTTAAAAATAAAAAATAAAAAATTATACGCTAGAAAAAAAACTAAAACGTATTAAAATTTAAACTTTTTTTTAACTCTCTATTTAAAGTTTTTTAAAACATTTAAAAGATTCTATAAGCTTTTTTTTTAAATAGCTGTTTTAAATAAAAAGTTATAATATAAAGAATAAGCGAGCTAATTAGATAAGTAAGCTAATTAGTTTCTAACTGCTCTAGCACCTACGCAACTACCTACTTAACTATTTTAAAAAAATACTATAATAACTTAATATAAAAAGTAATTACAGTAGTTATACTATTATTTTATATATATAAAAATTATATTTTTACTTTTTACAGTGTGTATAGCGCGCTTTTAACTGCTAGCTACTACTAAAATAAACTATTTTTTTACACTTTTTTTTATTTAATTATTTTTTAACATTTTTTTAAGCTATAATTTTAGTTTTTTAGTTTTTATTAAAGTTTTTCTATACTAAATTTATTTATTTTTTCGCTTTATACGCTGCGTAGCAGCTTTATTAGCTTTTTTAAAAAATTTATTTTAGCTTTTAAGTAATACAGCTGTATAGAGTATTACTATAGTTTTTTTTAAACTAATTAATAACTGTAAAAATAAAAATAAATAATAAATTTTTATATTTTTTAATTCTGTTATAAATTAATATTAATTAAACTTTTAACTTATATATATTATTTAGTATTTTAGTTTTCTACTAAATAGTTTTAGAAAAAACTAGCATAAATATACATAGTTTTATATTAAGTTTTAATAATACTACTTTTAAATTATAAAAAATTATTTTTACTTTTTAGAAGCTTATATATATATTACTTTTTATAAAAAATTATTTAAAAACTTTTTTAAAAACTAGTAAAAAAGTAATTTTATTAATATAGTTAATATAATTATATATTAAGCTAGAAATTTTATTACTATACGCGCGCTTTAAAAGTAAAAAATACTTTATATTAAAAAACTAAAAAAAGTATAATAAATATAGAAGTATATAAAAAGTAATAATTTTATTTTTTATATAGAAGTTTTAGAAAATAAAAAAGTTATAGCTTTTATAGCTATTAATAAGTAGTAGTTAGTATATATTTACTATATAGCTCTGCGTATAAATATTAAAATATTCTAACTAATATATTTTTAGCTTATTTATTGTTTAGTTTATCTCGCTAAATAATACATACTAGCTAAATAAAATATTATTATTTTTAAACTATATATAAAAATAGTACTTACCTGTAAAAATAATAAAAAAAAAATTACTTAGCTGTATATATTAATTTTTTAAATTACTATAATTTATTTATAATTACCCGGCTAAGTATTTCTAAGTTAATTTTATTTTTTTAATACTATAACTACTAACTAAGCTAATATTATATTTATTATAAAGCCTGTTTTATTAAAGTTATATATATTTTTATTAATAATACAATATTTTACTTTTATATAATACAGCAGTTTAAACTAAAAGTTAATAATTTTAAAATTTTCGCACAGAACACACTAGTAATTCTACTAATAAATTAATTAAATTTAAAATTTTAGCTAACGTTTAATAAAGTTATTAAGCTACTTAATACTAATAAAGTTTACTTTTTACGTAGTAAATAACTAATTAATTATATTATATATAGTAGTTAGCGTAAGCGCGAATTTTTATAAATTTAATTTAAAAATATAAATAATAATTACTTTTTTTAAGCTTAGTTAGCTGCTTTTAATTAAACTAGTAATTATATTTTATAAGTTATTTAGCGCGTTAATTATATAGTATAGTAAATAAAACTTTATAAGTTTTTGTAGCGTGTTACACGCTTAAAATTAAATTATTTTAAATTACTATAAAAACTAAAGTTATATAAACTTTATTATAAGTTAATTAAAAATTATTTAGTAAAAGTATTATAAATGTAGGTGGCTTGCGTTAGAGTAGTTAGAGAGCTAATTAGCTCGCTTATCTAATTAGCTCGCTTATTTTTTATATTATAAGTTTAAAAAGTACGATTTTTTTATATACTTTTTTTTAATATTATCTTTCTGTATAAATAGAGTAAAAATACTGTTATTTATATACTGTTTTTATAGCTTACTTTTACTAAATTTTTAAAATATAAAATAGTAAATAAATTTTATTATAATATAATAAATATTATAAAATTAAATATATAATATATAAATATATTATATATAATATATGCGTAAAACACATTTAAAACATAAATATAAAATTTTTTTTTTTAAAATAAAAATAAATTTTTTTATTAAAGTTAATAGATTACTGCTAGAAACTGCAGCTTAAAAAATTTTTTATAATAAATATTATAAAATTTTAGCTATTTTATATTTATATTAGCGTATAAAGCAAGCAAGCTGTATAAAATTTATACTTAATATATATTTTAAACGTAATAAGTATTATTTTTAAAACTACTATTAATATATTATTTAAGCTATTTTTCTGTTATTAATTTTAGTATAAAGTAAATACTATTACTTAAAGCTAGATTTTTTACAGATAGTACGTAGGTTAAATATTACTAATTTATTTAGATTACTAACTCGCTTATAAAACACGTTATTAGCTTTAATATAAATTTTTTAAATTAATTATTATTAATATATTATATAATAATTTAGCGTAGATAGTACGCAGATTAGATATTACTAATATACTTAAATTATTAACTCGTTTATAAAACACGTTATTACTATTTTTTAATTATATTTACTTTTTAGTTCTAGTTTAGTATAACTAAAAAAACTAATTTCTATAGTTTTTTTTAAAAGTAATTTTTTTAAAAGAATTCTTTTTTTAAATAATTTAGTTAAAAAGTAATTAAATTTTTAAAATTAGAATTATTTTAATTTTAATTTTTTTGTATTATCTCTCTGTATATTACTACAACATCGCCTGCACTAGGCTAGAATAAGTTGACCGGTTAGACGAAGTATCGAAGATAAGAGATCTTATACTTGGCAAGTAAGTTGACCGGTCGGGCGAAGCATTAAAGATAAGATATCTCACATCTCGCAGGTAAAGCTCACATTGATCGGAGTGATTTTTTCGGACCAGTATCTTTATCGTCGGTGCTTTCAGGCGGAAGCGCTATTCAATCGTCACTCAACCGTCTACATATATCCATGGTTTATCATGTCTTTCGGATGGTCAGCCAGTGACCTAGTCCTCGCCGCAAAGTTCTTAAAGTCAGTTGGCGAGGCCCTACAGACGTCAGGGGGTGCGGCGGACATTCATCTTCAGGATAGCCTGTATTTACGAGCCGTTGCTGCAACTCTCCAGAAGTTACAAAGTACAACTCAACAAGGACCGATTTCGGACGAGATACGCAAGGCTGCTGACGACATATGTGCCAGTGTCAAAGGCCTGGAGAAGAAATTAGGAGCATATCAGCCAGCTATGGGAAGACTCAAGGTTAAGGGGTTCAAAGATTTTGTTAGGGGTAGCTACAAAAAGGTGGAATATGGCGTCTTTGTTGCCAAGCAAGTGCAAACTTTCCGCGAAAGGATCTCGCACCAACTCCATGATCTTCAATTGAATCTCGATCTATCTGTGTTGTCATGCCTCTCATCAGTACAATCAGGTATCACAGGCCAATTGGCCGACTTGCAAACCATCAAGAGCACCATTGACACACAGTTGAGTGCTCTCGAGTCCCATTTAGGCAGGCAAACTGCTCAGCTTGCGGATATCCAGCAGAAAAACAAGGCGGAGCTGCTGAGGTCAGTCTTGGCTTGGCTAAAGCCCCAGATGAGTTTCCATACTAAATACAGCTCAACCCTCAAAGAAATCATGCCAGGCTCTTGCGATTGGATCTTCGCAAAACAAGAATACAACAAATGGCTTCCAGCAGTAAATCACTACCGTCCTTCTTTTCTTTGGGTCACAGCCATTCCAGGGGCCGGTAAAACATTTCTGGCAACGCAGGTCATACGCAAGCTCTCGGAACAGTACACCGTCGCATACTTCTACTGCGAGGCTCGCACAGAGCAGTCACGACACACAACCAATATCTTGTGCACATTATTGTGGCAATTACTGAGAAAGCATGAAGACGCTTTAACAGATGCGATCGACGAATACTCCTCGGGCGCAGAGCCACATAAGGAGAGCGTGGAAAAAATAATCCGTAAAGTCTTACAAATACGGCCGAATGTTGTTATAGTGCTGGACGGATTAGATGAGTGCTGCTCGACTACGGTAAAGGACATTTCTGAGTTCATAGTCTCGCTTCTTGGGCATACAAGCGTCCTTCTATTCAGTCGTGTATGCATGTATACTGAGGATGTGATGACCAAGATCCCTCCCCAGCATCACATCTCCCGACTTCAGATCGAAGACACCGATACTGCTTCCGATATTACCCGCTTCATCGCACGAGAGCTAGACACATTGCCTTCACTCGAAGATGGAGAAAAAGGCGAAGTGGCAGAAGCACTGCAAGGAAGGGCGCAAGGCATGTTTCTGTGGGTGGACTTGGCCGTCAAGCAACTGAAAAGTGGAGGAGGAGTAGATGTAGACGACTACTTGACCCAAATTGGAGAAATGCCACAAGATCTGGACGAATACTACGACCGTCTACTCCAGAACTTGCATACGGGTGCCTCTTACGCTTCGAAAAGGAGGTCTAAGGTGATTTTCCAGTGGCTCGTCTGTGCTCAACGGTCGCTGACGGTATCGGAATTGGCAGTTGCTGTCAAGTTGAAAGCAGACGAACCCAGATTAGTCCAGAGGAGAACATTCCATCTAGGAGAATTGAAGTCTGCGGTTCACCATCGATGTGGACCAATGGTAAAATTCATTGATTCCGCACCGGAGGCGATTGTTACTTTGATTCATGCAACTGCTAGAGACTTCCTCTTGAGATACGACCGGGTGAATGTGCCATTCAAGGATCTGCTGGTCAACGCTGCGGTCACCCACACATGGATTACACGGTCTTGTTTAACTTATTTATGCTACTTGAATACCAAATTCCCCCCGATGAATTTGAAGCATCCCGCACTGAAAGATAGAAAGAGTCGTCAAGTCGTCCTGGATCAAGAATTCGCAGCTCATCTTTCCGATTACCCCTTGCTAGAATACGCGGCACTGCATTGGGCGGACCATTTCCAGTTCTCCGATTACAACCCCGACTTATATCACAACCTAAGGACATTCTGCCTTTCCGAAGCTAGCACCATCAAATGGCTGCAAATATACCTACGTTTGCGCGGAGATCGTGGCCTCTTCCGTACCAGCCGCTCTATTCAGGACATCCGCAAACTAGAGGAAATTGGATTGCGACTACGTGGAACGCCTTTTGATCAGAGCTTTCAAACTTGGCTTGAGCACCTTATCGGGCCTTCTGATGGCAGATTTGAACGATGGGAGCGCTTTCTGAGCTCGGGAGATGCAAATGATTACTTGCCCGCCTTGCATGTCGCCGCATTCTTTGACTTCGATCATTTCACGCAGCTAGCTTTAGATCAGGGCTCAGATGTAAACGAAAGATCCATTGACGACCAGACCCCTTTACATCAGGCAGCGCGTGCAGATTCCGTCAATAGCGCCCGAATATTGCTACTTTATGGGGCAGATGTTAATGCTATAGGCTGGGCGGCAAACACGCCATTGAGCTGGGCTATCGACGTCGAGTGCTACACGACCTGCAACAGGTCAGGCCCATTCCGTATGGTTCCCATTCTGCTCGAGGCAGGAGCTGATGCAAACCTAACCTTGGAACGCTACTCGCCTCTCCATCGAGCGACCGATATGCCTCGCCCAGACGACCCTCATCTCCTCGACGTTGTTGAGTTACTGTTGCAGCATGGCGCCGTGAAACACATCGACGGATATCATCGGCATAACGCACCCATATCTAATGCAGCGGCTGCAGGTGCCCCGAAATTAGTCAAGCTTCTACTCGCATATGGTGCTGATGCAGATGGAGGCGATAGGGGACTCCGCTCGTCATTTCGATACCCACTGCTCACCGCGCTTCGGAAGTGGCATAATAAAGAAATTGTCAGCGCTCTTCTGGGTCATGGTTGCAACCCAAACGCCGCCTACTCAGACGGCCGCACAGCGCTGCACCTATGTGCTAGTAACTTCGATCATCCTGGTGATATGATCGAACTCCTGCTGAGCCAAGGAAGCAGGGTGAACACACCGGCTGCAGATGGTTCAACACCACTTCACGACGCGGCCAGGGCGAATAATCTATGTGCTATGAAGGCTTTGCTTGATAATGGAAGCTTTATAGACGCTCTCGACGAACAAAGAAGAAGCCCAGTGATGGTCGCAGCTGAGTTGGAGAATTTTCAAGCCATTCAGATGCTTCGCGAGCATGGCACAGCTATTAAGGGTATTGACTGGGAGATCGCGTGTAGCTCACCGGACAAGGTCAAAATTTTGAGACACCCGGCGATACGTATGCCTCGAAACGACAAAGACGTTTTTGAAGTGTACTGGGTGCTCCTCACTTGCAGCACCAAATCAGGAGGCAGACAGCTTACCCGGGCTATCATTGTGCGAATACTCGAGTTTGCCTGCTATTGGCCTTGTCAAACTTGGTCCCGAGATGATCTCATTGAGTATGACCAAGATCAGACTGCACTGGGCGTTCCATACATCCTGACTGGTCCACTGCAACTCGGGAATCGGCATAGCATCCGCGAAGTTGCGTTCATTACACGTAGTCATGACCAGGGATCAAGCGATTATTCAGAGTTGCAGGGCACTTATGAAGGCTCGTATACATGGTTTGAGGTCGCGATCCAAAAGGCTGATGGCAGCTGGCACGACTTTGGAACCGATGATCCGAGAATCATTATCAACGTTCACGGAAGCAAGCAGGTGAAGGAGCATTGCGCTGCATATGGTCACTACTGGCCTAAGATGCAGTGTCAATGGCTAGACACCCTGGAGCAGGGTGATAGAATTGCCGTCCTCGCCAAGGCAAGATTTCTAGGCTGGGTGAACTTTGTGCATAGCGTCAGGATTGACTTATTGACGGCCTGCATCGTGAAAAGTCCAAGGGACAGTCTTGTAAATTCTGTAGCCCTACAAGGTTAATAATGCACTATTTTGGCTATATCTAGACTTCTATACACATATACAGCAAAGAACTATAACCATTTAAGCTTAGCTAAGCATTGTAGAAAAGAGTTGTGCCCTTTCATAAAGTATATGTATAACTACTTCTTGTTGATTGTGGAAATAGCCTCCGGCAGCATTCTTCTTCTTGCGGCATTCACTCGTATTTTCGGCATCAGAGCTTCGTATGGTACTTGTTCAACGCGAGACATCGTACCGAGCTGCAAGTATGTGTGAAAGTCCTTTAATATAGCATCAATGGATATGAGGCATTATAAAAGAGAGTTTGGTACAGCCGTGAATTTGAATAGAAGCCTCAAGGATGCTAGGTATCTCATCACCGCAACCCTGGATGTCTCTAATTCATCTCAGGTGAACTATCTATAGGGTGCATATATGTCCACATCTATCTAATGCTTCCAGTTTCCTAAATAACTGCTCCGTCCTTTGTACTTTTCCCCACAGACAGATTCTGAGCAGAAAAACATGAGCGATGAAATCGCATCAATAGTCGAGGAATTCCTGGGAGGGTTGAAAAGACTCCTATCAACACAATCGACGCATGGGCGCTAAAACCTCCCGAGGAAGCCAGATGAAAAACTCTACTGGAATATCTTGAGATGGTTTTTGGCATGTATTTGGTTTTACGTACCCTAAACTGACTCGATCTGACCGACAGAAGTCAAAACAGGTCGCGAGGTGTTTGAAAAGGACGACAATGTATGCAATGCGCGGTAGAAGGACATCTAACAATCAAGTGATACACAAGGGGGGGGGGGGAGGAGGAGGAGGGAGGAAATATATATCAACTTGTTTCATTGCTTGAAGGATTGAGATATAGATCTACGAATCAGTGTAGCTGCTTAACAACAACACATGCATCACAGGAGACAAGAATAATCAAAACTAAACTCATTTACCCCACAACGCAAGATACAGACAAAAGTACGCCCCTGCCAGCAGATAGACTGCAGATATTTAGTCGAGCAAAGTAGGTAAAAGACTCTTCGGTCTGTGAATCTCTACACCTGACTCCGCCTCAATGCTGTTTGATGACCTTGACCATGTATGCTAGCATCTGACTGCCAACAGCCCTTGCGGAGACGAAGAGAACAGTACAATTTTAGTGACACACTGACCATCCAACATCACAATACCAGCACTTGTACGAGCTCACCCTATTGTCCCACCCTACATGGTAAAGAAGAGCGATCAGCACAAGACTAGAGACTGACGACCAGACATATGGATGCTATAAAGACTGCAATACTCACAGTTCCACCCCATATCGGCGTATCCAGGGTACCAAATTGGCTCGTTTCTGCCCTGGCACTGGTAGTCACTTGGATGTTTTGTCAGTTCCTGGTTCTCTTGCGTGCAGTGGGTTGCAAGGGGATGCGCACTCCCAGACGGTACACCTGACACCACGCTCGGGGCCAAACGACGAGACATTTTTGTCGCTGCGGAGCAATGTCAGTCAAAGGATTTGGCATGCCCGTCATGGAATTGACCAGGAGGAAGACGCACAAGGCCTCGCCTTTCAAATCCACACACTCATATTCGGCGCTGTGTCTAAGAGTGAAGTTTCCAGACTGCTCACGGTAGCCCCAATAGGGATCTGTTGTTATGTAGACCTGGCAATATCTTAGAATCGGAGGCCGGGATGGAAGATGAGAAAAGCGCAACACACCCCAGGTCCTTTTACCTGCCTAGCAGTGTTGAAAAGGGGCGTTGCGAGAGCGGCGCTCGTGAAAAGTACAGGGAGGGTATGCATTTGGGAATTGTACAAGTGATGGCGATGGAAGCGATGGGAGGGTTCTTGCGAGGCAGCCCTTCTTATGAGGACGTTTTAGTTCTAAGCGATCGCGGCACGTCTTTGTAAGGCAAGTCATTTCTACATGGCACAGGAGGTGCGGTGAGGGCAGTGAAAACTGGACGTGATGGCGCTGCGCTTGTCACGAAGCTATCGGGAATCGATACTACTCCAGGGCCATACGATTCGTCCATGGCGTGTTCCAGCAAAATCAACGCCATACAGGCTGTGGTTCTGTGTTCAGGATTGGGGACGTGATTGAGCCTTTGGTTCGGGCGCGTTCCTGGCGGTGAGTTCTAGCAACATATTGAAAGTCAACAGGTCCTTGGGATGCGTAACGGTGGAAAACCGATAGATGATCATGGTTCAGGAGTGGGTAGCGCAGAGGTTAGAGCATACACGCCAAGCGCCTCTACCGGAACGTGCTCTTGGGCAGTGTGGTGCAAGAGGGCCCTTTGAGGTACTGTCACAGCGTGCCGATTACACGATAGGAAATTGAGGACGACGTACTCGAACATGACGGGTCGGTGAATGGGGTCGTATGATATGGCATAGAGCAGGACACAATGGCCTGGCGCGCACGACGATGCAACACCAATGTCAATGGCTCTGCCGTTGGATGGGGGCGGAATGGCCCGAACCAGAATGGCGTGACGGGCTGCCCTCACAACAGGCGGGGTCGACTGGCGGGATGTGGAGTGACTGTGCAACGGAACACTCAGGACAGAGGTGCAGGTGGCCCAAAAAAAGAATGGGCCATGGAAAGTGTCGGTAGCAATGACCTTGCGTTGCTATGCTCCGAGAGCGCACGTCGTGGTTCCAGAAATAAAAAAAGGGGGGGAGCATGCGTGTGGATTCGGAGGGTAACCGAGGTGCGTAATCAGGCAGCGCCATGGGTGCTGAGTGGAGGCCTGAACGTCCCCATGCCGCCTTGGAAAGATGATTTGGCCTTGCACAGAGGGCGTCATTTCTTGGTTGGCGTGTGGGCTCGGATGGGTGCTTGGTCCATGCCAAAGCGGACGACTGGTAGCTGCTAGCTAGGTAAGTAGGGCGCAGCAAGCGGCCACGAGAAGCATCACGAGTGGGGTACGCATCGATCTGGAGGTTGATAATGACCGGAAAGCGGAGTAGCTGCTCGGTATAACGGACTTGAGTCAGCCAACCAGCGGAGCGGAAAGGGCAAGGGATGGTTGATGACGGTGGAGGGAAACACGAGGCAGGACAGACGGTCGGATAATTGCCAATGAGACTCGGGTGTTTGTCTGCCACGAGTCTGACGTAAACGGGGTTTGGCCATGGCACAGTGCCTGTGTGGCTGGCATTGTTGAGGTTTGCGATTGAAGGGTGACATCAGACTTGTCAGACCAGGAAGGGCGGTCGTCTGGGGCCATGCGCGACGGAGCCGCAATCTCTCCAAGGTGGTCGGGGTGGTCGGAGTGGTCGGGGTGGGCCTCTCTCGGACAGTAGCAGGGCGAGCAGGCGACGCAATATATAGAAAAAAAAAGCTGCGGGAGCCGGTGACAAAGCGGCGGCTTGCTTGGGGGCGGGAAGGGCCCTGTGGATTGGCAGACGGAGGAAATGGCTCACATCAGCGCGGGATCTGGAGACGAGATTGTTTCGCAATGCTCTTGACGAGCGTGTGCAGGTCGAAATGGGAAGGTTGGTCGTGGTGGTGGTGGTGGTGGCGGCGGAGGCCAATGGGGGACAGGGCCAGGATGATGCATGGAACAAGCAAGCAAATGGGCGTGGCAGCGTCCAAAGCGTCCATGCAGGGCCCAGCGTTGGGCAACGGGCGTGGCAGCGGAGAATTTGACGGAGGTTGGCGCCATGGGCGGCCGAGGAGAGTCCGGCAGCGCGCGGCAGCAGGCCGAGGGGTGGTGAAGGGGTGGAGAGGCTGAGAGGCTGAGAGGAGCAAGGTTTGCTTCTTTTCCAGAAGCAAAGACTGGAGACGACCAAAGCGGCACGTGTCGCGAGGAGCGAAGGGAGGGAGGGAGAGGGAGAGGGAGAGAGAGTAGCGGACAGGCGGCGTTGGGCCCGTGTTGTTTTTGTCGACGGCGGTTTGACAGGCTGGGGGCCGCGAGGGTGGAGGGACAAGGTTTGCGTGTTTGCACGTCGCCTGTGCCGAGTCAGCTGGCAGGCAGAGGGCCGGTGGGGGGTGGAGGAGGAGTACGTACCTGGGAGAGTGCAGGATGTTGTTGGGCGGTGGAGCGGTGGAGCGGTGGAGGCGGGTGGAGGCTGGTGGATCCCGCCGCCGCCCACAGCAGTTCGCGGCCGCCATCTCGACCGTCTGCAGGATTCCACGGGAGCGATGCTGGCTTCTTCCAGTGGTGTGAGCGGGTCGCCAGGCTGTCAGGCCCAGCCCGAGCGAGATCTGGAACGGGGGCGGCGGGCGCGGTGGAGACGGCTGGGCTGGAGACGGCTGGCCAACGGCAGCTGATGTCGACTCAGGAGACGGCGGCGCACCCAGGCGGTTTCATTCATCCACCACCCAGATCCATCCTGATCCATCCTGATCCATCCTGACCCATTCCGATCCATTCCTGGCCGACCCTGGCTCTCTCCTCTCGGTGCTTTCTCGCAGGGCTGGCCACGGCCGTCCGCACTGGCGCCACTCCACGCCCCGTTCCCGCGCCCGCCCCCTGTCATGCCGGGCTGGATATACAAAGAGGCCGCGAGCGAAGCAGAGCTGGACGGTTTGACCGCCTCCATTCCCACCGCCGCCCGTTTGCAGAGACAAAGGGCCCGACAGTTGCACGCCGTGCGGCCTTGTTCTTGGTCCTCAGCACTCCACCACCAGCCTCACCACAGCATCCACCCATCGCCCACCCATCGCCCACCCCGGAACAAGCAAGCAAGCCCGCAGGCAAGCCCGCAGGCAAGCCACTGCATGCCAATAGTCGACCCAACCTACATGTACATGCACGCCATAGACGGCCTGGCCTGACCTGACCTCTTTCTCTTTCCATCTCGCGCCTGCCTTTTCTACTCCTCCTCCTCCTCCTCCTCCTCCACCACCACCACCCTCACCTCACCACCCTCACCACACCCCTCCTCTCCTCCTCCTCCTCCTCCTCCTCCTCCTCCTCCTCCACCACCACCACCACCACCACCACCATGTCCGACTCTTCAGACAGCCCGGGCCGTTCGCGCTCGCGGCGGCAGGGCCACGGCTCCGGCTCCAACTCGGGCACCACCTCGACGCCGCCCACGTACGGCTACCACAACACATTCCACACCCACGCCCAGCTCGTCGCCGACTCCCCCCCATCCTACGCCTGCGCAACCAGCCCGCGCACCCTCAAGGCCCTCAATGCCCGCGCGGCGGCCGAGGCCCTGGCAACGCGGCAGCACCCCGCCCCGCCCGCCTACACGTGCTCCGTGGCCCTGGCCGGCGTGCTGGGGGTCAAGCAGGAGCTCGCGTCGCCCTTCCAGCTCGCCGGGAACCGCCAGTGGGACGACGTGTACGTGGTGCTGCAGGGCACCCGGCTCGGCCTGCACCGCATCAAGAACCCGCACTTCCTCAGCAAGACGCGCCAGCCCGGCCCCGGCCGCCTGCTGCGCTCCTACACGCTGCAGCACGCAGAGGTCGGCATCGCCTCCGACTTCAAGAAGACGCGCCTGACGCCCAAGTCCCCGTTTGCCCACCTGGTCCCCGCCCAGGCTCGCCAGCGCCTGTACGAGACGGACCCGCACCTGTTCGAGCCCGTCCGCGAGCATGCCATCCGCCTGCGACTCGAGACGCAGCAGTTTCTGCTCTGCGCTAGCTCCCAAGAAGAAATGCTCGACTGGGTCGAGGCCCTGTGCCAGGCCATCGACATCAGCCCGCCCATCGACGACCGCTGCGAGCCTCGCTATCGCAGCCTGCCCAGGAGGACCCGCCGCCAGCGCCTCCTCGACGGCTCGCGCCTCGCCGGCCAGCTCGACTCTCTCTCCAACCTCGAGGCCGGCCGCCGCATCATTGCCGAGCAGGAGCGCATCATCCGCCAGCTGTATCCGCACCTGGCGGGATCCACCGCCACTGCTACTGCCACTGCTACTGCTACCGCTACAGAGAGCGACGCGCACGAGCCAGCCGCCGACGCCGAGCTAGAAGACTTTGACCCTGACGATGTTCGATTCCCCACCCGCCGCCCACTCAGCGCGACGAGCCGCGACGACCGCGACGACCGCCCCGACTCAAGCGCCACCAATTCGTCCGACCCAAAGTCTGCCGCCCCGTTCCGCCACACTCCTTCGCAGGCCCTGCGCTACCGCCGCCGCTGTGCCCCCGTCCTGCTCGCCTCCTCTCCCCGGGTAAGCGACGTCGTGTACATGGTGGGCGACCGCATGCGAATCAATGTAAAGGAGCACAGCCTCGGCGAATACCACTCGCACCCTCCCCGCTACGAAGCCCACAATTTCCCAAAGAAGGCCCCCAAGACAAAGGACGAGTCGTCCCAGGCTGTGCCGCCTCCCATCACCACCACTACCGTCACCGCCTCCAAACCTCTCCCCACCGCCGCCGAACTCGAGCGCCCTGCGTCGCCCTTGCGTGGCATCAGCGACGACTCCCTCAGCTTCGGTTACGACCTTGCCTCGACCTCGTCGGACCCGCCCTCGGGCGACAGCAGCTCCAATGGCCTCTCCGAGCCCCCGTCTCCGACGGCCCTCACCCAGGCCAAGGCCGATGCAGCCCGCCATCAACTGGCCATGTTGGGCAAGCGGCGCTCCAGCGAAGACCGTGACACGGGTCTCAGCGCCGTCGCCCTGGGCGCGGGCCTCCTCATCTAACCATCTGCCATGACCTTTTTTTTTTCCCTTTGTTTTCCTAGACATGTCTTTGTTTCCCATGGACCTACGTCCCATACGGCCTGCATCATCCATCGACCAACGCATCTGGAGGCATCTCTGGTTTTTTTTCTTTTCCTTTCCTTGATCAGATACCCAATCACGAATGGTATCAAGACGAAAAGAGGCGAAGGATGCATGACGCATGCACGCACACCAGGCGTTTTTCATTCCCTTTGGACTTTCTTTGCATGGCCTTTTCCTTGTTGTTCAAAACGCGAGACATGGCCAAGTCCATGGTCTTGGCCAGGCTTTTCGCATCATCTTCATTATCATTATCATCATCTTCATCATCATCATGAGATACCCCCAAATCTTTTCCAATACTAAAGCGCGACTTATCTAAACAACGGGTTATCTTGAAATGGCGCGCCTCTACATGTTTCTGGCTGGTCTCACGTCTCGCACGGGGAGGAGAGGGATCGTGCGTGGATTGATGACGTGCAGGAGGACAGTGTACAAGGCCGACTACACAATGTAATGCAAGGCAAAACCATTTTGCGAGTCAAAAGGTGGCTGGCGGTCGATCCCTCGGCTGGACAGGCTGCTCACCGATTCTCCATCCCATCCCTAGCCACTTGCTGCCTGTGTTGTTTTGATCTGTCTCGCCGTGATTCGCCCTGGAACGCAAAAACAAGTACGCAGGGCACACAGACGTCATTCTGAAACCGAACCAGGGAAAGGAAATGAAATGGGCCGAACCAACATCTTCGTCATCATCATCATCATCATCATCATCGTCCAGCATGGGGCCTTGGACCAGCGGGCGGCACGAACAATGGAATGGGACGGGTTGGATGGCGATCCTGGGGCTCGGGACACCGTCCGTGTGTTGCGAGACGTGGACGTGGACTGCAGACGTGTTCGCCCTTTTACTCGGGTTCGTGTCCAAGACGAGGTGGGAGATGAAGTATGTCGTCTTGCTTTTTTCTTTTCCTTCTCTTCCCCCTCCTCTCTTTTTCTTTCTTCTTCTTCTCCTGCTTTACGCTCCTGCCAAACACGGTCAGATTGCGCGCCCATGTACACGCATGTACGCGCACAACCGTGTATAACAAACACGCTCGCGAGCCTCTACTAATCCAAGGGCATCGCACATACCCTCTCCCGCCTGCCTATAAATAAAGTAGACAAGCCCGCTCCACGCGCCAAAAAAAGTCAAAGTCTCCCTGTACCGCTCCCGCGCCCACATTCTACCTACGCCCCAGCAAGCGAGGGTGACGCCCAATGGGTAGCACCCGGGACGAGCCCTTGGGAATGCAGATGCGGCTAGCGCGTTTAGAGATGCGAAGGTTACGGGGCGGCATGGCATGGCTGGATCGGAAAGAGGCGTGGCTTGCGGCTGGATCGAGGGCTTGGGAATGGGGAAAGGGGAAAAAAAAAGACAAGAAGGAACAGGCATGTCCTTTTTTCTGTTCTCTATTCGGACGACAGCCATCCGATTGGGCCGTCTCTGGCATACAGAGCCATGGGTCCATGGCGGCGCGTAGACACGGGTTGGGGGAAGCTAACCATGTCGCCTGTCAGGATGGACTGGCATGCAAAGCGGCTTGCTAGGCCACGGAAGCGATGGTTAGTTGGTAGTAGTAGAGTTCCACGGGGGGGTGAAGCTGATGATCTGGCGTGGACATGAGTTGAGGGCTTGCTGGATACCCGGCTGGCGGGTGGGCCATTGACGGCTTGGGACAGATGTGCGTGTGTGCATCCAAGTGCTTGCTGGTACCTGGGTACCCAGCGTAGTACGCATGGGAAGACGGATGACGATGACGATGACGATGGCGCTGACGAGCATGGAGATGAAGTCAAATTCTCCATGCCGCAACGCAGCAAAGCAGCAGTTGTGGGCGCGTCCGACGCAGGGACCAAAGTTTGCGTCGACGAGTCCGGTGCTGCGCCATCGTCGTCGCCCTCGGACGTGGCCGCCACTCGATACCCAAGATGAGCTTCCCTTGCGGCTGCACTCATTCATTACTTTCTCACTCGCGCTACACATTCTGCCCGCTGGCCTGGCCAAAGTACCCGACATAGCGCCGCAGACCAGACTGTCGCTCTCACGTGCCCCTACCTAGGTACCTAGGTAGGTAGTCACTTCACCCTCGCGTGCAGTTTTCAGCTCCCCCAGGTACGCTCCCCTGTCGGTATGGCCGTGGCGCAGGGCTCGTGTGCATGTCAGACACCCATCTCATCCACCTGCTACTAGTCATCAAGAGTGCGGGGGCGCGTGACATGACATGGGTAGTGAGGGGTGGATGGCCGGCTGCGTACCAGGTAGCTAGCCGAGCTGACGACGGTCTGGACCCTTGCCTGCGCCTGAGGCCTAGGTAGCGGGCAGGCGGTGGGATCAGACCTGTCGACAAGCGGCAGAAGGGTGGACACGAGTGCAATCTGGATGAGCTGCGAGACGAGGTGCCGGCATGGTATGGTGCCAATGATATCACAAGGACCCTGCTCCTCCGTACAGCATGGCTGCGCTACTTCAACATGCAAATATCCGACTGATGTTGACTGTAAAGAACGAGGGTTTTGCCTTTTTTTATTCTCGACATCACCAATCTTGCTCTACCTGGGTTTTTTTGAGGCATATGCGATCTATATAAGGTCAGAATCACATTGCTGCTTTGAGAGATTGTATTCATTTTAGAGGCTCTCTAGCAAAGATGGGTGATAAAGCAAGGAGCATAACAAGTCAATGTCTTAATAGCACTCATATACATAGCATGTCTCGCAACCGCATGGGTGACAGTGTGCACGAAACCGGCATGTTAAACCTGATGAAGTTGGTGCTACTGAACATCTCTGCGTAACTTCAAGCAGTTGGAGCGGTGCTATATGATCAATCAGGGGCGGATACCTACAAAATCCTGTGTTCGTGTCTTAGTCTGAAATAACCCAAAGTGTTCGCAGGCAAAGTGATTAGAAATGGACGACCGGGTAAATATCATCCTTTTAGCTATTGCATTTTTTTTTTTTTTTAGTATGAAGTCACCAGCACAAGTTTATTCGTCGCTGACATTCCCAGGGCGCGGTGGCTTCTGCCCATACACTAGAGAACTGACCCTTTTATTAGCCCAAAATGATCCACGCTTAGCATTGGCACTTACACTTCTTGGTATGCATGAATGCGGCGGTCTGCCAAAGCTTGTCGCATCTTAGCAAGATAAACCCGCACCTCATCAAGACTCCATTTGAGCAACGTCGTCAGCAAGTAGATGGACCATCCCTCGATGCCTTGTTCCCAATGGGCACGGTTATACTGGCCAATCTCTTTGAATCGCTTGTCCGCCGCCCAACCTCCCAAGGGAATTTTCCAGCGGTGCTCTACAACATTGACGAAGCCAGCAGCCTCTATCCCAGCTTTTGACTCGTCGACAGTCCGCAGCGACTTTCCGAACTTGTCACCGAGCAGCAACGAAGTCTCGCCCCACTGTTCGAAAATGGAACCTGGTTCTATGGTACCATCGTCGGATTTGGGTACGACGGACATTTCTACTTGTTCAAAATAGCCGCCGGGTTGCAGGTGACTTTGAAGGCTTAGTCAAATGGGGTGGGGGGGGGGCTGGCTGTGCGTGTTTACGTACTCTAGGACTTCTTTGTAAAAGGCAGGCCAGTCGGCGACGCACCCGTACAGGGACCGTGCATGGATGAAATCGAAACTCTCCTTGCGGAAGACCCATGGCTCAGTGAAGTCATCGACTTCGAAACGGAGATTCGGAGGCACCAAGGACGGCTGAGTGGGACTAAGGTCGGTTCCAAGTACCTGGAGCTGTTAGCGCAACGGTCTGTTCAACACGAATGGTCGGAAATCACCTCGGCGGATGGGTACTTGTCGGCGAAATCGCTGTCTGCCGGTTAGCATCTGTCTCTCGGACATGGAGAAAAGGCGTACATAGCCCATATGCCTGGAAGGTCAGCTTGCGGATAGTGAGCCGGTTTGCTGCGTACATACCGGTACCAGTTCCAACATCCAAGACACGCTAGAGGCAGGTTAGTCGCCAGTATGATGTTCTTCTTCCAGCACATACCGTAGGCTCCTTCGGTATGGGCGCCAGATTTAGCTCGCCATTCAGTAGTAAGAGGCAAATGTGGTGACTACAGGGTCAATGCACGTGACTCGTGGGATGGCTTCCAAGACATACAAGATATCCAGCTGGTCTGCCTGTGCTTCGTCATTTGGCCCCCCTGGGTTCACTTAGAAATGGCACTGGCATCGGATGATCGGAAAGCCTACAGTATGCGCCTTCTTTGTAGGCATGGTATCGCCGGCCGTTACGATACTTGTAGTTTACAATGGCAGATTTGAGTGATGTAGTATCGCTTTGTGCCACGTCAGGACATGTCTCAAACACCGGTCCGGAGTAGGTTCAGAGGGGAAGCAGACTCACGATAGAGCGTCGTCATTGTACGCAGAGTCAGTATCGTCCGAGTCCTGCAGCGTCCGTCAGCGCCGCCGCTGCATTCGTGCCCGGGAGGAGCCTCACGATTGCGATATGTGCGTTGATGTCGGCCATGGCTGGCGAGATGCAAGGTGACACGACGATGGAGGTCTGGTGAGTGTCGGGAGCTGTTAGTTAGTCGGCGGGTCAGCTGCCAGTGGGACCGGTCGGCACGGCTCGCTAAGTCGTCTGTCTTTGCAGGACCCTGGCCGGGTTCTGAAAGCCCATTGCTCCGGCTGGCTGTACCCGCATAAGATTCGGGAGGGGGGGTCTCTTTTGGCTAGAGGCTGGGCGATGTCGACGTTTCTGCAGAAAGCCAGTTTGAGAGACGCGTGCAGCAGGGACCTCCATCCCTCCCACCGCCCATCCCCCTCTGCATTTTGCTCCTGCACTGGTCTAGCAGCATCCGATGCGGGCCCACGAGAAGGCCGACATGGCAGCTCTGCTGCCCGCCGTGGCCGCGGCCATGATTGCTTTTGTCGCGTATGCGGTGATCTACAACGTCTATTTCCACCCGCTAGCCAAGTTTCCGGGGCCGCCGTTGGCCCGAACGACGACGTACTGGAAGGCTTACGTCGAGTGCATCGCCAATCGGTCCTTCTGTCATGTCCTCGTCGAGCTGCACTCGCGATATGGTGAGAATCCTCGGTATCCAACAAGTAACGCCCGCTGATGTTCATGGCCCGACAAAGGCGACGTTGTCCGGGTTGGACCCAATGAGGTATTGAATCTCTTGCCGTTCCGTCATCCTGCGATCCTGCGATCCTTTCAGGCTTCGATTCTGCAGACCTGTGCCGCAGCCACACTATCATCTGCTGATGACGACTGGGCAGTTGCATTTTGCCAATCCCAGGGCCTACCATGACATCTATAACAATAGGAATCGTTGGGACAAGGAGCCCCGTTTGTACAAGAGCTTCAACGAAGACAGGTCCAGCTTCGGCTTCCTCACATATGCCGAGGCCAAGGTTCGTAAGGATGTGCTCAACCGGTCTTTCTCTCAGTCCGCTATTGAGAGCGCCGAGAGTCTGTGTGTCGAGAAGACGAAGGCGCTGTGTGCGGCCTTTGAGCGTCAGACCAAGGCAGCCAAGAGCATAGACGTCTACCTTGCCTTTCGTTGCTTCACCATGGACATGATTACTAACTTTTGCTTCGGTAAGCCAATCCATGCCATTGAAGCTCCTGACTTCAAGGCCCCGATTCTGGTGGCCATGGATGCGTCGCTGCCCGTCTTCGTGCGCTTCAAGCATTCCGACTTGTACAAGAACATGATTCTGAAGTGCCCGCCCAAGCTGTCCAAGATAATCAGTCCGTCAACGGCAGGGCTGGTGGATCTGCAGCAGATGCTTCTCCGTCAGATTGAAGGTCTTACCAATGATCCGGAAAAGCTCAAGCTCCTCCCCCACAACATGACCATCTACCACCGGCTGATGAACCCCCAAGCTTATCGCGACAAGACAGTACCATCTGCTGGCAGCATTTATGAGGAGACTCAAGCTCTCATGTTCGCTGGGACAGATACCATGGGTAACGCACTCATGGTGGGGACTTTCCATTTGCTGCGGCAGGACGATACTATGCAGAAACTGAGGACAGAGTTACTAACGGCCTGGCCAACACTAAATGGAGATGAGCCAAAAATACGGGACTTGGAAAACTTGCCCTATCTGAATGCAGTCATCAAAGAGTCACTGCGCATGTCATCAGGCGTGGTCTCCGGCCTTTTGCGCGTAGTGCCAGCCGCTGGTGCGACAATAGCAGGAGTAAATGTACCGCCTGGGGTACGTCACGCTTGTCCCCAAGTGAATATGGGATTTTTTGCTGACTGAACGAAAGACAGTCGTTTCATGCGGTAGTACGTTTGTGCACGACAACGATGAAATCTTCCCAGAGCCAGATAAGTTTATCCCAGAACGCTGGCTCAACTCGGCCGATTTAGACAACTGGCTTGTTGCCTTCTCACGAGGTCCGCGCGCGTGTTTGGGAATCAAGTAAGTCTCCATCTTTCCTGGGCCGTGGCTCGTCTTCACAAGGTCTCCACTGATGTAGCGATTCCATTAGTTTGGCTTGGGCAGAGCTTCGCCTCGTCTTCGCCCACGTTTACCGTAAATTTGACTTGGAACCAGCAAGCCCCATGTATGTGTTTTTTCCCCAAGATTCTCTCGGGATCCTAGTCCAAAATACCTATACGAAGTACTGACTGTGAATAGGCCGGATGAGCTTCCTTTTAGGGATACCTTTTTGCCGTTTTATTATGGCCCGCACGTACATGTTACCATGCAAGCTTCCACTAGATAGAAGCTCTCATCCAGGGGAACCGTGAAATCGCTTATATGCACCTGGTCTAATCGCTGGGAATTCATATCCTTGGTTCCGCTTTTGTATATATGTGGAGGATCCCCTACGACAAGATGCTCTATTAAGCACCTGTAACTGAGAATCTGACCAAGCAATGCTGCTACAAATTGGCACAAGGTCTGGAATTGTAGTTAGACCTCACATATTATCAATCCTGTCCATGGAATACCAAGTACATACGTGCAAGTTCTAGTGGTTTCATCGGGTTCTTTGCTCAGAATGAATGAGGATCTCCTATGCCTCTAGGAGCTGCATGTATTTGCCCAAAAATAAATTAGCCTTATTCATCAAAATGCGTGACCACTTACTGGCAGTTTTCAACTGTGCGTCAAGTCTCGACAGTGAATTCCTTAGTGGCCCTACAGCTTCATCATCTATCCCTGCCCGTAAATGAAAAGCGCAGATTTGATATGTGAAGAAAAGACCCCAAGGAGACATTATGTCAGGACTGAGATCAAAACCCCATTCGCATTGCATTATGTTTTCCTTTATTGGCATAGTGATTTCTTCCAAAATCGCTCTTCCAGGCCGAGAGAGTGGGTTATTGGGTGTATCGTGGTCGATGTAGGGCTTGTATAGTGCTATGAGTGAACTAGTCTTCGGTAAGGAGGAAAGGACCAATTAGAGGACAAAATATTATACCTGTAGATGAAAGCGATTTGATAAAACCCTGGGGATTCAATTTTGAGTACAGCAAAAAGCATTGAATCTAGAGTTATCTCTAGTTGCTTCCATGCATCTTCCTGTATTCCCGCTGCATTTGAGACTGCTTCGAGGACTTGGCCCAGTATTCGAGCTGCTTGACACAACAACGACAACCTACTCATATGAGTGACATTTGGCGATGAGAGGGTGTAGCAAGGATCTCGTCTGACAACCTTGGAAAAGGTTTAGTGCACGAAGTAGGAAGAACGATACTAGTCTGTGAAGTTCGACCTCACTCGCTAACTCCGCTGCTGAATTGGCATGAAGAGGTTTGGAAACACGGACATTGTTTTTCGCTTACACCAGAAGGCGACAGCTACCGTGAGGCTCTGTTGCCAAGAAACTAAGGTTTTACGTACTTCTTCATCCCACTCTGCATCATCTGCTGGGAAGGGATCGTTAATTGAAGGTTCAGTTGTCGCAAAAGGCTTTTCCGGGCATCCTATGCCCACAAACCTGTAATTGTTAACACAATGCCCACGTGTATACCGGCATGCATGTGACACAAAGGTAACAGACATACTAACCTGTCTAGAATCACTACTGCCCACCAAACCCTTCGTCTTTCCTCCAATTTAATCAAGTTAAGAAGTCTCCTTGACGAGAAGTTATGCCTATAGCATGTGCATACCTTGCGTATGCACCTACCGACATGTAGGCAGCGGGATATATTCCATGCCCTAATTCGTACAAAGCTATCACTATGCCAGATTGCAACACAGAGATGGAGAAGATCATGGAGCCTTCAACCTCTAGATAAAAATGCTTGGTTTCGTTATATAACTGAGTCCTTGCATCACGCGGGTGGGTTGGGGGCGGTGCGGCGATGAGCTTTAGAGCAAGGAAGAGAAGAACAAGGTCGGCACGCGATTGGAAGTCTGAACGTAGATAAACATCGTAGAACCTTTTCTTCGGCGCCAGCGGCATCCATGTGTGTATAGTCATGAAGAAACTGGACACCGAGTATTTAATGTCGTCGATGCTGCCGAGTAGTTGTAGCACATGTTGGGGCACCGCGACAAAGACTCCAGCAGTGTCGAGCTGCCCCAGGTGCAAGACATCGGGGTCTAAAAACAGTACTGTGGAGAAGTCGATATACTGAGCTCTTGGCAAGCCATAATTGGGAGGATAGAAATGGTCCCACGAAACATCCGAAGTAGACTGGGGAGTGCGGTTTCCGTTCGGCCTGGAGTACTGACATGTGGAACCGCGCCTGTTGGCACACCCGTCAGTCGTGTAGAGCGACAAGCATGGCTTATTCCCCGAAAAACCAACTTGTTATATTAAGAGCATCTAGGAAGAAGCTTGTTACATTTCCTTTTCCGTGTCTTGCATGAGAGGCAGACCGGTTGCGCACGGTCCGAAGGACTCGAAGCACCGGATGGCGTCTGCATGGCCTATTGGCCGCAAACGGCTTGTTGTGTTGGGGATGGGTTTGCGATAGAGCTGCCTGGCCAAAGTATTGGCAGATGAAAAGGTGGATAGATTAAGTGAGGAGCATGGACGGATGTGATGGGACGAATGATGGAGAGAGCCGACGCGACGGCCGCCATGTTGTGGGGTTGCAGCCGACCCACCGGTCCAACATCGGCCCTCTTGATCAATTGCAGATGATTTCCGATTAGTCCTACTTGTTAAACACGCAAGTGATCAGACTGATACTTGGTGGCTCGGTAATTAGGCTCTATACTTGCCAGATACTTAAATGCACTCAAGGACCCCTTCCGTCCTCACAACTTTCATCCAACACCAGCCGCTTACTTCCATCACTCGCACTGCATTTCCAGTCGTGACTTCTGCTTCCACCACCGACGGGAAACACCTCACTGCCCTTGATTTCATCCAAAAAGAGGGCCTCGCAGGAGTCCTAGAATCGGGCCGTGTAACTCTAGTTGACATGGACAACGGGTCGTTATCCAGTGTCCGGGCTGCTGCAGCGACCATCCTGACTCAAAGCAACAACAAGGTCAATATCCTCATCGCCAACGCTGGTATCAATGAAACCCAGGAATACATCCTCACAGATGATGGATATGAAATCCATCTTGCGACCAATCATCTGAGCCATTTCCTGCTCTTCTAGTTGCTCAAGCCTGCTCTGCTAGCCAGCTCATCTCCGGAATTCCATTCCAGGGTCGCCTTGACCGCTTCCAGTACCCATCTCATGGTGAAACTCAATGGAAGCGAGAACTACAATTCTGAAAAGGGAGGATATATCTTCATGAAAGAATATGCGCATTCGAAGCTGGCGAAAATCTACATGGCCAACGAGATAGAGCGTCAGTACGGCCACAGAGGTCTTCACGGTTTGAGCGCTCATCCCGGCGTTATATAAATCGACATTGCGAGACATATGGATCCTGAGTTAATGAAGAGTATTGTCACTCAGAAGGAGTTCATCGATAACGAAAAGACTCCAGTAGAGGGGGCCGCTACGACTGTAATAGCAGCTGTTGGCAAGGCATGGGAGGGAATGGGAGGAAAGTACCTCGAAGACCGTGAAGAAGCAAAGCGTTGGCAAGATGGTGATGATGACATGCATGGAACTGGATGGGCCAGCCATACGTACAACCCGGACAGTGAGTCACGTCTTTGGAAGGATTCCCTCAAGCTTGTAGGACTTGTGACGGAGTAGCTGTTTTGATAAAGTTATATTGGAAAAAAGAATACGCTTGTTTGGAATATATTCAGCACTAGACCTATCTTTGATAGAAGCACCCAATGGTATTCCTGTACAATTAATTCGTCAGCCACCTGCACAACCGTAGCGTGCTGATATTTAGTGTACGGTAAAGCGGGCTAGATCTGAATTTATTGAGCTAAAACACGCTATAATTTCATACGTAATCTGCTTATATATCTAGGTAATTATTATATATCTGTTACTTGTAACAATAGAGTCAGATCTCTAGTGCCTATAAGGCAGAAAAAAACGAAAAGCAATCCTAGTATATCTAATGCTACTAGACTAATTCTTAGATGTCTAACTATATATTTCTGTGCATGAATATAGTGTTTTATTGCTGAAAACCTTCGTAAAATGTCCTATAATAGATCCTACAACAATATTCCCCACCCAAAGACCGAAGCACTCGTACTTAGACAATATCAAAAGCAAGTAAGCTCTCTAGACCTATTAGTGTATTATTCAAATAATAAGATTTTGGCCAATATGAGGCGCTAAGAAGAAATAGAAATAGACTTCTGGATACGATCGAATTTTAGTACTCTCCTCTCAAGGGAGGAAGCACGCCACAAATCTAGTACACAAATCCAGTACACAAAAGGGCGACCCATTCCCTAAAGACACAATCGGCATGAAAGGCCTAGGAATCGAACTAACAGCCCTGGTAAGTCAACTCCTGGACATAAAAGCTCACTCAAACTAGACTTGTATCTTAGAGTGGAGCTCCACTCAAAGTTATTGTACTGTTCAATTTAGAAAAGGCGAACTGGATAAAACATAGCCGTTTATTCTAAACCTGCTACTTTAATTAATAGTTCGTTAAGCCTGTGCGCCTAATGCTAGGTGTCTAAAACCGTCTTGCTTTAAGGAGTAGCTATTAAGAAAAGGCATTGTGGGGGAGGAAGGGGGGCAAAGAGGGTTCTTACTCGGTACAAAAACGCCCCTCCATCATCAAGATGACATGGTTGGCTTGGTGAGCAGGGATCAAGACGGTAGAACCCCACTCGCAAGCAGTGTCCGCGAACTCCATGATAGTTAGGGCCTCTTCTACACTATAGTCAGCCACTGCACTGAGAATGATGTTGGTTAGGGGCCTCGCTGTGACGTTGCAGTTGGGACTGAAGTCCATGAACCTGCCTGGATAGTTGTCGCGCTTCCTAAACCATGACAAAATCGCCGGGTATGTATGTACGTAGTTGTCAAGACGTGAGCCTGAGATCTTGGCAAGACTGAAGCTTTCGTGCTAGTTGGCAAGAAACTCGGCGATCCAGACTAAATCTTCGTCACGTCCGACATACGGATCAAGAGCTTCCATGAGCTTCTTGGCGAGCCTGAACGCGAATAGGCCAATGATGGTGAAAGGCAGAAAGCCATGATTTTGCGCGGGAGTTGGAAACATGTCGATAAGGTGTATGATGGGTGCTGATTAATGGGTTTGTGGGTGTCTATTGATGTGAGGATGTGCCAGATGTGCCAGCGTATTTATTTGATCATGCTCGTGCGTTTTTTTGTATGTCGGAGCTGTATGTGCCCACTTACCTTGAAACCTTGGAAGGCAATTCAAATCCCAAGTCTCACGTGACTATGCACACACGTGCCCGACCTCGAGAAGTTCAAGGCTACAGCTCAAAAAAGAGCCAGTAGCGAAGGACACGTGGAAGAATCAAGCAGGGCGGTGTACTGAAATTCCACATACTAACTCTGACTCTATGGCAATAACTCCAACTCGTCCTGGCACCAACGAGGGTACATTGACGACCTAGGGGAAATCCGCCTGGCATGAAATTTATAGATTCAATCTTTTTTTGGATTGCTAAACCAAGCAAGATCCCTGATGGAGTCACATTCTAGTCCTGGCACAGCATAACTATGAATCTAGTACTTTCACGTCCATTCCCAGTATGATAGAAGCTGCTGCGTGTAATAGAATATAGATGGTTATAAGAATACTAGCTTGGATGTACCTTTTAGCACTGGTGATTCCGACAAGTTGGAACAGTAGAGACTCTGCGTTAGATATATGATTGTCGTTTTATCCAAATTAAAGACTACTTTTTCGCCTATCTTATTACTTCCCTCGACTCTGAGGACGTTTAATATAAATATAATGCGATGAATAGTGGGAGTTTCCGTACTCTAAACATGAGTACACTATTTCAACCCCAGGATCGACGGTTGTACTCATCAGCCCACGAGGCCCGCGGGCTTACTCGAGAAAAGTACAGGCGCTAGCCAAATATAGGAATAGCTTCTTAGTATAAGATTACACGTCACATAAGTGGACAAGTCTTTGTCTTAACCAGTACCACCACTCTTATACCGCAGCTTATCGTATCAACCATTTAGGAGATGAATGCATAGGTATAGACATTAATTCACGTATTATGAATCTTGCGGCGCATAGCAATAAGGCGAACTTGTTCGGGCAGATATCTAAATATTCCATAGATAGGATTAACGATATAAAGTGAAAGCCTTTGAAACCATCATAGATCTGCTTGCAAAATACTTGGATTTTGTCCCTTGTTGAGAGGGAAGCAGTCTGATGTAGCTGTTGGGTCAGACACTCACCTCTTGGCACAGCCACTCCGCATATTACTTTGGTTGGGTTACTAGGCGACAATGACTTTGTCAATTGAAAAAGCTGTTCGCGATACAAGCCAGGTTATTAAGATAACCTCTAAGATTTTTGTAACCTTTGGTGTTGGGCTGGTATTCAAAACCACAACATTGTGGTAGGTATTCATGGAGCCTGCTGAGATCTCGCATCGGAGAAGCCGACTCAAATGTCAGAATCCCATCCATGAAAACGCCACCTACATCACCCGAACGCCGATTGAACTGGAACAGGCACCCGAGTGGGTCGCGACAAGGAAGGACAAGGCGAGTAAAGCCATGACTGCCAAGGTATGCCCAGGCCCGTCAAGGCGGAAGTCGGCACTCAAGACACCTCCATCTCCTCCATCCTCGACCACCTCTCCACGCGCTGACGTGCTCCGCCCACGCCGTTGGAAAACTAGCGGGGCGGGATCTTGGCTGAAATCACAACATATCTGGGGTTTTTGACGTTTGGCAGCTGAGACCAGATGTCTGTCACGCCATGATAAATTTGTTCGTCGGCCCCAGTTTTGGAAAAAAAATCTGTGATCTTCAGGGCGTGAACTAGAATGCCTCCGATGAAAATCTAGGGTAATTCCAACAACCCCGTTTCGGGTGCCATCTGGTAAGGAACCGACATCCTGGGAAATATCCTGGAACATCCTGACATGCGCGGGATGCGAGTTTTCCAAGCCCCTTGGCGATCATCTGCCAGACACTATGCTTGTACAAAAATGCGACCCTGACCCACGAGCTCACTCTACCACTCTCTTGGGCCGTTTCCCTCTCTTCGTCACTATCTCATTTCCATAGCCCTATCTGGTCATGGCAATCAAGGACACCCTCAATAAGGTCTTGGGCTGGATTGCTCCCCCTCCAGCAAAATCAGAAGATGGGCGAGATCAATGGCCGTCTAGAGCGGCTTTCCTACTCGCCGCCATGGGTGGTTGTGCAGGGCAGGGAAATCTGCTGAGATATCCCTCCGTCGTTTACAACAACTACGGTCTTCAATGGGTAATTTGAACACCCTCTGATGGACTAAGTCGAACTGACAGGCTTCTAGTTTATCCCTTACCTGCTGGCTGTGATCTTTATTGCCATCCCAGCTCTTATCCTGGAAATCTCTGTCGGCCAAGCCTATCGAGGCGGGACTGTAATTGCTTTTAACAACATCCACCGGAGACTACGTGGAGTCGGCATGGGCCCAGTGTTTGTCAGCTTCATCGTTGTTCATTACTTCACCGTCAATTTGGCTTGGATCATGAGCTATTTCCGACATTCCTTTACCAGCCCACTTCCATGGGAAGGTAGAGTCCAAGAATTCTATTGGAATGATGTCATTCATAATGTTGATGAGGTCCTTCCTGCAGACTCACCCACTGGTTACAATCAGTATCCAAGCACAGCACTGATCGGCGAAACGGTCGGTTGGAGTGTCTTCATCTGGTTCCTCGTCTGGATATCCATCTTCCGCGGAGTTGGTTTAACTGGCCGTGTTGTCTACTTTACCATGGGACTTCCTATCTGCACTACCATCATTTTTGTCGGACGCGCCCTGTCCCTGGACAACGCCTCGGAGGGAGTCAAGTTGCTCTGGGCAACTTGGAGAAGCGATCAACTGGCATCCGGAACCGTCTGGCAGACTGCTGTCGGACAAGTCTTCTTCTCCACTGGAATCGGTTTTGGCTAGTATGTGATATCCGAGTGTGTGTCCGATCCTCCAAGGCTGCATGACCCGCGGTTTCTGGCAGGCTTAAAAGATCACTCTTACTCTTGCGTTTCTATGCCAAAGCTAATTGTTTCTAGTTTCACATCCTATGCATCTTACAATGCCAAGCACTCGAACGCTGTCATGGACGCAATCCTTATTTGTGGAAGTAACGTGCTGTTCGAAAACTTCGCAGCTTTTGCTGTCTTCGGTGTTGTTGGGTACTTGCGCATGTGGCCTCAAGAAGGCGAGAGATTAGGTGCTTTCGTCGTCGGCTTCTTGACTCTACCCGAAGCTGTCCTTCATATGCCAGGCGCAAACTTTTGGGCGGTCCTCCTCTTCTTTACCCTGATCGTCCTTGGATTCTCATCAGCCTTTGTCATGTTAGACGCAGCTGCAACCATGGCCGTCGACTCTGGATTGAAGTATTCGCGCCCGACCATCGTTACCGCACTTACAGTCCTCTCCTTCTTGCTATGCCTACCTTACTGCACGGAATTCGGATATTACCTACTCGATGGAATTGACCGATGGATCAATAACGTAGCCTTGATCTTCGTCGTCTGGTCTGAAGTCGTCAGCGCCACCACCGTGTACCGTTGGTCGGATGTTGTGGAACAAGTAGGCTTGCCTGCATTTGCAGTTTACAACTTTGGATACTTCACTGGCCAAATCCTCGGCATTGCTATCGGCCATGTAACCAACGGGTGGGCTGGTGCTGTGTTTGGTGTTGGTCTATGGACAGTTTGTTCGATCATATCTGTGTTCATTGCCAAAAACCCGACATCTCCTGCTGCTTCTGCCGGCCATCCCGTCAATATGGGAGGCAACAAATTCACCAGGATGTGGAACGCATTCTGGAGACGGGCCTTCCAAAATGTACTCCTCGCCCGGTTCTGGTACGTTGCGTTCTACTCTGTAAGTATTGCCCCTTGATGTTGATATACATCAATTAATAATGTATAGGGCAACCAACTCCGCCGGGATCTCAATATCATCGTTGGAGGCGGAAACAACTGGAACATCCCCAGCCTTCTTCCAGTTCTCCTAAGATATGTCAGCGGCACCGTTCTGGCCATTATTCTCAGCTTTGCGTATCCAGAGTTCCACCAGAATCGCTTCAGCCCCATGATGATTGCGGGATTTATCCTTGCAAATCTATGTATGCTGATGATTGTGGTTGGATTCATCGCACCCAGATACTATGTCGCATTCGTTCCACCTCACCGACGTAGCGAGGGCACAGAAGTGACGACCGCAAACCAACCCAAGGGCGAAGTTGTTGCTAGAGCTATCGAAGATGGCCATTTGGAGGATACGAGTGGTGCAGCAAGCCAGCAGTCAGATGTCCCGCCACCCTATACCACTTCAAAAGAGCAGAAACAAGAAGATTTAATCGCGAAGTAGGGGCATTTTATGGGATCAAATTCGTTCCAACGCTATACGCGACTGCCTTTCCTGTTCCGGCTCGCCTTTTCCATGCTGCGCCCTCCTCCAGCACATTACGAGGACTTATTCGACAGATCTTTGGCGATCTTTGGAATATAATAGGGGATCTTTTTAGTCAAGTTTAATATGTGGGAATTAGAATACAATGGATTCCAAATAGATAACAATGGGGAGCTTGAGCAGTACCTTTCAAACCAATTTGCGAGAACAAGTAGTTCGCATTGCTATTCACAGGGCTATAATTCAACATACGAACTAGCCAAGAACCCTTATCTAAGGATCGGTCACATGACGTAGCATAAGCAGCATATACATGCAATCCATCACATGTTTGCACTGACCCGCCCTCAAATGGTTCAGCAGGTGGTTTCAAAACGTTGTAATAATCCTCTGATGAATAGCCGTGGAAAATCTTCAAATGAATATTGCAGGTTTCTATATGGCAAACAGAAGAGCCTCACTTTCTGCGCAGGTTGACCCACAGCCCGTTGTCTAGGCTTACGTGATCTCCACTATCACCCGCCACAACCACGGGAAGCGGCACCTTGATCCTTGGCACGGAAGCCGGGTTCGAAAGCTTTTCACTCATCCTGGTCCAGAGGCGGTGGTTCCCCCACCGATTGCAGCTCGGAAGTCGGATGCGTAGCGTGGGCGGGGGAACAGGGGTGGGCTGCAGATTGGAATCGATACGTTGGACCCTGGAATCACTGCATGGTCATGATAGCGCTTTCTTGACGATGCGGAGCATATGCAGGGGCGAAATACAACGCCCTATATGTCTGATTGAATCCCTATTCTAGCTGTACCATGTGAAATCTAAGACTTGAACTGCATTGAATTTTCCTACAATTATAGTAGAAACAAATTTTAGTCTTGAAAGGTCACGTTTATTAATCTTAACCTTGAGGGTTTTTAGATATGAAAAAAAAAACATATAAGCTGACGACTTTATTTTAGATGCTTTTGTAAAAGTTTTCGCGGGCATTTAGAACCTATATTATTTTTCCAACGTTAAGCTCCAATCTTTAAAAAGCTAGAAGTACCTACTAGAACTACTTATAACTTTGCAGTTTCCTCTGTCAAACTGTCATTTTCATTGTGCTCTCCATCTTTCCACAAAAATGGCCCAGTGAAGTTGGTCTCCAACTCAATCTCGTCTTCAAAACCCAACAGTGGGAACAGCCGACCGGATATGTTGTTGAAATTAGCCCCAAGCTTTTGCCCATTCCGGGTAAACCACATGGTACGCGTTTTCAAATCCACACCACACCCAATCGTGTGTCCAGGCTGGTACCGTGGCTCGAAATCGACGGGCGAGCTATTGGGATTTCCACTATAGAAAAGCCCCCCATCATCACCATGATAGCCCCATGATCTTGCGCTGGGGGCATCCTGTCGCGGACACCAGCCAGGAAAGCGAATAGCACGGCCGCCAATGGTACAAAATCCGATGGCCAAGGTTGGCCACTCGGGCTTAGCACTGGCTTCTTCCTCACTTTGCTTTTTGATGGCCACCTCGAAGTAGAACATGTCCAGACCAGCTGGGAGTGGTTTGTCTGTTGATATGCATACGATGGAACTCTGGGTATGCTTCAGGCTTCTGCCATCAGACGAAGCCTCAGTCAACGGATCTACGACCCATCGGGAAGGCAGCATACCCGCCCATGCGGCCTGTCTCTTGAGGAACTGCTCGGCTGCCGTTTGCTGGAAGTTGCGTGCCAAATCGAGGGGCGTCCAGCCGTAGCGATCCTGGCGGTTGAGATCGGCGCCCAAGGAACTCAGCTGCTGTAGCAAGCGTGTGCTGCCATTTGCAGCACATATGGCTACTAGTTCCGCATCCGCTGTCGCCATCTTTGGCTCGCTGGCAACCAACAATGATATGATCTCTTCAAACGCACTTTGGTCATTGGCGAGTGCCCATTGCTCGTAGGCTATAACAAGCGCCGTCTTCTCTTTTTGGTCCTGGATTGTGGCGTCAGCGCCAGCAGCGAGAAGCAGCCGTACGCATTCCTGTCTGCCAAACCAGGCCGCGCGATGCAATGGTGTCATTCCTTTGCGCGTGTCCGATTCGTTGATGGCTAAGCTGGCAGCATCACCCTCGTCTTGAGCAGCCTTGATCATCTTTTCTACAATGACGTCGAAGCCCCGCGCAGCAGCTTGACGCAATGGAGAACGGCGTCGCTTGGTCAGAGTGTTGATCTCGGCCATGGGTACCTTTTGTTCGAGCAATGCGCCGAGCAGCAAGTCTGCAATGTCGACGGATTCGCCGAGGCAAGCGAAGAACAGCGGGCTTCTATCGTGCTTGTCTAGTATGTTCAGTTGCGCACCATGTGAGATGAGGATTTCCACGCAGTCCCTTTCACCACTCCCGGCCGAGTTGTGTAGCGCAACGCGGCCTCGCTTGTTTTGCATGTTGGTATTTGCACCCAGCTCGGCCAGGAATTTGAGACAGTTGGAGTGGTTGCCAATGGCCGCCTGCTGGAGGGCGCTGTCACCATCCAGGTCGTCGTCGTCAAGTTCCGATATGGTTTGATTGTTGCATAGAATCTGCAGCGCCTCCAAGTCGCCGAACGTGCTGGCGAGCTGTAGTGGTCGAGCCGAATGAGAGCCATCTTTGTTGATATCTGCGCCCTTCTCTACAAAAGCCCGGAGCAGTGGCTTAGGCACTTCACGACGCCACAAGAGGACGTGAAGCGGTATAGATCCCTCCAAGTCTGCTGAGTTGATATCAGGATTGACGCCGTTCATGCTTGTGTTGAGCAAAAGCTCCAGGGCTTCGACATCGTTTCCTCCCCATGCGAAATAGTGGAGTGCGGTCCATTTGTTCTTCTCATCCGAGACTGTCGGATCAGCTCCGTGGTGGAGCCAAAGCTGAACAGTCTCCAAGGAAGATTCCTGGAATAGCCAAGTGTGGAATGCTGGGATGTTCAAGTCTCCGTCAACATTTGGATCGGCTCCATTCTCCAACAGGAATTTCAGCATGGATCGACTGTTCGCTTTGGCAGCGGCTAGCTGGATGGGTGCCAAAGCATAGACGCTCCCTGACTTGCCGTTGACATCTGCGCCCTTCCTCAAAAGATGCTCCGCCCAGCTTGTCAACCCGAAATAGGCGGCTACATGAAGTGGATCATAATGATCGCTGTCTTCGCTGTTTTCGTCCTCGCATTGTTGCCACCAGCGGAAGAACGACGGATTGGCAGAAGCAAGGTGATCGAGCTCACCCATCAGCTCGGCCCATGTTCCATTCTCTCGACGCTCCTCCGGAGTCCACAACTCCTCTGCTTGGCGTAAATGGTGCGTCCAATAAAGCAGCTCGTAGCGACGCTGCCTTATGCTCTCGTATTCGCCATCATCATCGCCATCATCAACTGCAGCGGATAGTCTGGCTAAATTGATCTCGCCGCGGTCCTCCTCATCCATGGAATCGTCGCTATCGTAGCCTGTATCGTCTGTGGTTGCGTTCGCCGCCACCTCATCGCTTGGTTTTGCATCGAGGTTTTCGACCGTAGACACTCCCTCGATGTCTCCCTTACTATCACTGCGCGGAGCATCCTCTGTTCGATTCAACAGAGGCTCTTCCTCACCACTGGGCTCTCCGATTGTCACAGATTTCGACATCTCGGGATCACCATCGATCTGGCCATGGCCTGGGTCCACATTGGCGTCTTCCGTATTCGCAGGTCGAACCCATTGTGGGAATTGCTCATTTGCCGTTGCCCGCTTCTGAAAGATCGGGTTGTTCAAGTGGCGCACGCATGACAATGCCAGTTCCAAGTGGCCCTCCTTTGGGCAGATCGATAGGGCTTTGAACTCACTGAGCGCAGACTTGCAGCGCGTGCAGACCCCATCTTCTTGGTCATCCTCAGACCCCGCTAGCTTACCAGAAAACATGCAGAAATCTCGAATCTGCAGAGGATCCTGAAGATTGACAAAGTGATTTTCAAAGACTGGTTCCTCGACACGCAGGAATGCCCCACTTGCATCGCGCAATTGATCGATCTGCAGTTTTGGAGCTTTATCGAAGCCCTTTTGGTCCATGTTTAGAGCCTCTTCCTCGGTGTTGCCATCTCGTGAACTGTAGGAGTTATGGTACGCATCCATAATTTCCTCGACCGTGAGGGAAACCGGCGCCAGCAGAGTCCATTTTAGCGCGGTGCGAAGCAAGCCCAGGTAGTTTGGACTGAGTTTCCTAAGCGCCTCGTGGTATATATGGTTCATTCCCTCGGGCAAAGACTTGAGGCGATCAGACAGTGGCCGCTGAAATGGCTCGCGCATGAATGGAACGGCAATATCATCGAGATAAGCAAATCGGGGGCCTGCCTTTTCTAAAATGGCTTTGGTAGCTTCGTCTCTCTCGGCTTGCGTGATCCCAGGTATTTCTTTCAACTCATCTGCAAGCTTTTTGGCCATGTCTTCGTCGTTGTGTTCTCCAACATCTATTGACCAGGTTGAGCCCTTCGAATCCAGAACTTGATGGTGGAACCTAGTCCCCGAGCGACAACCCAACACGGCTTTGACCGAGATATCTTTGCTCCTTGAGCCCTCTGTAGCAGTGAGGAGTGCTTCTAATTTGAGAGCGAGCTCCTTTTGGTCTCCCGGAGAAAGCTCGTCTACCCCATCGAGAGCAATGATGATGTGGACTTTGAGCTGCTCGACGAGCTCCCAGAAGGCTTTGGTGAATTCGGGAAGGTTTTCGTCTTTATTATTCTGTTTGATGATACTCCCGATCTTTTGCGCCTTGGGGTTGTCGAATACTTTGTTACAGTCTTCCAACAGCTTTGGATTGCTTTCGTCTTCTCGTGCAAGGCTGTAGAGCTGATATAGAAGCGTGTGGCAGACTTCTGTGGCGTTTGGTGTTCTTCGGCTTGCGGATTCTCCACTCATTGCACATGAAAGGTACAATAGAGTGTCTCTGACATCTTCGTCCGTTTCGTGTCTCTCGACGATATTTGCAAGCACAATGGATTTACCAGATCCTATAATGAGTTAGCGCGTGAAGCCTTTTGCTCGGCAATCTGGACTACTGACCTTGATGCCCACACACGCACAATAGGCTATTGGTCCTAGAGTTCTTCCAATCTATGTAAGCGGGGTTATTGAGTACCCATTCGCAAGTGCCGGGATGGCGTTGATCGATAGCGACACCAAGTGCTTCGCTTGTGCTCTGCTGTGGTCTCAGAGCATCCTTATTCTTTTCAAACTCGAGAAGTGCTTCCTGCCATGGATTTTTAGGTTTGTTCGTCAAACTGATGTCGTTGATCCTTTTCAGCACAAGCTCAAACTGTGCATTTTGCTGGTCATGCATGTTTTGCAGAGTAGCCTGAAAGTCTTTGATCTGATTCACAGTTCCCTCGATGTTGGACACAATACTCTTCACCGAGTCCAGGTGTTGGAAGGATTTGTCTTGAAAGATTGCTTGACTGGACTCGACGACTTTCTTCTTCAATGAAGCAATCGTGTCCATCTTTGCCTGGAATTTGATTTTGGACGAGCCGAAGAAATCTTTGAATCCGTGTCTGAGCTTGGCCAGGGTTCCAGCGCTCAGGTGACGTCGTATGGAGAAAGAGAAGCTGAGGACAGCAGCATAGGTCGAGATTATGTCCTGGAAAAGCTTCTCCATTAGAGGACTCGGCTTCCACTCGGACTTCTCCTTGACTCTTTCATCGTAAAGACGGTCGTAATGTGGTATTATGATCATGATCTCCGAGATGTCAGTCAATCCGGATCCGAAAAAGGCGTATAGGTCGTAGTTGCTTTGAATGGCCGAGAGGGCCAGCTTGACGCCGAACCAAGCGAGGCCGACGCTCTCGGGAGCACCCTTCATGGCGTAGTTTCCCACGGCAACAAAGTTGGCCATGTTCGCCATGAGCTTGTCAATCCAGGCTGCAGGAATCTCTGTGTCGCCGACTTTTCGCGATCCCCATTTCTTGCCTGCATCGGTCTTGAGCGTGTGAGCCGCAGCTTGCGCTTCCTCGGGGCTACCATTCTGTGAAAGAAAGTCACGTAGCATATGCAGGTCCTTGCCATCTACATAGCGTGCTTCACAGTCCCGAACGAACTGGGCGCGAGCTTCTTTGTAGAGGCGCGAATTTGCCATGGTGACATAAAAGTCTTGGGATGTGTCCGATGAAAATATCTTGATAGAGTGTAGAGTTTTGCCAAAACTTCTGTCACGGAAACTATCATCTATTTAATCGTCTTGTGATGTTATTGAAGAGAAATTGCGGATCTTCATTCAGGGGCCAAGAAGCAGAGGGGTTACCAACACACCGGGTTTGATTTAGGTCAGCTGAACTAGCTAGCAGCCAATACCTTCTATCTCTGTAGCTGTGAATGCCATTTCCTGGCAATCATCGAGGGGTATATTTAGTAGGTATTCAGCTTCCATGTCCGCATGCGGCCAATTGGCTGTCTATGGCCGCAAAGTCAAGCCCATTACCTTGAGACGCCTTAGTTCACTGCGCGAGAAAGACGGACCGGTGAGCTTCCCGTGAATCGGCCCCCAAACCTGATCTGGAACGTGCAAGTGCTTATCTATCTCACAAGCTACCCCTTCAGGCTAGTGGTGGCGCATGTACGGCCCTCGCTAGCTAGCATCAAGAAAGCAGCACTGGCATTGGTAGAGGGTCTATCGCGGTTATTTTGGTGTTTTTTTAAGAGTCTTCATCGTCCTCGTTGAACTATTGCTCACGAACGGCATGCTGCGTTTATTGTATTTGCATGAAAAGGACTATATTTCTGCAGGTGTTATACTCCCTATAAGAGTGTCTCCCTAAAGATGACGAAACCTCGCCATATTCGGTGAAAATAGGAACCAGCGGCCGGGGTATCTGGTACAGCATCACAACTTCCCTCCTTCGTCTTGAACCAAAGTACATGCCATCGTACTTAGGAACTCCTCTTCCCATAGGGCTCAAACGGGAATATGGCCGCCACACCTGCCATGACAATGTACAAAGCAGCACAGATGTAAATTGGCACCGGCGTTCCCGTCTAGAAGCCATCATGTTAACTCAGAATATCATACCGACAGAGGACCAACTTACATCTGCGACCGTAGCAATAACGGCACTGAGGATGCCCATGACACGATTCCACCCAATGGCAATACCGTTGCCCGTGCCGCGATGTGCACTGGGCAGAACCTCCGGGGTGTACGCTGCGGGCTGTGGTCAGCGCCTTGTACCTTGGACCGCGTGCACACATACAGAAATATACTCACCATAAAGCGTGCCATAGTAAATATTCAGGCAAAAATTGATCACGCACGTAAAGACAATATTCTGCACTTCGGTGCGCACTTGCGTATAGGCAAAGAAAAACGCCATGGTGATTAGGGCGCCAATCACCATGGTATACTTGCGCCCCAGGCGCGTCGCGCACATGTAACCCGCTAGCACAGGGCCCCAGATGCCCGAAAAGTTGACGAGGGTGTAGTTGCGCCAGGTGATGTAGGGCGACTCCTCGCCAAACTCTGCGCCGCGCGAGGCCAGGTATTGCGGCAGAAAGACGTTGTACAGCGGGTAGGCGAGCCCGATGAGGGTCCACGAGAACCAGATGAGCGACGTGGAGATGCCGATGCGGCGCGTCGAGTAGAGGCCCTTGAGGTGCACGTTGATCTCGCCAAAGCTCCACTTGCTCTTCGCGTGGCTGACCGAGGAGCCGCGGCGGCCGTTGTTGATGGTGCCACAGGCTTGCATCTGCTCGAGGGTGAGGCTGCATGTGCGATTGTACTTTTGCGCTATGTGATGCAGGGTGTCGACGCACTCGGCGTCCTTGCCCTCGCCGACGAGGAACTTGGGCGTTTCCTTGAGGCGGATCACGGTAATCCGGAGGATGGACATTACGAAAACGAGAGCACCGGAGGTGTACCAGACGTAGCGCCAGCCTCTGTTGTTCTCGTAGGTGCAGGTAGCTGCATCTGAGCAGCTGAAGTTGGGGATGAAGGCCCAGGCGAGGACTCCGGCAATGAGTTGGCCAATTCCTAGGGATGGGGTTAGTGCTTTGATCTGCTTGAAATCCTCTAGACTGCAAAGTCTCGCATCATCAGAAGAGAGGGACTGAAAGGGCGAAGAAGAACCGATTGACATACCCCACCAAGCCGCCATGAGGGTCAGCATCCATTGGTCTTTTCCGGGAAGATACTCGAGAAACACGGCTGTGTCGAGTACAAGATTACCGCCGGCACCAAAAGAACTGAGGCACACAAACAGGCCGAGGACGATCCAGTTGGGACTTGCTCCTGCCACGATGGCAAAGATGGAGCATACCATCAACGAGACGTTGAATGCGAATTTGCGCCCGATGATGTCTGCGGTAAGACCTATATCGAATTTCCTTGATTAGCCCAAGGTTTGGACCGAAGGAGACAAGACTCGACTGACCCCAAAATAGGGCACCCGTGAGCATGCCCACGTATGCGGCAATGGTAAGCCCATTGGCAAACCCGGGCTCAAATTCCAAGGCAGCTTGGCCCGAAATAATGGACTGAATGAGCAAAATCAAAGAATCGACGGCATACCTAGAGATGGGTCAGTCGCATGCAATCTTCCCCCCGCTCCACCCCTGGTCAGACCAAGAGGGAGCCCCCAGACTTACCCAAAACCGTTCAGAACAAACAACTTCCACTGATAGGTTGTGAAACCAATCTCATCAATGGCCTAGGGAGACGCCTACGTCAGCGCCGATTCGGATGCAATCTGTCAGTCTTGGCCGCGATACGCACATTGTTGACCAGATGCATCTTCGCATTGAGGACGGGGTCTGTGTGCTCGAGCTGCAAGATGTCGCCCTTGCCGAAGCTCATGGCGTCGGCAGCGCTGTCGGTGTCTGCATCGTGCGGGACCAGGACGCCGGCAGCACCGTGCTCCACGTCTGCGTCGTGCGATACGATCTTTTTGTCGGCGGGGGTCGACATGTTGTCTGATGTGTCTCCCACGTCTCTGACTCGGCAGCTATCTTGAATGCACGGCGAATCCAACTGCACGAGTGACCGTTTCCTGATCACTAATCTGCCGTCGCAACCTCAATCGCAATCGCAGTTGCAATGGCTGGGCCCCTGGTTATCTATCAATCCCTTTTTACGATATCTCTATCTCTCGAATCCAAGGCGAACTGCAAGAGGACTGGCAGGGAGATGGACTACGTAGGTGGCGCGCGGGGCCCGAGCGGCATGTGGAACGCGTGGAGCGGGTCTTGGGGTCTTGTCGTGATAAGGCCGACTAGAGAGATGGAGAGTGGGAGGTGGAGAGTGGGCGAAGAAGAGAAGTTGATTCGGGAAGTGTTACTGCGTAACCATGAGGGCCTTGTCTGGAACCCAGTACTGTGTCAATTGCGACGTAGAGACGTGTGCTGGTTCGGTCAGTGGTTGAGCTTGGATAGCTAGGTGATGTATGAAAGCGTTGGTTGGTTCACTCCCGCACCCACCACCGTGTACGCACCTTTTCCACTTCACCCGCGCAGGGAGAAAACCACAGACGAAAAAAAAAAAAACCAACCAGCCCGAAAAAACAGGGCCAGGGTCCACGCCCTTTTAAAAGACGCAGTCCGCTCCCCAAATCCTCTCCGCCATGTCGCAGCAACGCGGGTACACGACGCACGTGTGGCGCGCCCGATTGGCTCTCCCACGGGCAATCTGGACCCCGGCGTGCACCAGGCCCGCCCTAGGCCCAGTCGGGATCCTCCCCCATGTCCACCAGCGGGGATCGCGAACGGAGCGAAGGATGAGGGACGAACGAGACGGCTTGGAAAGCTCAGCAGCGCCAACCGATCGTGAGTCCATGGATGTCGCCTCCACACCGGCCTTGATGCCGGTACCCTCTGCCGCCCGCTTTTGCCATGCTATTGCCGTGAGCACGCCATTTTCTCCTCTCCTCTCATTCATTCCTGCTAGTTTCCCGAAGAGTGAGCCGTCCCAGGTGCTTCTTGGATTCGGTTCGATTCGATTCGTTCTATCTAAGACATTTCAGAGTATCGGTAAAGAAAGAAGAGGATACAGAAGGTGGAAGAGAAGCGGTGCAAGCCTTCCCATCACAAGTAGAAGGCGAAAGAAAAAGAAAAACAAGAGCTATTCTCATGTCGCATAACGCCGTGTCTCATCATGGGAGACGCAATCGTTCCCATCCCTCCACTCCAATGCCTTGAGGCGCGGGCATCAAGGAACAAGGCCGAGCTGGGCTAATAGATAATACACTCGCGTACGTCGTCGTCTCTCTGCCTTCTCCACCCCGCCCGAACCAGACATCCTGAACGCCGTGCTGGATGATGGGTATTGCCCAACTCCAGAGACCAAAACTCCGTGCAGCCAAAACAAAATGTAACCCATGCTACTACCTCTGCTATTCGAACATGAAGAAAGAAAAGAAGAAGAAAAAGGCTGCTTCGTGGGTGCATCGTGGACGGCCATCGACACTACTGCGTGGGTGTTTGTGCTGTAGGCGTATTTTCCTCGGTGCTCGCAACGGCGCTTTCGCCCGCGTCCAAGGGTGCCAGCGTCACTGGCGTCGGCGCAATCCTCCTCTTCTTGGTTTCACGGCCCTCCTCGGCCTCAGGCACGGCCTGCAGATCGCGCTTCTTCGAGCCAGCCCCATCCTCACGCTCCGACTCACTCTCCCTTCGCCCAGCCGCGCTCACCACGGGGATCCCACTGACGGAGCTGCTCGCACTGTGCGTGCCTCCATGACCCTGCGCTGGAGTGAGGGGTGGCGTCCACATGGGCACTGCCCCCACCGGTCCCGAGTTGGCTGCCGCGAGACCCGGAACAGATGACATGACGGGCGTGGGCGCATTCATGTTCTGTTCGCCGGCTCCGGGGGCAAAGGACGACTGAGTCGCGATGCTCGACACCGAATTGCTTCTCGTAGGGCTGCCGGGCCGTGCGGGGACGAAGGAGCTCGGCGAGGCGGGAAACCCTGGAGGCTGCTTCTGCGTCGAGCTCGCCATTGCATTCACCGACCCAGAGATGGTCGACGTCGTGGGCGTGGGCGTGGGAGTCGACTGATTCGACGACTGCGATGCCGCCGTGTTGATGGCCGAAGGCGTATGCGCATGCCGTGCCTGGATGGCTAGGGGTCCGGTGTACTTTTCGCCCAGCTCTCCCGGGGAAAATGTCAGAGATGAACAGAAGCCATCCGAAGAGCTCATCAAAAGGGTCGAGCCGTCGTTGGACCTGGATGCTGTCAGTTTTGTTTGCGAACCGGGGTAAAATCATCTGAACTAGAAACAACAAGGGTTTTTTTTATATAAAAAAAGAATCATACCAAGTGAGATCGGTAAAGGTAGCAAAGTGCAAGTTGCTAACAATGCACAAGGGCTTCTGTTGCTGGGTGTCGTAGATGTGAACGGCATCCTGGGTCGCAACGGCATACACCATCCGGTAGGGCAGGCTGAAGGCCGAAGTAGGACCTGGCGGCGGGCCGCCTGAGGTCGGTGCATCGGAATCGACTGGCTTCGGGGATGCAGCGGCGAGACTTGGCGAGGGAGAGGGCGCGCTGGTCAGTGGAGGAGGATCCATGGAGGAATGCGACGTCGGCGCTTTGGACGGGATTGCAGGCTCGGGTAAGGCTGGGATCTCATCCTCTGCTGACGAGGTGTCGATGGTGATCTGCTTGGTGGGCGGAATGGTCTGGCGGAGGGTGTAGTAGGCGGGCGAACACCGAACAGCCACCGAGGGCTTCTTGTGGCCGGGGAGGTAAGCCACGGGCGGCTTGTTCAGGCCGGCGCGCGTGTAGATGTAGACGGTGTTGATGATGTCCTCGGTGGCCTTGGTAGCGTCGGCGAGCGAAGGATGCAACGTCTTGTACTGTCCGGCGGGCGTAAACAGGAGGCTCCCGTCGGGGGCAAAGCTGAGACGCCTGAAGAACGAGGTGAAGGTTTCATTGGCGTAGATGGGAGCGTTCCTGACGCCAAGAGTCCCGAGGCTGCCGATACTGGGCGAGTTTGGCATGACGGCAGGGAGAGGCATGGATGGAGCTGGCGACGCCGAGCGGCGCATCGACGGCGACGAACCAAACGACGAACGCCGGCTGTGTGAAGTCGGCGGCGGGTTCATGGGGAGGGCCAGCGACTGGGGGGTTCCAGGTGCAGAGGGGGCGGGAGAGCCGACGGCCAGGGCGGCATCATGGGCAACAAAGGAAGCTCGGCCGCCAAAGTCGGGGGGTGCGGGGCTATTCGACGAGATGCGGCGAGCGGGCAGGTCCATCTTGGTGACTTTGCTGTGCTGGGCCAGGGTGAACTGGCCGTCCTTGGTCTTGAGGGTGTAGATGTGCACCGACCGGTCCGACGACTGGGTGGCTACATACTCGTTGAGCGGGTCCCAGGCGACGCCCTGGACGTAGTGGTTGTGCTCGGCGATCTGGCGCACGAGGGTTCCTGGAGAGGGTTTTAAGCAGCAGTTTTGGCGGGTGCATTGGGCTTGGGTGTACCTGTCTGGGCGTTGAAGATGCGGGCGACGTTGTCCATACTCCCCGTGATGAAGAAGACGCCGTCTGGCGACCAGGCCAGGTCGTAGATCTCCGAGGCGGTGCGGCACATGGTCTTGACCCGCCACGACTCCTTGTCCTCGAGGCCCTCTTCGAAGTTGTTGTGCGTGGTCTGGTTCTCGGCCGGGACCCAGAGCAGGACGTTGCCGTCGTCGCCGGCGCTGGCCAGGACCTCTCCTGCGGGCGGGTTAGAGATGGATAAAAAGTATGGGCGGACGGACAGGCGGGCTGCCTACCTCTGGGGCACCATCGGACGACGTTCACGGCTTGCGTGTGCTTGACGAGGGTCGAGAGGTAGCTGACCTTGCGCTCCTCGCCATTGGCGTCGACTTTCCAGAGCTGTGGTAGCTGTCAGCAGGGCGGCCGCATGCCGGGAAGCGGGTCAATGGCCTACCCGGACGTTGTTGTCGCCGCCGGCCGTGGCCAGACGGCCCTTGCCATGGGGCTCGAAGTGGGCCGAGTAGATGGGGGCATTCTCGTTGTGCCAGGACACCAGCAGCGGAGCGGCCTTCATGGTGCCGGGGAGGAGGGAGGTGCCGCAGCTCACCAGGCTGCGATTGCGACGGGGACGGTGGCCGAGGGGGCCGGCAAATTGGGGAGCAGAGGGCGGAGGAGCTGCTGCTGCTGGGGGTGCTTGGAAACGGTCGAGCCAAGAGAGGTGGAAGACGAGGACGAGGAGGCAGAGACGGCGGCTGCTGGCTGCTGATGGGGTCGGGCGGAGACGATGGACGCAGGCACTGGCGAGGGAGAGGCGCGGGCAGCTGCGGCGATGGGGAGGCGGCGGCGGCGGCGGAGGAGGGGGAGGAGAAGAAGAAGAAGGGGGAGGGGAGGCAGAGGGTAGATAGAGAGGTAGAGGCCGGAGGGCTGCACACGAGAAGGGTGGGTAAAGCGCGTATCGAACGCGGGCGGCGCTAGGCCCGGTTAGGACAGCAGATGAGTTTCACCGCGCAGCCCCAGCGCACCCAGCAGCCCCAAGCAGCCCCAAGCAGACCCAAGCAGATCCAGGCGTGTTGCTCAGAACGAGGGCAGGGCGCCGTCGTGCTCGGCCTTGGTGCGGTGGCCAGAGAGACGAGATGCTGCACGCTGGGTCGCCGATACAGTACTCTTTGCCCAGGCTAGCCATCAGGGCCAGCCACTACCTCTCCACACCGGCCGACGACCTCTCTGTTTCTCGCTCTGCACTCTGCAGCCTCCCCAGCTCCATGAAACGCCCTCGATGGAGCTGTGGCTGGCCGTCTGGCTGGCCGTCTGGCTGCTTCGGCTCTTCATTCGGTCAACGACCAGACGATGCCGGCCGTGCTCACTCAGTCTCCATCCTCCTCGCACCCTGAAACCGCTCGTCACTCGTCGCTCGTCCCTCTTGCATAAGAAAAAGGCCAATGTATAGCTGCATTGTCTCACCTACGTAGGCAGAGGGCTGCTCCAACCCAATGAGACTGAGTCCCGCCGGCCGGCCCGCCATCAGCACGCCCGCCCGTACGCGCATTGCAAGCCTTGCGAGGCCTTCGCCGCCGGTACGCTCCCTGCTGCTCCCTCTCCCTCCCTCACTTGATCCCTACCGCCTTCAAGAGGGCCTCCCTCTGTGTCTGGTCCTGCACCGCCTGCACCACCTCGGCCATGGTCTCCACCTCGCGCACGCCGCCGGCTCCCTCTCCATGCCCAAGCTGCCACGCCGAGTCGTCCTCGTACCGCACCTGGAACGCCTGCCAGTTCTCTGCCTTGAGCGCGTCGACGTGGTCGCGCACCGCCGACCCAGGCCCCGTGAAGACCATGATGCCTGGGTAGCCCGGCTTGGTGACGCCGCAAACCGTGGGCGCGGGCGCCAGTGCCAGTTTGCGTTTGCTGAGGGCCAGCAGGTGGTGGAGCCAGATGATGACCGTCCTGCTAGCCTCCGCCGCCGCCGCCGCCGCCGCCGCCTTTGCCTCTGCCTCTGAGCCGCCTGCCTCTGCATCGGCATCAGCATTGGCGCCCTCCGTCTCCAGTATGCCCTGGAAGCAGGCGATGATGGCATCCAGCACCTCCTCGCCCTCGCCCAGGCCCAGCCTCTGCATCGCAGCCTTTGTGCGGTCGCGCAGATCCTTCTTTGCCGCGTCATTGGCCGATATCACGTCTGGCAGCCCGGCCGCTGGGTAGCTTTCGGGTATGCGAAGGTGAAGTAGAGCCGACTGTTCTGAAAACCTAAAATCCCGCCCTCTGGCCTGGTAGTCGATCTGCTCGGGATACATGGCCTCGAGGAGCCCTAGCTCCGTCGCCAAACGAGCCTCATCTGGCTGAGACATGGGTTGCCTTCGACGGGATCTCGAAACGCGCCACCATGGATCGATTGTGGGTGGGGAGGGTGTTGAGCCTTTGCATCCAAGCCGTGGACAGCTTTATGCCCGCTCACGTGCGAGTCACGTGCAGCCACCCACCTCACGTGCACAGCACATTCATCCCATCCCATCCCATCCCGTCTCGTCTCGTCCCGTCTCATCTACACTCGGTACACTCATCGCTTTGCAAACACACCGCGCGCTGCTGGCCCAAGGCATGCCTCTTGTCTAGGCTCTCTCCTCCGCCTCCTTACCCAAATCCTGAGTCAACCAGGCCTGGGCGCGCAAACAAATATGCAGATCGCGTTCGTTAATTTGCGGAGCCCCCGACGTTGCTGCATGCAAATGCCTACGCACGCGTACCATGTACGAGCCATGACATGGCCTCTGGCGCGGGGATTGGCCTGCCCAGGTGGCCGCTGAGCTTCAAGGCGCGCTAGCTTGGGGGTTTTGCCGTCTGCCCACCACCACCACCACCACCACTCCCACTCCCTCTGTAACCACACCCCAGCAACCCCACCACCACTGGCCGCCCGCCCTCGACTGCACCTATACCATGTGTAGCGACCCCCGTGCTCACCACCTGGACATCTGCCAAGATGACACTGCTGACACCGTGAAATGACCCGTCTTCTCCATCGTCCCGTGCTCAACCACCGCCCCAGACGCCGCTGCCATCGGCTTTGATCGTGATGCAGCATTCGCACTGCCTCGACATGGGATTGTCCTCGCACGGCCCATTCTCCATCCACCATGACTCGCCTGTGCCTGACCGTTCATCGCCAACTGGGCTGCAGCTCGGCCCTGGCCTTGCTTGATTCGATGGAGCGGGTCGGGGGCGAAAAAGCATGTCCACGTTGGTATTCGAGCTCCGCATCCCACAACTCGATGGCAATTCAACCTGCAGCACCTGCATTACCCCCCTGTCGCACACGTCGGCAGACGGGACCTTTGAAAATACCCGCCGCCAGGGGAGCCAGCTGACGGCACTATTTAGCCCAAGCAACATGCAATGCCAACCGTCCCCCCTCGACAATCGAGTGTTATTATTTCTTACGGGGCTTGTGGGATCGAAACTATGAGCAAATTTGAGGACACTGAAACAAATGGCCAGCTCAATGTCCTGGAAAAGGCATCCGCACCAACCGATGAAGGAAGCATCCGAACCACAACCCAACATCAACTAGCAGGCGGAAAGCTTGAGGTGCGACAAGTCGCACCCGCTCCTCCGAGTTCAAAGAGCACTGACATGCGCGAATAGCGGTGGATCAATCAGGTTTCAGCCATCAACTTTTCCTTCATACTCCAGTGCTCCTGGGAGGCCGCTGCCGGTACTTTCCAATTCGCACTGTACAATGGAGGGCCAGCCTCCATTGTCTATGGAAGCATCTTCGCCGGCGTAGGCACTATGCTTGTGGCCGCATCCCTGGCTGAGATGGCATCCATGGACCCCACCGTCGGCGCTCAATATCGCTGGTCTGCCGCCTTTGCTCCGCGATGGAACTGCTTTTTTGGCCTGATTCAAGGTCCGTCTTTGCCTTTGCGACTACGTTTCATTCCCTGACTATATCCAGGATGGATTACCGTCTTCGCCTGGATATGCTCTTGTACCTCCAACCCAGCCCTTGTGTCCAACGTAATCATCGGCCTTGCACAATTCAACTACCCAGAATACACCCCAAAGAGATGGCACGTTACATTGATAATGTGGGCCATCACCATCTTCCCCTTCTTGGGTAACTTTTGGCTCAGGAAAATCTTGACTCCCCTCGAAGCCGTAGGCGCCTTCTGTCACATCGCCTTCTTCATAGCCAGCGTGGCCACTCTGGGTGCCCTCGCAGAAAAAAGCAGTGTTGATTATGTATTCCGCACCTTGACCACCGACATCAGCGGATGGTCAAACCCCGTCGTAGCCTGGGGAATCGGCCTGCTAACCGTAACCTACCCCCTTACCGGTAAGCTCCTCTCAAACCCCCTTACCATAGTCGCCCTCTCCAGATCCAACGAGCCCCCAGGTTTCGACGGCGTCCTCCACATGTCCGACGAAGTCCTCAAAGCCCGCACCCACGTCCCCCGCTCCATGCTAACCTCAGTCGCCCTAAACGCCCTCCTCCAAACCGCATTCATGCTCACCCTCGCCTTTTCCATCGGCGACCCCGCTCTCGTGACCACCTCGCCCCTCCCCATCATCCAAGTCTACTACCAAGCCACCGGCTCGAAGCCTGCGACCAACGTCCTGGTGTCCATGCTGGGCATCGTCTTCTTCATCTCCTTCTTCAACGTGTATGCCTCGGATGCGCGCCTGCTGTGGGCATTCGCGCGGGACAACGGGCTCCCATTTTCCGCGGCCGTAGCCAGGGTGAATGCTACGTGGAAGATGCCCGTCAATGCACTGGCAGTGGTGGGATGTTGTGTGTGTGTTCTTGCGCTCATTAATATCGCGTCTAGCACCGCGTTCAATGCTCTGATCTCTTTGCCAGCGCTCGCCCTGTACATCTCCTACTTCTTGCCCATTTTCTTCCTATTTGCCAGGAGGCTGTTTGGAGCCAGGGACGTACCGATTCCTTGGGGTCCGTTTCGGCTTGGGAGGCTTGGGCCCTGGATCAACTTGGGGGCGATGGCGTATATAGTGTTTGTTGTGGTCTGGATGCCTTTCCCTACCGTTCTGCCGGCTAGTGGAGCGAATATGAATTATGCGGGGCCCTTGATAGGGGTAGTGGTTTTGGGAGCTCTGGTGGATTGGTGTGTGTCGGGTAGGAAGCGATTCAGCGTGCCGGCTCTGAGGAGTACTGTGGTTCTGGAAGAACAATAGATGGCGAAGCTGCAAGCAAATTGAAAGGCTCTTGCATGTGAAAGACGCTTGTTGTATCCATGCATTATGTTGAAGTTCCACGTCATTTGCATGATCGCAATGAAAAGGCTGGCTTCCAGGGAACCTTTGGGTAGTTCAATCTCGCAAGAGCTATACACCATACTGACAGGGTCGATGATTTCTGTAAGTAGGAAATGATTAGCCTGTCTTCTTTCAACACCATGAGGACACGATTCACAGTACTTGAAATTGTGCGGCATTAACCAGTAGCTAGTGATGGATGTCAACAAGTGGAGAAACACCCCCGTACTTACATATCTGTATGTCCAGCGTTTACTTTTCGTGGAAAAATGAAGGCACTTCCTTGCTAGAGACCCTCTACAAAAAGAGATTTACATACAAATTAAAGGTAAGGGGCTTACACCACCAGCGTGAATTAATTTTCGAGTATATACTTTGATGCCGACAAAGCCTACCTTTGTTTTCACTGTGAGGACCCAGGCGACTGAGAGAAGGAAGAGTAACAACTGTATGGCGTCGAAAAATGACCTTGAAAGGATGATTTATCCTTCAAGCAAGTCTATCCACCATTTTTTTTAAAGCTGAAACAAAGGGAAAAGGATGAAACGAGATCGTTAAACAATCGATAGGTCTTTACTTTGCAAAGGATTTGCTGAAGGCCATCACTGTAGTTGAGAAAGCTATGAGCCATTTATCACGAGTGATTCCTCGAGGGGCCATGAACGCAGCTAGCCAGTCTATGAGTGGTCGAGTTGACTCATGTTGTCGTTCTAGAAGCCTGTGCTTGCTAGATGTAGCTTCACATGGGAAAAAGGTAACGGCCGAGGCACTCCGCAAAGAACAGTGTGAATGTCTCTTTTACTATTCGTATCAACATCAATTGTAACAACACCCGCCCCTTGAGACATATATATCTGTTACCGAGCCCTAATAAACATGGTTGCTAACTACGTCGAGGCTTTGATACAAGAAAGACTATTAAGGCGCTAATATTCAGGTGTTTTTTGTGTTGCTTTTTTCGGATTATAATCAAACGGGGGTTCGAAACAACCAGAGATCAGATGATAGTTTATGCTTTGTTGCTGTACTCATCCACTTTTCTGTCGCTAAAAAACATGACAACAGATTCCTTACCAGCCATACCTAAATCATCTTACCATCAAAAGTACTAGTATAAATTGCTTCAAATATGGAGCGAGCTATAAAGTTATTGTTTTTGCTATCCAGGACTTGGGAGTTCAACTGCGAAGGCACTCCCTTGTTCTCACACCACCTAATTAAGTGTATCGCTGCCATTTGCATATCCATTCAAACGAGCAGAAAATTCCTCTGAAATTACCCCGAGTACAACATGAGACCAATTACAGTAATAAAAAATAATCAATAGGAAGAAAAAGGTTCAGCTTGCCCTATATATCCTACCTTCCACCCTCCTCCAAAGCGCTTCCAGAACCTCCCCTGATCTGCATAGAAGCGCCTATTCCAACGCTAGAACACCCCAAACTAACCAGTGATCCAAAAACCCACGCAATCCTCTCCCTGAACACGTGGCCCCTCAACCTCTGGAACGCCGTCCCTAGCGCTCCGCATGAAATGTCAACACCAATGCCTGATTGGTTCCTCACAACCCCAGCTGTCGAAATTGGTGCCCCCTCCCCCTCGGCCACCGCGTCTAGCGCACGGCGAGTATGCATAGACAATCTCGCCGTAGGGCCAATTTCGAATCGATGTCCGCCGGTGCGGCAGCAGAGTAGGTAGGTTAGGCTAGGCAGGTGGGCTGTCGAGCCCGCACCACAAAGGCTACACCCGACGCGGCACCGCACGACACGCCACCACCTGACCTTGACCCGCGCTCGCGTGCCCAAAGCTCGCAACGGGGGCGAGGGAGGGAGGGGGCAGCTGAGCCGCACCGCGCTGCGCTCTGTGAAGGAGGTGGCCTCGAGGTCGCGTGGATTTTGCCTGTCCGTCCGTCCGCCCGCGAAATGGGGAATGCAACGCTACACCCGCACAAAAACCCCCGCCCGCCTCTGGCAGCATGTAGATACGAGATTCTTCCCGCGCCCAGGTCGGGGGGGGGGGGGGGGGGACATCTGAGGGAGAGATAACGGCCATGCTTCGCTCCTCCGACCTCCTCGCAACCACCTACCCCCATCGCACAAGTTCTGCCGCTGGGTGTGCGCTGGTATGACATGGTGGACCAGACTTTGGACATGCACGTGCCGGTATACGGTGTGAGGGAGCCGAGTCGAGCCGAGTCAAGTCGCGCGACGATGCTGAGCGCTGGGTCGCCAGTGGATGCTAGGAATTTTCCTACTGGCTGGCTGGCTAGTTGACCTGAGGATTTGCATGGCGGGCTAGAGACTTGGAGGGCACATTTTGTTTTGCCGAATTAGGAAGAGATGGAGCAGAGGGCGACGATGGGGGTGGAGGACGGCACTTGGTGTCTTTGGTACGTGGGAAACGCTGGGATATGGGGAGAGTGGGTACTGCTGGTGGATTGGTGGGTGAGGGTGGAGAGGTGATGTCGAGGAGGGGGTGGAGAGGGTGGAGCGGTATTTTTTGGAGGGCGCTTGGGGGCTTGGTTTTACGTATATTCTTTCTTTTTCTACTGGGCTGGTGGCCTGTACGTAGTCCGAGAAGGGGAGTTGAAGAACGTGTGGAGTGCAGATGGGCTGACAGCAGAGCTTGTGCTTTGGTCTCTTCAATATAGTACCGGTACTACAAAGCTGAAGATGGAAGATTTATTCAAGAGCCTGGGCCATGAACTCATACTTGAGAGAAGCAACCAGGATTGTCGAAATTCTTCCAAAGACAAGTGCGCGACATCACCACCTAGCTCCAGTCCATTCTCGCTCTTAGCCAGTTTTCCAACGTCGCGTAAAACGGCTTATCTACCCGAGGGGAGAAGATGTGCCGAAGTGCATATGTAGAAGAAAAAAACGGTACGCTAATGTGTCACTGCAAGGAGACTGCGCTCACGAGGTCTTGATAGCCGCCCGGGGTGCCCCAAACACTTTTCAGATCCACAGGTGCAGGATCGGATATCAATTCGGACATGAATTCGGGCGCCTGCAGCTCTAGCGGAATGCGAGGCATCGCATGGCTCGCGGTTATAGGTTGAGAGGGGGTGAGATGCGTCATTTTTGTTCTTTCGAGTGCCAAGGGCAATGACACAGACGTTGAGAAACGAGGGTCCTTGAAATTTTGTTGTTAAGCGCGGTGAGCAGGCTTGACCCACTGGGCGAAGATCGAATGCGAAGCAAGCGGCAAGTGGGTAAATTACCTGGGGAACCGAGCCCGATTCCACCTGTGACATGGGAAGAGACCAAAATTTTGTGCAATCAAGAGGCAGAACGGCTAGATGAAGAAAAAAAAAGGGTTGATGATATGGTATCTAGCGAGTGTGCAACCCGTGTATAGTATCCTGTTGACAGTCCGGGCTTCTCATGCGCCCAAGAGCGAAGGTAGATACAAGAAAAGGCCCAAAAGGCCAGAAGAGAGAGATGAGATGGTGCCTTATAGACAGTCTAGGCAAAAAAACTATATACATGAATGGACAACTGTTGGCGCCCCCGGCGCAAACCGCCATGTCCTAGCTGATGCCATGCAAGACATCAAGGGTAAAGTTGTGTTTGTCGTACCGTCTAGTTGTTTGGGAAGCCCGCCCTGAGGTTGTCGTACTTGGAGGCAGGGTAGTTCAAAACGTTCGGGCTTTGGTCGAGAGCACCGGTGCCACCGACACCATTGACAAACTGCAATCTCATTAGCATCATTCGGATCGGGGAGGCTGTTGGAACGTACGGTAGTGATGAGAGAATCGGCACCCTTCTTGTCACTGCTGGACTCCCACCACATGCCACCGCCAAGGCCTTGCTGGGTGATGAACTTGGTCTTGGTCTGGATGATGGCCGGGGTGTCGTAGCTGACCATGAAGCGCTGCGAGGCATCGTAGGTCCAGGATGCGGTAACGGCGTTGTCGGTGAATGTCTGGGCGCCGGCCTGAGGAAGCGCCTTGTAGTCGTAGACACCGGGCTCCCAGGTACCTTGGCCGACTCCGGAGAAGGCCGTCCCGGGGCCTGCAGTGTTGGAGAAGGAGCGGCCATAGAGGGGCATGCCCACGACGATCTTGGTGGCGGGGACGCCGGCGGCAATGTAGTCGTTGATGGCCCTCTTTGTGCTGAAGTGAGTGCTGTTGGGGTTGCTGGCCGAGAGGTCCCAGTTGGCGTTGTGGCCGGCGATTGTGTCCCAAGAGCCCGAGTAGTCATAAGCCCTGCAGGCATGTGAGTCGGACGTGTACAGATGCGACGGGGCGATTGCTTACATCAAGTTCCAAAAGTCCAGATACTGGTCCATGGCGGCCAGCTTCATGATGCTGTAGTGCTGGGGGCCTGTGTCATGTGAGTCATCCGGCCGAGGCCCAAAAGGGGTTAGGGTCATGTAGACGCACCCGCTGGAGAGGCGACTGTCAAGAGAAGCTTCTCCTTGATGCCGTTCTTGCTGGCGTAGTCGTCAAGGGCCTTGGGCAGTCTGGTCAGCATCCCGACGTCGTCACTCATGTCATGCAGGTGCGCAGCATACCTGTCGCGTCGTCTTGAGGAGAGACACCATGTCGTTAGCCTGAGCCTCATCTTGAGTAGCGGTTAGTCATTGCGCCTAGAAGCGGAGTCCGTGTGACATGTGCATACCGGCCGGATACTCCCAGTCCACATCGAGGCCTGTCATGCGTTAGCCCCCACACCCGACATGCATGGCGAGCAGACGACCTACCATCAAAGCCCAGGTCTTGCAGCAGCTTCACCGAACTGCTCGCAAAAGTGGCGCGGCCGCTCTCGGTAGAGGCAGGCTTGGCGAAGTTGGACGAGTAGGTCCAGCCGCCAATGGAGAGAAGCACCTTCAGCTTGCGGTTCTTCTTCTTCTGCAGGAACAGCTGCTTGACACAGCCGTAGACGTTGTTGCCGACATCATTCCACGAGTCGGTGGGATAGTGCTTGTCCGTGTCCGACCATGTGTCGGAAAGATAGACTTCCCCGGTCTCCGGGCGGACGTTGGCAAAGGCGTAGAGGACATGAGTCAACTGATCAGCCGGCAAGTCCTGGGGGTTGAAGTTGCGCCCATAAATGGCCTGGTTGACAGCATGAGCAAAGCACATCCGGAAAGTGAAGGCCACAAGTCAAAAAGAGTAAGGGGGGAAAAAAAGGAGGAAACAAAACATACCCAGTTGACAAAGTAGGCGACGTTCTTCAAGCCTCCAGCGGCACGCTCTGCAACCTCGGCGGCTGGACGGGGCAATGCCGCTCCAGCAGCGAGGGAAGCCAGAGGCAAGAGATGGGCTAACGAGAGGCGCATATTGTCTCGGTAGATGGGAGGGTCTTTTTCGGGGGGCTCGAGGTGTTGAGAGTCGATGTCTGGAATTGCAGGAGAGCAGCTACGAGGGACTTATATACAGGGCCAGATAGTTGGAGGGGACATGTAAATTGTGAGGCGCGGCGCGGCCCGTGTGCCCAGGTGACACCTATTTTCACGCCTACCTCTCGCTAGGTATGGGTCCTTGGAGCGGTGAAAGGACAAGAGGTAGTGACTGTAACGATGCTTTGTCTAGCAATGCAACCAACAGCTCGGGATAACACCCATCGAGGGAACAACATCAGGGAGGGAGAGGCGTGCGGGAGCGCAGGAGTTGGGCGCATACGAGTTAGCTTGTATCCCACCATGGCATTTGGAAGCCGACAGCATCTTGCTACCCGGTACGTTGCAGGGAAATGACCAGGTCGTTTTGCCACCTTTCCACATCTGATATGTGGCCGTTTACCATCACGCCCCCTAACACAACAGAGTTACTCGCCAATGAAACCAACGGCCAGCCACCGTGCCGCAATCACTCTCCAACTGCCCTTGCATCGTGACTCCCGGGGCGACTTCACAGGCAAAGCGCTGAGGGTGCGTGCGTGCGTGCGTGCGTGTGTGCGTGCGCGCGCGCGGGTGCATGTGCGGGTACGGCATGCGGCAGCGGACATTTGTCTCCAGCTCTGCCCGTGTGGATGTCCGACAAGACATGGCGGTTCCTGTGCCCGATGAGATCCAAGGCCAGTGATTCGCATGACGGCCAGGGACCAGCATTTCCGAATGGAGTAATAGCCGACTAGTCGGCATTGTAGGGGGGAGGGTTGGATTGATCTGGACTATGGCGGTTAAATGCCGTCCGGGGGCAAGGAACCAGTCGAAGAGAGACGAGATGAAGAGGACTCTCTTGGAATCTTGCCGTCCGCCCGCCATGGAGATGGAGGAGGTGCATCCTCGCCCCGGTGGGCGAGCACACGACAGGCGGTGCAGCGACAGTGGACTGGCATTGGCTTCTGGGCCAGGCAGCCGGCCGATAAGGCCAGACGGTCGGACGGCCATCAGCCAGATCACAGGAAGGTGACTGTCGATAGGGGACCTGGTGTTGAGGTATCCCTACAAAGAGATACCCGCAGCCGGCCTTGGCCTGCACGCCTGCTGGGCGAGGCCCCGTTCGGCCCCCGTGATATGAGGGGCCGGCAACGGGCAAAGATGTGCGCATCTGGGCAAGAGGGCCGGCGTAGAGAGCAGACTAGCAGAGTGCTCTTGGGCACACGAAACTCGATTGGGATGCTCGCTGGGGGTCGATAAGGGGAAAAAAATGTAACAGGACCAGGCCGTCTGGTCAACGAAAGACACGTTACACATATCATGGGGCTTCATGATACTACCCAAGCCGGGGTTCGTTAGATGAAATGCATACCGCTCGCGGACAGAGGGCGTAAGACTAGACGGCCAGCCTATGGCGGGGGCCATGGGGGTGATTCAGGCGCCGCCTTATCATGGTGGTTGAAGGGAAACACATGACCCGGGGCTAGCGCATGTGGAACTGTCAGGCATGATCCCGCCTGATCTTGCGAAGACGCTGGATGGGAGGAAAACGGACGGACTAGTCGGGGCACACAGGAGGGCGAGGAGACGAGGGAGAGTCGAGTCGCGTGGGAGGTGGCCAGGTGCTTGGGGGAGAAGGTTAGTCGAAGCCTGACGACGAGAGGGATGCGGGACGGCCAGGCGCTAATCCGCATTGGGCCTCGACCCGCCATGGGCAGGCAAGCGAATGAGGAAGGACGCTGGAATCGGGCGTGATTGGGCGTCTGGGGGGGGGGGGGGGGAGAGGGCTGTCGGTCTGGAGGGACGAGGGAGCTCGTGGGCATATGCAGCTAGAGGGGTGCAGCGGGCGGCAACCGACAGCAGCACAGCAGCACAGCAGCACGGCCTGGACGGCGGTTGACAGGTCCCACTCGCACTGTGGCCATGGTGCCGTGCCCGCATGCCCTGCGCCGTGATCCGCACTCATCGATCCGCCATGATCTCCGCTGACGCCTCGCCGGCCCGCCGTGGGACGGGGCTAGTCACGGTCGTGGACCAGCGGCCGTGGACCAGTCGCTCGATTCCTGCGAAACTCTTCATATTCGAGGCCTGCCTCGATGCTTCCATGGCTCGACGAAGCCAAAAGGTGCAGACCCACACACGGCCTAACCGCCGAGTCTACCATGTACATTGCGCGCCGACACAGCCGACTCGCCGTCGTCAAGCAACACGGCCTCCTTCAGGTGCGGCATCCCTGCACGATGCTGGCGAAACTCGCGAACCGCTACGATCGAAGTGTAAATCTGAGAGAGACTGCGAGCGCACTCGATTAGCCTGGCAGTCTGGCAGTCTGGCAGTCTGGCAGGGGGCTAGGCACATCCACGGCCCGCACTCACGTGATCAGGATTCCAAGCACAACCACGATCCAACTGAAGGTGCAGTTGATGCCCTTGCACTTGGACGTGTTGGCGTCGATGACAAAGAAGGTGACAGCCGACCAGAAGACCACCTCGAGGCAGTTGAGTATCGCGTTCGCCTTGTAGCTGTGCCACCGCCTGAACCGCCCGACGTGCTCCGTCGCTACCTGGTATGCAATCACCACCAAGGACTTGGCTCCCTGCGTCTTGGTCAGCTTTTCCATGCCCATACAAGCAAGAAGAATGCTCCTGGTCCTCGACTCACAATCGTAAGCGCAAGCAAATGTTCCTTCTTCTGGTATTCATAGTCCATGAAAAGACGGGGAACCGTCAGGCTGATGGCGGCCGTGATCAACACCGCCTGGACCAAGTGAACGGCGTCGTGCGAAGAGAATGGCATGGCTAGGCAATGTATGTAATAAAGAGTGGTCGCTTCAAGTGAAAAGTGGGAGAAGAGAAGAGCCAGAGGTACAAGGTGTTCTACGCAAGGGGAGGGATGAGATAGGCCGGCCAAGGCAACGGGACGGGCATTCAGCAGTTTTAAACACTGCACATCCTCTCTGAAATCTCTGGCGTTTGTCGTCGGCCAATCCAAACCTGGGAGACACTTGGCGCATACGAATTCGAGTCTGTCAGTCCGAGTGCGAGTGCGATATGCACGGCCTTCGATTCGCTTTCGCATGTTTTGAATCGGTGCGACATGGCCATCCTAAAACTTCACCATGTTTCCTGGGCCAAATGCAAACGGCCATCTTGTCCATGAAAAGTTTGACCATGCACAATGCTTTTGGGGGGTCGAGCATGCCCTTTTTTCGAATCGGGAAAATACTGTGTGGAGCCGACAGAGCATTAGGTAGCGGCCAATGTAAAAACGTGCCAGACATCAGAGGTGGGGAAGGACTTTACCAGCGGAGGCGATTGATGGCACTTGTACTGAGCAGCCCCAATCGTGACCTGATCCGGATAGAGGCCGAAGTAGATAAGCTTCTCTTCCAGAATACGGGGTAGCCCCTTGTCCAAACCGTTGAGTCAATCATCAGTTGTTGAGTCCATTGGGTTTTGTTCACAAAATAATGTACCATGATCCACATCTCCAGAAAATCCAGAAGAATTGACGCCGCTGGATGCAAAAAATGACTGGTCCCCGCCTTCACACTGGCACCTCCAAAGGCAACGGCGCTTGGGCAATGTGTTCCCCTGCCGGACTTCACGAGGGGCATGGCTTAGTCCACGTGTACTAGCATAGAATTTGATGCCGAAATTTCTTCCTTCCATTCATGAATCATAGGAAGAAACTGTCTTGAAAATTTGGTCATCACCAAGACCATCGTAGAGCTATCGCATCGTCCCGAAAATTGGGAATGAAGCGGAAGAAGCATGCATTCCTGCCCTCTGCAAGCCACCACACTGTCTCGCCCACCCGCTGTACCTCCAATCTCCAACCTGCAACCTGTAACCTCCAACCGCGGAACCGGGTATCTCATGAACAATATGCAAAAAAAGAGAAAAAAAGTCGCAGCCTGCCGCCCATGCTTTATGCAAATAAACACGCCATTAGCCTCCTCATACCGCATACGTATCGTCAAGTGCGTGAAGTTTATCCGTCCTCGTTAGCGGTCACGTTCACGTTCCTTGGCCCTGTTCATTTCCTCGTCGCCTCTCTTGTAGGCCTCGTTCTTCTCTTTCAAAAGTTCCAGGTTGTATTTGCGAATCCTGTTGCTGATCTCATCCAACGTCGCCTTGTCCTTCTTCTCTCTCTGGGCGTTCATGAAATCCTCTTCTGCCATCTCTCGTTTCCGCAGCTTGGCGAGCCATTCGTCTAGTTTGAACTGGTTTCCGAAGCAGATGCCGTATCCATCGCAATAGCAGGCGTTCATTGATGGACAGTGTTCGGCGTTGCGCGTGAACAGATACTGCCACATGTACTCGAAGATTCTGCCCGAGTCCTTATCTTGGAGAGAGGTTTCGAGCAGCCAGTTGCGCAAGTGCTGGTAGGTGCTCTTTGGATTGTCCCAAATGCGCTCCCGACTGACGGCGAATTGCGCGCAGCACGGTTGCGAGAGCACGGGTGGCGGCCGGTGGCCCGGGAACAGGCTGTCAAAAAGGCCAAAGCCGAAATGCTTCTCTTCGGGCTTGACGACAAGGTCAAAATCGACTTCGGCCCTATCTAGATGAATCCAATTCGGGCAGCCGGGGTCTAAATGGCACCGCAGGTTCATATAGCCCTGGCGAGCGACGCGGTCGTCCCGCAGGCGCCTGATGGTGGTTGGCATGTCCAGGTTGAGCAATACATTGTTGTGCCAGGTGCTCTGGTGTGCATGTATGAATATAGTGGTATCAGCCAGGTCATCGTAGTGGTCGATGATGTGGGACAAGTACACCATGGCCTCATGACCCTAGAGTTCAAAGAATCAGATGCTGACCAATGGGGTGCATGCCACTGTACCAACCTTGTTCTTGGGCACCCGGAACTTTGCGGATGGATCGTCGCCGTCGACCTCGTAGATGGCCGCCTCGACTTCAGGCAGCTCGTCGTGAATCCATGCCACATGCTCTTTCTTGAGTTTGGCCACGACCAGAGTGCGCGAGTAGTTTGCGCCCGGGGGTTTGGCGACGCCTGGATAAAAGGGAAGCCTCTCGGGCTTTGCGGCGGGGGCGGCAAGGCCGTCGAAGCGCTGGGCGGGATCAAGGACCAGCGGAGGGGGCTGGTGTTGCTTGTCGCGCGCATACCAGAAGACGGCCAGCAGCAACAGGCAGATTGCCAGCGGGAGGACCCTCCGGATGCCAAAGAGCATATTGTCAGATAGAATGGGGATAGGGAAAGGCGCGCGCTACGGATGATGGCGGAGAAATGGCGGGCTCCATGCAGCACCAAGGGAAGAAATGGAACATGAAGCGATGCGGACGCGGACGGGGACGTCGAGGTTCACGATGAGGGACAGACGGTGGAGAGGGTCCGAGGTTGGCGGCGGCGCACGGGCCACCCTCATCTCGCATCACGATAACGCCTTCCCACTTGGCCGGCGCCCGCCCACGCGCTTTCCTTGGGCAGGCACGGGGAAGGTACGCGCCTGTGCCCCTGCCATTCCAGAGCCTCCCCGTGCCCACGCCTCTCGCTCTCCCTGCCCCCTCGCATTCTCTTCTCCACATACTCCCGTCCTCCATCGACACACTCTCTGCCTCCCCCCATCCCCCCCGCCATCAGATCGCCAGCTCGACTTTAAATTTCTCCGGCCGTTCGCTATTTTCCGCGTTACCCGGCATCATCAGCAACAAATTTCCATCGACTAATTTCCTACCACGACATGGTCCCCGTTTCGCCGACCCCTAGCCGTCTAGCACCACGCCAGCGTTGGACCCTTCTTCAACCGCCCGTCTACCAAGCCTCACCAACACTCAAAAATCCGCCAGACAAGATTCGGCCTCTCGCAGCCGCAGTCCAAAGCATATCTCTGTCTTACTGGCCGCAAAAAAAAAACCAAAAAACTCAAGGCGCAGACCCCATCTACCCAAGACGGGTATGAAGGCCAATCGCAGCCGCATGAGGACGCCATCAATACCCGGTCCATGCCCTACTCCGTGCCGATACAAGACAAGCTTCTGCGAACGGCCCATCTTGCTTTTGCACGTGTGGGCCCGATCGGTGCGGCTCGGTCCACCCAAACGTCATGGACGGCTCGGCTTCTGACTCGTTCGCCTTGAATCCTCGGACCGATGCCATCACTTGATGTGGGGTAGTGACAACACCACTCCTTCAGCCTCGGCCAAGTGTATATATATGGCAAGGAAAAATGCTCGAGAAACACAGACTTGCGGTCAAGCCATTTGGCCACCAAACATCCATTACCATGGCTTCCTCGCAGAAACCCGTCATTTTCCATTACCCAGCCTCTATATACTCCCACAGGGTGCTGTGGTACCTGTGGCTTCGCGGAATACCCTACGACGAATGCGTACGTTGATGCGCTTTCCAGGCATCCATGGATTTGCTTAATATAGCTGCAGATACAACCACCCTACACGCCACGGCCGGATCTGGCGAGCTTGAACGTCAATTATCGCCGCATTCCAATCATGGCCATCGGAGAAGACGTCTACAGCGACTCAAGGCTGATCATATCAAAGCTTGAAAGCCTCTTCCCTGATGCTAAGCCTTCTCTGTCTTCACCGTTCGAGGCTGGAGTCGGTAAGATGCTCGAGGCATGGACAATCGATGGCGGCATCTTTGCCAATAGCGTCAAGATGATACCGTATTGGACGACGCCTAGCATGCTGAGCGACAGCAAGTTTCTCGATGACCGGGCGCATCTCATGGGAGGCAGACGAATGACGGCCGAAGTCATGGAAAAGAATCGGCCAGACGGGCTACAACACTTGGCCCAGGCGTTCGAGCTATTGGAGACGAGCTTCCTGGCTGATGGCCGAAAATGGATTCTGGGCGGGGACGAGCCGACGAAGGCAGATATCGATGGCGTCTGGCCCTTTCATTGGCTTATCGCCGATGCAAACATGAGAGACTCTCTCCCCGAAGAGTTCATCTCTGCGAAGAAGTTTCCCAAAACTTTCTCGTGGGTCCACCGGTTCAAAGCCGAGATGGCACGGCGCAAGTCTGAGTGTGCAAAGCCTGCAAGGATTGTCGGACATGAGCTGGCCAGCCACATGGCCAAAGATGCAGGGAAAAGAGAGCCTACAACTTTTTTGACCGATGATCCACTACGACTGGAGCCCGGCGACGAAGTCGAGGTGTACCCTTCCGACTATGGATTTACCCACAAAGATAGAGGCGCAACCGTGGGACTGACATCGTCCGAAATCGTCATCAGAAATGCAAAAGGCCTTCATCTGCACTTCCCACGCTGGAACTTCCGCATCGACAAGGTCAAAAGCCAGCCGCCAGCTCCTTCGGCGCCGCTCACCAAGACGCCCAAGATGCGTCTCATCTACCACCACGGCTCGCCTTTTGCGCGCAAAGTGTACATGTATGCGCTTGAACTGGGACTTGGCCAGCACATCAGCCTCGAGAAGGTGGTCGTGTGCCCCGTCCCCTTTCCTGGGTGGAGCGACAACAACGACCAAGTGGCGGCCTTCAACCCCATGGCCAAGATTCCGTGCCTCGTGCCCGACGACGTGCCCGATGGGATCTTCGACTCGCGCATGATCTGCGAGTACCTGTCCGGTCTCGCGCCAGCGGATGCAAAGAAGGACCGTGGGTACTGGCAGATGCGGGCTTTGCATGCGTGCGCCGATGGCATCATGGATGCGGCTGTTCTCATCACATACGAACTTCGCATCCGCAAGGCCAAGGGATTGCTGTTTGATGAGTGGATAGAGGGGCAGAAGAAGAAGATATTCAGAGGGCTGGATCGGTTCGAGGTTGCGGCCAAGGAGGGAATATTAAAGGAGGTGGCCCCGGATGGGCCTGCCTCTGCGGACCAAGTTGCCGTTGCCGTGGCTACTGTGATGACAGAGTCGATGAAGTACCTCGGGGTTGGATGGGGAGAAGGAAGGGAGAAGCTGAGGAAGTGGATGGAAGGGTGGAAAGACCGGAAGAGCCTTGTCGAGACGCCGCCGAGCGAGGAGTGGGGCGGCGCAGGCAAGAGCCTGGCCAGGATTTGAGATTGATACGATATGGTCGAGTCCAAAATGTCGTCTCGTGTTTGCGCAAACGGTGAGGAGGAGGAGGAGGAGGAGGAGGATGACGGGGAGGATGGGGCGCTGCAGCCTCGCCGAAGGATGCTGGGGCGTGTTGCTGCCTGGCCAGTCCCAGGCAACCACGCGCTAAGCCACTCTTGTCTGGCGGCCGCGACGACCTCGAGACTGTATTTAACCAACGTGAGCGCGCGTCCAGGTCGTGTTTCTGCACTCACTCACCAGCCACTCGCCGCGTTCTTCTTCGTCCATCATGTTTGCCCCCTTTGCGCGTCGCGTGGCCGTGACCACAGTTGCAGCCAGCTCCGAGGAGCCATCATCGGCGCCAGCGCCAGCGCCAGCGCCAGAGCCGCGATATTCCAAGAGGAAACGCGCAGAGGTCAAATACTTTAATGATTCGGATGGAGCAACCGACTCGGAGACGGAGTGTCTGCCACTCAAGGTACATGGCCATCGTCCGTCCCATCAAGCCCCGTCTAGCCATGCTAACCCTGCCAGCGACTCCGCCCCACCAATCGCAACACCAAGCCGCGTCCGCAGAACAAAATCTTCCCTTTTCTGTCGCTGCCCGCCGAGCTTCGCAACCGCATCTACGAGGAGTGTCTTCCAGACCCCACCCAATTGCCCGAGCAGTATGAACACAATGGAACCGAATTCTGGATCCAATTCAGGCAAAAACAGCTGCGCCGATCCTTCAACATCATCGAGGCCCTTGATACCGACTCGTATGAATGGGATCAACTGTACAATCGTCGTCCACACCGCGTGCCCACGGGCGGCACGGCACGAGGCAGAGGAGCCGGTCAGCATTACCAGCAACAGGAGGAAGACTCCGATTCAGAAAGCGACAACGAAAGTGAACCGGGCCCAAAGCGGCTCGGCATGAACCTACTCGCCGTTTGCAAGCAGATATATGACGAGATGGCCCCCATGTTCTACCGCCAACGCCTCGTCTTCCAGGACCCCGACGCCCTCATCAGCTTCACCTCTCACCTGTCTCCGCGCACTGCCAAACTCATTCGCCACATGGAGATTCGTACCTGGGGCAACACGCGCACGCGCAAGAACCGCGGTTTCCTGGCCATGACAATGCTGGGTGCCAAAGGCGTCACCAACCTCGAGGTCCTCAGGATTAGTTGCGCCCTGGATCATTTCTATTCGTCGTCATGGGGCCGAAACAAAGGCCAGCAGGTCCCAATTCCCAAGAGAGTGGCAAAGAAAGCGTACCGTGATTGCCATGTGTGGCTCGAGGCTGTAGCCGTGGCTAGCGGCGACTATCTCAAGGGAGCCGACATCTTGCAACTGGGAAGCGAAGACAACTACAGATACTACGATGGAGATCCCGACGAGGCTTTGGTGTTAACCAAGAAAGAGTTGAAAAAGCTACTGAGCATGGGGCCGTGATTCGAGCGAGATTTTTGTACAAAATATTTGTAATGATACGAGGTGTTCATTGACAATGAGCATTCCAACATCGCAACCCTTATTCTTTGATCCCTACTTTGAGATGCTGGTGAAAGAGCCGCAGATACGGCCCTGGTCATGTGTCGTTTCCATTTCTGCAAGGCCCCCGATATACGGACATTTCAAGCCGCTTAAACGGGCCTTTTGCGCCCAGCTGAAAACCACATGCAACGCTAGATGGAACACAGCCACGTTATAGCAAGCCGCAACCTCCATCTCAAGCAGCCTCTAACCCCCAACGAATGCTAAATAATCCCATGGACAAATGAATGTAGGATCCGAACAAAAGCAGCAGCCCCAGGCGTGGGGTCCGAAAGATTGTTGATCAGGCTGGTAGATGCTGAGGCACAACACATATTTCCCACCTGCCGCTGTTGCACCAGGCTGTCTCTCCGTCATTTTGCTTTTACAGCATATCTCTTCCATGCACTAGTCCAAGTCTTTCATCCTTTTTTTTTGAGTGCTCACCACTGTCGCGAGAATATCTTCGCAGCCGGACGAGGCTGCGGTTGGCGGCTAAATTTAGCAACATCGTCATCGCTTTATTTACGATACGCCAACCTATTCAAAATGAACAAATGTCCTGTTCGGCTTGCTGAAGACTGTGGTGAGGACAGCGCAGTGGAAGCAAACCCAGACATCGCAGGCATCGGGGTAAAGATTGTACACAATGCCTTCGTTCAAGTAATATCCCTGACCAACCCTAGACAATCCTGGCCTTTCTCTTAACCACCATCCTCGCCATTCTTGTTTCGCTTTTGATCATCTACCTAGACCGCTACGCCAACATAGTAAACTGTTACCGGCGCCATGTCTCCAAAAGCCCCACCATATACGTAGAAGCGACAGACTACGAGCGTACAGGCTTCAAGCTCGAAAAGCACCGCTTCTGGGCCGACATCATGCGCAAAGTCCTCAACGCGCTCAATGACTCGCAGCTCTTCACGGGCACCGCCGTCCAGCTCGTCGCGCTAATCCAGCACTGCACAATCTCCATCTACCACTACCAGATCGTGACGGAGCTCGCCTCGCTGAGCACCGTCACCCACCTCCTCACCCTCGTCGCCCTGCGCAACGACTTCGTCAAAAATCCCCTCAGTAGCCTGCCACGCGTGCTCGTCATGTTGCTCAACCTCGCCCTGCTGGGCTACACGTCCTTCTTCGGGTGGGCGTACGAGCTCGACAGCCTGGGCCGCGCCAGCTCGGCGAACCTCGCATGCTACTACGCGGGCCACAGGCCGCACTACGGCGCCGCCTTTTGGACCAAGTGGAGTATCCTCGTCGTCGCCGCAATCACGGGCCACTGCTCCATCTTCTTCTCCATGTACGCGACTCGGCACGAGACCAAGGATCGCAACTGGATCCAGCGCCGCGGGGCCCAGCTGCGCAACTACGTCGTCGCGCCCGTGTACTCAGCCTACGGGCTCATCAACGCAAGCATCGTGCTGAGCAGGACGCAGGCGCTGGGGACGCCAGATGTGGAAATTGAGGGGGACGAGAAGGAGTGGGGGTTTGGGCAGCTTTTGGCCGTGCTACTTTTGGGGTTGACGTTGCTTCCTGGGTGGGAGACTTATCATGAGTGAGTGTGTGCTATATCTTGGGGGTCAACCTTTTTGCTAACGTGGCTACAGTGAGAGAGAGATTGCAGAACTTTTGGCTATCTGAGACATGTACAATGCACTGTCTACACATATTCCTTAGAATTCACCCCAGAATGAGAGAAATGTCCTCCCCTCTTCCCCCGCGTATTCAACACTTCCAATGCAATCCCAATGTTCAGCCACTTGATGTAGCCTTCGCTCTCAACTTTGCGCCATAGCTCCAAAGCACCCATTGCAACGGCAGCCCAAGCGCCAAGAAAACAAATGCCACTGCACTGTTCCCCCACCCATACCCGAGAGCGTCGTACATGTATGGTGTGAACAGCGGGAACAGGAACGCCGTCAAACTCCTCAAGAACTGCGACGCCGCCATGGCACTGCTCGTATGCTCGGGATACGAATCGATCACATAAGCCGTCAACGGCATGCCACCCATCTGCATGGCAAACAGCGCCAGGAAAATCCCAATGTCAACTGCAATCCAGTGTACCTGATATTGTGCCGTCCAGCCATATATGAACAGGCCCAGTGGGGCCACCACCATGCATGGGTACGCTAACGGGATGCGGTACTCGGGCTCCAAGGCACGTCCCGCGTGTTTGGCCTGCGCACGCCTGTAGAAAAAGTCCATGAGCGGTCCGCCGAGCTGTGATCCGGCGACCTCGCCGAGGGCGCAGGCGATGTAGTGGAGGCCGCTGAGCTCCACCGAGTAGTGGTACTTGTGCTGCCACAGGTCCGAGAAGCTGGACAAGACGATGTAGAGCACTCCATAGTCGAAGGCGGAGACGACGGATGTGACCTGGATGATGGGGTGGAAGGCCAACAGTCGGATCGGCCGTGTGAGGGACGTCGCGAGGATGCGTGCCACAGATTTGCCATGGGCGATGCCCTCGTGCTCGGTGTGGTATCGGGAATCGCCAGTGTCTTCACGGAGCTTCGCGGCGCGGTGCTTGAGGATCAAGGGTGCGTATGTCTCATGGAATGATGGGAAAGACACCAGGATCATGACTGCCTGGAAGATGGATGTGGACCAGAACATCCAACGCCATGTGGTTCGGCCTGCCATGAACCCTCCGATGATGGGGCCTGGTAGGTTTCGTTAGCTTCATTCTGTGAATTCTGCATGGTACGTACCAACAGCAGCGCCGAGGATCGGTATGGTCAAGTATATGCCCAAAGAGCGACCTCGCTGCTCTGGTCTCCACACATCACTCAACACGCCGCCAGCAAGTGCGTATATAGAGCTCGCACCAAAACCCGCAAGGAATCTCGCCGCAATCAACACCTCTTTCGTGTTTGCGAATCCGCACACAATGTTCCACACCAGAAACCAGACATTGGATGCGTGCAACACCTTCTTCCGGCCATAGACTTCGGACAGAGGCCCGATTATGAGGGGCCCAAAGGCAGTCGCCAGCAGGTATATGGACAGCGCCATGATCGCTTCGGCCGACTTCATGTGCAGTTCCTTCGAGATTGTGGTCAGCGCTGGGGCCATGATGGTCGAGACCATGATGCGGTTGAAACCGGTCGCGGAGAGGACGTCGGTGACTGCCCATTTGCGGCTCGAGGGCCAGTCTTTGGGGTTGTCGACGTCGAAGGATGGGTTGAATGTGACGAGGAATGGATCGTCGGGTTTCGCAACGGTTTCGTTAGGCTGTGCCAATTCGACGGATACCAGTTCAATTGGCGCAATTGCATCCTCCCTGGCGTTGATATTAGTTTGCGATGCCATCGTTGGAGCGACGAAATTGTGTTGTATGGTGGGAGATTAGATTATCTTATCAGATGCATATTTATAATGGACTCGGAGTTGGAAGGATTTAGGCATCCACGACCTCTCTTGTCCGATGTAATCCGATGATCTCCACCATTTTTCCGAGTTTGACTGGGAGTTGAATTTAGTGATATTATTAAGAGATTTTATGGGCGCATATGTGACATTCCGTTGCAAGCTTCTTTATCTGTCGTAATGACGTGGAAAATGGATGCACATGGCAGAGCTTTTGCCATACAGGTAATTAGGTATATGAAGAATTATACACCCTCCAGAACCCGACAACCAAGAAAATTTTCAGGAACTGATCCAGTGCCATTCAATGCTCTACCTATCGAGCCAAACCTTGGATTGAAGAGCCCAGAAAGTGTTTCTTCATGGAGCCACACCAATTTCTGGAAGACAATATCTAATCTTATGCACAGGCCCGAGGTACCAATCTCTTTGACATCCGTTAAATATTGCCGAAGATTAGAGGCGTGCTCGTTCCAGACGACAACTTTGATTTTGTTGTCGAGTCGACGGGGCTACGACGGCCTTCAATCCATTCCCGACATCTCCACATCCTTGTCATCGTCCAGGTAGACATAGACGTCCGACGCGCTGAGCTTGCTGATGGAAGTCTTGGCAAACATGGCACGGCGCTCCTCCGCCATCCATTTGAGCCAGTCTTCCTGCTGCATCTCGACCCGCCTTGACCAATGCCGTCTCTGTTTCCTGTCAGCCCCCGCCATCTTGCCCATCTCGCAGATTTCGTTGTCGTGCTTGTCATTCATGTACGGCAGGGCGGGCTCCATGCTGTACACTTTCGGGAGGAGGAGTGGGCAGATGCTTCGCCGGAAGCCAGAGACATGGACGCGGGTGCAATTGTAGTCGGCGTGGCCGCAGTCGAAGCTGAGCTTCGGGTCAGAAAACAGTTTGATGAGTGAGCAGAGATTGTATGGCTCAAAAGGGTGCTGGAGGGCCATTTCGGCGTCAGATTTGTGAGCTTTGAGCTTAAGTTTTGAGTAGGTTCGTGACAGTTTTTCGAGCGTCTTCCAGTGACTGAGCCTGGGAGGAGGAGGTCGTTTGCTGTTTTTAGGTTCTGTCAAAGTCGACTGAGAGGCCCTAAAAATGATTTTCGTCGAGTACCATAATTTAGCGGAGCGAAAATGCCCACCAAGGACCTAGTGAAAGGAATTCTTTATTCAACTTTTTGATCATAAGTCATTTGCGATGATGCCTCCAAACAGACTGCTGAGTATATTATTCTAGTCAACATTCGTTGGATATCAACACAAAATATATTACGAGAAGTTATGCCAAGTACTGCAGTCATGTAGGTATAGTTCGCGATGGTGACTTTTGCTTAGAGTGACTCAAGAATAGCCAAGCACCATGCCTGAGGATGACATATTCCAGACTGCTATTCTAGTCTTTTGAATCATGATTGGGGTTTAACTTGAATGATAGAAGTAATCTTGTGGCGATTCAATGTACCTCAAACCCACTGTACCAGTTTTCTGCTTCCGAATTAGTACCCCTCGAGAACAGGATGGCTAGATTTTGGTTATCAACAACACCAATCAATCATTAGCTTCAAAAAATACTTTGCTAGCTATGGGTATCACTGGGAAGACTATGTAAATGAAGTCTGGCGCATGCTTGAGAAGCTTGGTTAGTCGCCTTCCCATTTTCAAGGCACCGCCGCCATTCTGTTAGCAATATCGCGCGGGGCAAAACTGTGGAGTTTCTTGGAAAAAGACCTGGAATGAGCGTTATGTACTGAATAAGTGCCCCTGACCATGTAGCCTACACCGGAAAGGCTCTTGCTGTGCACGACCTTGCAACATTACTCAATGACAATCAGTTACTATCCCGTCTCTTGAGCTTCAACAAAATCGGCCGCAGTCTTTCTTTAAAAATAAGAAAAAATAGGAAAGGAATTAGCAATTGTCTGTGTGTTTGAATCAATGGCAGGCTTTTCCATATCTCCTTAGGCGAAGATAGTTGTATGGCAGAGGCGCTAAGAATCCGGCAGACACAGACAGTAAAGCTGCGCCCCAGAATGCAGGCGAATCCAGCTGGATGGCCCCGCCCGTCAAGTGATAGTCAACAAGGTTCTCAGCCAGCTCCATGGTGATCATCGAAATCATGCTCATGCCTGCCGCTGTTCTGGCAGCGATCATCAACGGAAGTCGGTCGCGGCCAAGCCGTAGCAATGCAGTTTCCAGAAGCAAGGAAGAAGTTATGCCAGAAGCCACTGGAAAGGTCAGTAGAGATCGAATAAAGAGGTCATTGGAGCATCTTACTCGAGATGAGCATTATGGTTTCGACGCCCAGGCCCGAGTAATGGGCCTGGAGGTACCACATTGCCGAGAAGTCTCCGACGGTACATCCTACCAGGCATCGAAGCGTGTTGATGGAAGCTCGCTTCCAAGTTGAGGGCGAGCTCCAAAATTGGGATGTAAAAGGGGAAGAGGGCTTGGTAGCGCTTTTTTGGCAAGGTACCTTTGGGCCCTTGTTGGTGCATGCCGACCTCGTTTGGGGTGTGCAAACGCTCGGGGAGGCATGCCGAAGAGACACGGCCATGCCACTTAGCTTCGATGCGGACAAACGCGGCCATGAGCGTTGCGCATGCCGCGCCAGTATAGATGCGCTCATGCTGAGTAGGACCTGGCAGGCAGGGCAATAACTCGGCAATGGGACGTGTCTAGATGTGCGCACGGTCGAGAAAGAAGTCCGTTGTTGGGTCGCAAAGAAAGCCCGCCGAAAGGCAAAAAGAGAGGCGAGGGTGTCAGGAGCAATGCCTCATCAATATGGATTCGTATTGTATGATAGGAAATGACCGTACAGGGTGGAACATGGATCGGCAAAGGGCTATAGAGTGATGCTTGACTCGAGCTCACCGAAAGGCTTCGCGTCGACCCGTGACCCGCTAGTCCGCATCCGGCGAGACCAGGGGATCCTCCAGCCCTGAGCGCCCATCGCGGATGGCCTCGTCCCTCCAACAACAGACGCACGGCTTTCAAAGAAGAAGAAAAGAGAACCCAAGATCTGAGATGCTCATATTCGAATCCGCCAGTGCCTAGGAGAAGGCTATCCGGCTAAGCCACTGCCAGGTAATCCCAGACCGCCAAGGTATGCGTTCTGACCAGTGCCATGAACTCTTCAGTAAGAACCTTCTCCCCGCTAGCACCCATACCATTTGGAGAAGGACCATATACGTAGGTTGGAACATGACGGTAACGATAGAATTTGCAGTCCGTTCCGCCAAGCCCCGTCAGCATGACAGGCTTGATGCCTGTAGCTTCCTCTGCGTTTCTCGCAATGGATTCAGCAAAAGGGTGCTTGGCCGTGCAGTAGTTGGCAGGGTTGCTCGCCTCTTCCTGAATGCGATACGAAACCTCTGGAAATTCCTTGAGATAGGCGTCGATGTGCCCTAGCACTTCTTGTGCTGTAAGACCGATTGGAAGACGTATATCGGCTTCGAACATACACTGCTCAGGTATAGTGTTCACTTTCGCGCCACCCCGAATTGTTCCAATATTGACCGTTGGCTTCTTCAGAGTGTCGGCAGCCCCCGTGCCCATGGTTTCCTCAGCAACACGGCGAGCGCTTTCCGACGCAAAGTGCTCCCGCAGTTCGTCTGGCAGGTCTGGCTGGAGCTTCTCGATTCCCAGGAGCTTTACGATGAGTCGAGCGGCGATAATCACTGCCCCACGACTGAAATGCGTATATGCACCGTTTGCCCCCGCAGTCACAATCTTGAAGGTTATACGCAATGTGCCTTTTTCGCCGAATCGGATCGATTCCAACCCTCCGGGTTCGCCATTCAATACACAGTCCCCCATCCATGGAGATGGGGTACCGCATTGTTCTAGCAGATATCTTGTTCCCCACTTCCCGCCGCTTTCCTCGTCCGAAACTACGGTCAAGGCTACGCTGCCAGTTAAATGCTCCGCTCGATGCTTCAAGATTGTAAAAGCAATAATGGAGGCAGCGGTTCCGGCCTTCATGTCGACCCCACCACGCCCATGAATAGAAACACCGTCGCTGTATCCTGAGTATGGGCCATACTCCCAAGACTCTGGTGTTTCGACTGGATACGTGTCCATGTGGCCATTCAGTATGATTCTTCGTCCTCTCCCTCCTTCTCCGGTGAATTCTGATACGATATTCGGTGCTTCTGTTTTGGGCTCTATGAGCTGCGGAGTGATTCCTTTCTTGGACAGATAATCTATTACAACATTTGCTGCATTGATTGTTTGTCCAGGCGGATTAGGCGATGCAGCTTGAACGAATCCCTGAAGGAAGGAAGTGTATTCGTCTTTGTTCCGCTTAATCTCTGCTATGATATCGTTTCGAGAACCCATCTTGATGGGCTAGTATAGAGAGAGAGAGAGAGAGAGAGAGAGAGAGAGTATGTAGCAAAGCCGTCTTGACCAAAGCTGTGATGCCAAGTTCATCGAAGTCTGCGATGATGGTTGTCGTGCTTCCTTTGGTTGTTAGGTCCCCACTTTTCAAAATTGCCGCTTTAGCATACAAGAATCATGACTGGATGAAGAAGCCGAAGGTCCAGAGTAAGATACAGGCAATTGACGAGCATATGATTGATATATATAGGGAAGCCAGTTTGCGTCATCGGAATAGCCCGCACTTTTGGGGGGTTCGGAATAAACCAGCCCGCCGCTCAAGCTTTCTGGAATTCGCTAACCGCTTTTAGTCTGGCGCATAGGGACAGTCTGCGCCATCCGTCCAATGGATCAGTTGACCTAGGTCTGACCTCAACCTCCGGAATATTGTACCAACATTCCGCAATACAGAAATCTTGAATGACTATCTATACGCTCACGTGAAAAGCTGCATCACATAAACATGCAAGTTATAGATAACTCACCAAGACCAGAGCCTCTCGTTAAGTTGGAAATTGTTAGTCGCTCTATTATAAACGCTCACACTTAGATACTAAGCACTATCAAATAAGCTAACAGTAGCTTTCTACTATTATCTTATTCCTTTAACTACAAGTAAAGTGTGTAACAATATATGGATTTGTACAACTTCTGTATACTTTATACTCTAGCTACAATTTATAGCGATAATATTATGAAATACGACCTAGACCTGATGTTTTCTATAAAATGTGTTCAAATACGTAGATACTTGCTGAGACTATTAATGTGAGTTAGGAACAATGCAAATTAGGCGTCGACGGGAAGAAAGCCCTTTTCCAAGAAACATCTGATACTCAGGGGTAATACAAAGAGTTAATCATCAGATTTATGATCCAGTTCAATCTCGTATGTGTTCTGGGATCTGCTTATAACCATGCCTATAGGATGTGTTTCCTGGGCACCTGGGCAGGTTTGTCAGTTAGTCACGTGATGACTATCCCTGCAGGACATTCCTGATGTTCGCACCTCAGCCAATCGCCCATGAATCGCTAAGCCCCAACTATATCTACCCAGGATGATTTAGTTGTCTATGACTCACCGAGGCCGCTTTTCCGAATGCACTACTGATGCCTATACGAGTGTAGCGCATGTTGACTGGCTAACGGAAACTGCCGCCTGCCTTTGCTATAAAGCCTACCCCTCTCTCCACTCCATCCATCTCTCTACCTCCATCATTTTAGTTGGATTACTCTCAACATCAACGATCATCACGTCTGACCTGAGCAACTTTCTTCGAGCATCATACCCAACTTACTGTTATCAACATGGCCAGGGGACGACCCTATCCACAGAGCTCCTCACATGACCACATATGTGGATGTTACTTCAGGGATGGTGCTGAAGTTTCCACTTCTCGCACGTACTTACCTCAAGTGAAGCTGGACGTTCATGCAACTATCCTCTCCACTGCGTCCAGGACTGTTCTTACTCAAACATTCATCAACCCTTTGAAAAACAAGCCTCTTGGCGAAGTCATGTATGTTTATATAATCTCCTCCTGCCTTGAGAAACCAACAGTATGTGGTTCATAAAATGTCTCAAGAGTCTGATCTCTGTCGTTTTCAATATTCTCGAACCAAACAATGTTCTCTCAATGGGGGACTTTCACTGACAGCTATAGTTATGCCTTTCCTCTATTTGACGGAGTCAGTGTAGTTGATTTTCAATGTCATATTGGCGACCGTACTATCTTCGGCTTGGTCAAAGAGAGGAAAGAGGCGAGGAAAACCTATGAAGAGGCCAAAGAGCGTGGAGAAGAGGCTGCTCTCCTAGAACAGCTGCCTAGTGCTTCAGATGTTTTCACCACATCCTTAAGCAGTATTCCTGAAGATTCTTCTGTCCTTGTCAGCGTCACATACATTCAGGAGTTGAAGCATGATGCAGAGGTCGATGGAGTACGCTTCATGTTACCTACATGGATCGCTCCTCGCTATGGCTCCTACCCTGGTAAAATACTCGGAAAAGCCACTTCAGCCATATCAACCGGAATATCTATATCCATAAATGTGTCGACAGATGATGGAATCCAGATTCAGAAGATGCTGTCGCCAACACATCCAATTGAAGTCACGTTGCCCGACCCCGAAGATATGCATCCTCAGGCAAATGCAGCCTTGTCACTTGGAGTCACCGAGCTCCAGCAAGATTTCGTGTTTCAACTTGTCACTAAGAACGTCGGAACTCCCATGGCCGTCATTGAAGATCATTATATCCTGCCTGGCCAACGCGCCATCATGGCAACACTTGTGCCAAAGTTCAACTTGCCAACCCAAAGACCTGAGATCATATTCATTGCCGACCGCTCTGGAAGTATGCATGGAAATATGCAGACTCTTAGAGAAGCCATGAACATCTTTCTGAAATCGATTCCCAAAGGATGTCTGTTCAACATATGTTCATTTGGCTCATCGTATAGCTTCCTCTGGCCGAAAAGCAAGCTTTACGAGCAGGACACCCTAGAACAAGCCATCAGTCACATTTCAAGCTTCGTTGCCGATTTTGGCGGAACGGAGACACTCAAAGCGGTTAAAGCTTCGATGGAAAGCCGTAACAATAAAGGAAATACCGAGCTGATGCTTCTGACTGACGGTGACATCTGGAGCCAGCAGGAACTCTTTGATTATGTTCAAACTCAGACAAATGGAGGAAGAGTCCGAGTTTTCCCTATTGGGATCGGAGCGGGAGTATCTAGTGCGCTGATCGAAGGTGTAGCACGAGCGGGACGGGGGTTTGCTCAGATGGTGGCAAACAACGAGAAACTGAACGCCAAGCTCGTTCGCATGCTTAAAGGCGCGCTTTCCCACCATATCCAAGACGTTTCTTTGGAAATTCGATTCGAAGACGAAACGGTCGCGGTAGCGGCGCACAGTGCAATGCTAGATCTAAACATCCCTGGTGATGAAAAAGGTATGGCAGACAAGCTTATCTCGCTCTTTGACCCGAGCGCCGAAGAAGAGCATCCGAAGGCAGATGAGGACAGAAAAATGCTGGAGAGCCTCAAGAAGGTGGTGCAACCGACGATTCTTCAAGCCCCACACGAGATCCCACCACTATTTCCATTCAACCGCACGTCTGTGTACCTTTTGATATCACCAGCGGCATCGCATTTGGTTCCGAAAAGTATCCTTCTCAAAGGCACGTCATCCGCTGGTCAACTCCAGCTTGAGATTCCTATCAGTGAGCGCAGATCCTTTGATGGTGTGATCCATCAACTCGCAGCCCGGAAGGCCATCCAGGAACTTGAGGAAGGTCGGGGCTGGATTTATAATTCCAGAACTACAGAGGGCGAAATTATTGAGCAAAAGTACCCTGGACATTACAATGCCTTAAAGATACGCGAGGCCGCTCGTCTGGGGGTGGAATTTCAAGTGGGTGGAAAGTACTGCTCGTTTGTCGCTGTCGAAGCCAACGAAGCAGAGATCGTTGAGAGGCGTAAGAAAGTACTTGAAAGGCTTAGCGGTGAATCATCCACACTAGAAGATGAAGATGAGTGGGAAGTTCTGAACGAATATCATCACTCCCCAAACGTTGAAAGTAAGTCATCTTCTCGCAGAAGAGGGAAAGGATTGGGTGTTGGCGGCGCCTTGAGGCATCGCAGGATTGCTCCATCTTCCTCGCCTGGTTCCTATTCAGAAGAAGAGAAATCAGATGAGGATGAGGATTTCAATAACGGCAGGGTCTGTTTTATGAAAGGTAGAAGCGCGTTTGTTGGAACTACAGAATAAGCGGCTAATTGAACTATTTTAGGTACGACAGATACTCCCCGAACACATGTTACTATGAACAGAACCTACCAAGTTGCACGTAGAAGTACGGGAGGGAAGGCACCTCGTAAACAGCTGGCAAGCAAAGCATGCCGGAGGTCGGCACCTTCTACTGGAGGTGTCATGACAAAAAGAAAGAGGAGGGCCCGAGATCCTTGGACACAACCCAAGAAAAGAAAAAATACCAAGAAATCATCTAACAAGCCGACAGATGCAAGCGCTGATGATACTGACGAAGAGAACGTCAGTGAAGATGCTTCTTCTCCGCAAGCCGTGAACTTGATGAGCTGTTCTCTAGAAGAGGGGGTTGCTTCGACATTGGCAGCATCGGTGACAGATAAATCTTTGGAACCCACCATCAATGATCAGAATAAGGATGATATCTTGAAACATCTCATTCAGATCCAGTATTTTAATGGAACATGGGTACCCGATGATCTCCCTTACAAAGCGATGGGCATTACCGAAGATCAGCTACAAATTGCTTCCGAGCAGACCACTGTGTGGAATTCTAGTGCTGAGCGGCAATCTATCATTACGGCACTTTACACTTCAATTGCAGTCGCCTATATCGAGATGGAACTCCCAGAGTACAAAGAAACATGGGAATTGGTGGTTCAGAAAGCGAAGGAGTGGCTTCAAGAAACAATTGCTGAAGACATCATGCAAGCTGTAATGCATCAAGCTGCAAACTTGGTGGCAGGGAGAATGTAGTGGAGAAGTTTGAAATTTTCGACATGTGATAAAATTCTTTCCTTGAAACATAAAACATCAATCGCCAAATATTCTCTTTTCTGTACCTATTTGTTTAGTCGTAGATGCAAACTGTTGGCTTCTTTCGCTAATGAAATGAAATTTCTCCCGCAAACAACCCGATCGGGAAGCAATAATAAGTACAGACAGTTTGATGTGGGTCAAAAGCATTGTAGACATTGCCAGTATCCATGTCGTATTTTTATCTGTAGTATAGTGAATATAAACGACCTACTGCGTAGGTTTTCGTGAAAGCATCAACACATGTACATTTTTCAATGACTCTTGACTTGTTCTTTTTCCCAGATCAGGAATGTTGCGGGAATTTGAGCTGCTGCAAGCCCTACAAGTATATGTAGCTGTGTGTTGTAATCTCTGAGAAATGCCTCTCTGACCAATGTCTTTACTGGTTCCGGGAGGTGCGCGATAGTCTCAGCTTCCTTGAAGACTTGTTGAACTTGATGGTTAGAGAGAAATTGCTCTAAAGTATACTTTAACGTGGAGTCAATGTTGGCTGTAACAAGAGCAAGACCAAGTACTCCACCTAGCATGCGTAACTGGACTACTGCAGAGTTAGAAGTTGCTGTAGGCACTGTCAACTAAAGGGATCATATTCAATCAAGGTTTGAAAACGCACCAAGGTCTCGCTTTTCGATGACAGCAGGCATCATCAATGCCACTGAGCCAACTGCAAACCCGCATCCTGTACCGGCAAGAAACTGCAGGCCATATTGACCATTCCAAGAGAGGCGATGGATATTCATAGTAGACATAAACTCAGTACCTAGGGCTTGTAGATTAGATGCTGAAAACATCATGTAGATGATAGGCAGACGCTTATTCCCGCATATGACGGCAGTTAGCGTGGCACCAATAGGAACGGCCACCCCGAACGGAATCAACCTCAGGCCTGCCCGCCATGGGCTCTCATTGTTGACAGCTTGGAACCGAAGTGGAACCTGAATGATGCAACTAGTGAGGACAGCGCCGCTAGAAAATGTATTTCTAGAAAATGGTCAGACATCTAATCATTCTAGATAGTCGTCTTGGACTTACGTCAGAATTCCAACGATCACCCTGTTAGTGCATAATCGCCACGGAAAAACAGGCTGAATGGTACCGCTTTTCTTCAACGTCAAAAATCTTTCGTGGAGTAGGAAGGCCAATAGGAATGGAACCGAGGCTACTATAGGTGCCAAGACCTGTGCTGATCGCCAGGGCCTGAAATTGCTTGCTTCTTCAAACCCAGTGATCAGTAGTGTGATCATGGCGAGCATTAGTGTTGCTCCTATGCTATCGATAGATTCTAGTTTGAATTTTTCTCTTGTATGATGCCTATGATAGTTCGGGAAGTTATTGGGAATGCAAAAGAACAAGATAATGAACGCAACAAAGCCAGCTGGCGCGCTAGAAATATATCAGGACGATTTTTAGGGAAGCATTTGGTGTGTTCTTACTTCAACAAAAACACCCAGCGCCATGTTGTCTTGCCATTTATCGTGCCACTGCAGAGTGGGCCAGTACATAGGGAAACAGCAAACGAAAGTGTCATGTAGACTGAGTATTTAGGATACTTTTCCAGTGGCACCATTTCGAACATGACAATAAACACAAGGGAATAGATTCCCGACGCACCCAGCCCTTGGAAGGAACGTAAAAAAAATCCTTTTGGCGGTAAGTAACAACTCAATTCTCAACGATAGATACTTATGCAAGCTACAGCTGATTCATGGACTGCGCTGCCCCGCACGCTCCTGAAAAGACAGTGAAGTAATAGTAGCTGATACGAGGATGGTCTTTCTTCTAACCTGGTCACTAAACTTGGCAATAATGAAGGCTGTAGGGACATTAACAACGACGGTGTCTGCATTAGGTATACTGACCAGTGTATGTGGATAGATATGCCATAACCACCTAACTATTGCGACCGAACTGCGAAAGCTCATCGGAAATTGAGATGAGCGATGTGCTGACAATCGAAATCTCAAAATTGACGAGGAAAATGCTCAAAATCAACCTGCCGTTGCTAAGATTACTCTTGAAAACTATTTGGATAGAAAAGCTTACCCTAGCGTAAGAATATGAAGCCTACACCTATAAAGGTAGCCAGTCGCTGGTGAGGCGTCGGAATGTCGCTGCTCTTCATTCTTTGCCCCGGCGCCGGCCACATTTCCGTCTAGCACGTGTGTCTGACATGGTGCTAGTTGGAAATCTGATTTTGCATACATTTTTGATCGATTTTAGAGATTTCCAGACGCAATACTGAGCATTGAAATTCATTCGAAGTGAATCAATATCTTCACAAAAAAGACGATGCGGCGTGTTTTGCGGCGTAGTCGAGAGCACCCCTCGGGACAGAATAACTGCCAAGTATACTACGGAGGCCGATTAACAGGTAAAGGGACAAAATTGTTTTGAAAATCAACATCATAATATTACAACTTTGTAATAACACTTTAGCAGCGCTATAAATTAATATTCTAATATAAAAATAGCGTATAGCAATCTTTATAATAAAATAAAATAATCGTGCTGGCTAAGGCAGCTGGCTAAGGCTGGCTGAGGTCGCTGGCTAAGGCAGCTGGCCGAGGTAGCTGGCTGAGGCTGGCTGGCCTTACTTGGTTACCTTAGCTAGCCAGCCAGCCAGCCTTAGCCAGCGACCTCAGCCAGCTGCCTTAGCCAGCGACCTCCGCCAGCACAATTATTTTATTTTATTATAAAATAAATATTATAATATTATAAAGATTGCTATACGCTACTTTTATATTAGAATATTAATTTATAGCGCTGCTAAAGCGTTATTACAAAGTTGTAATATTACGATGTTGATTTTCAAAACAGTTTTGTCCCTTTACCTGTTAATCGGCCTCCGTAGTATACGGTTAATCAAAAGGTGGTAAACGACAACCGTCTAATAATCTAAGCATCCAGGCCTCAATCTTTCAAAAACAATAGTGCGGCGCAGCACATACGAATTATCGACCCAGTAAACCTCCGGAATCTTCCTTTTGCCTGCACATAGTTTGCGTACTAACGGATATTTTTGATAACATATTGTTGTGAAGTGCAGACTACAAGAAAAATGGCGAAGGACACTATCACTGTATGTTGATTGCGTCTGCATCATCCATGTTTGACATTTGCGCAGATCGGCGGCTCCATCACGGGCTTGATGTGTGGAATCATGCTCAAGCACCACGGCTATAACGTAACCATACTAGAGCAAGAAGCCTCAACTTTCCGCCCAGGCTACAATGCTGGCATGAGATTAAGAGGCGAAGCGGGCGCCTTCCTCGAGGCACACGACCGCGCTGGCCGTGATATGGTAATTGAGGGGACATCTGGGGAGAATAGGCCTGCACCCCAACGCGGAATTACTCTTCGTAATACGAGCTGGGGTTTACTTGTCCGCGTGTTGCGCGCCAACTTCGACGGCGTGACGTCGGAAGCAATTCCAATTGCACCAGCCACACGCAAAGGCAGTGGGAAGACCATGTTCAAGAACGGCGTACGTGGCGTAAATCTCCAGGAAGTTGGACAGAAGGTGACTGTGGAGTATGAAAATATGGCCAAAGGTGCTAGCACTTCTTTATCTGCCGACTTGGTGGTAATAGCTGACGGGTCGACTTCAACCCTAAGGCGTACTCTGCTGCCCGATGTCAACCGAGACTACCTTGGGTACTTTTTCTGGAGAGGAACCGTGCCAGAAGAGCTTGTGGACGAGAAATGGAACAAGGTCTATCTGGGGAAAACAATGCTTGAGTTCTTGGACCAGAGCTACCTAATAATCTACACCATTCCAACCGACGAAGGGGACTTTAGTCCAGGGAAACGGCTTCACAACTGGGTCTGGTACACAAAGATGACCGAATCGCCAGAGATGAAAGACCTCTTTACCGATGTAAACGGTCTAGAGCATCGCGGCACGGTGCCATGCAACCTCGTCCGCCCAGAAGCTTGGGAAAAGCAGAAAGCCATCGGAACTTCAAAAATGTCTGAAGGACTTGCTGCCATTGTGTGCAAAACTTCTATGCCATTCTTAAGCAAATGCTACGAGGTTGCAGTGCCTCGAGCACAATTCTTCGGCGGAAAGGTGTTTCTAGTTGGTGACGCACAGACGACACTAAGACCAAATATTGGTATGAGTTCTGGGCATGCTGCTTTTGACTGCAAAACACTAGAGCAGGTTGTTGAAGGGAGGAAGACGGCAGAGGACTGGGAGAAGGCGGTGCTCAGATGGAGCGCAGGCCAACGGAAATACTCCCAGGCCATAGCATCCTATGGATTTGGCTCGAAATTCCAGGCTCTGTGGCATGCCTTGGGTTGGATTTTTTTGCTTCTTCGCCAGAAGCTAGGCCTAGCCTGAGGGTGGATACTCGTCGCTTCAAGACAGTCGTTCGATGATACTCGACAGGCTTACCGAGCATTGAATAAACACATTTTCTATGATTGCCGCTCGTTTATGATTTTGCGTAGATTGGCCATTCACATTTTGCTCTAGAAGTCCGCCTTCATCGGATCTCTTGCGACCTTGTTTCTGATCCTAGACTCCATCCATTCCTATTCCATCAGACTCCGTCCTGGGTGGGGAAACATGACCCACACTCGAACGCCATGGTGAGGCTGGGCAAACAACCGTCGACGGATTGAAACAAGTTTTCGGCATCTGGAAGTCGCTCTCCTCTTTGATGGTGGCAGCCTCGGGAACTTTTCTTTCATCTTCCAGGTCATTGGTCCAGCCAGCAAAAACGTTGATGAAGTGGAATCGCGCAACCACACTAAGGCTTCGTGAAACAAGCCACAGGCGCACAGCCGAGGTCGATTCCCGCGCACCGCCTCAGCCCTACGCACATCCCGGGGTGCCGTTAATCAATGTGGATCCTGGATCAGACGATACGAGAGCAGCCATGACAATTACTGGTAGCCTTCATTTCATTTGACTTTCGTTTGCTGGTCCAGCTGTGCCTTAGCGAAACGTCGACACCTGAATCCGGGAATGATGGACTGCAGTCAAGCTTTTTTCGCTTATGAGCATAATGTTGCTCGGAGTAGTAACTCATTTGGAAAGATGGATTTGTTTTTCGATCGAGAGAAGCCCTATTGTCATGGATGGGGATAGAACATGGGAGATCATATAAAACACGCCGTGGATCGCCACAGAATGGGACGTCGGTGTCTTTGCAACAACGCTTCGCTTCGTCGACTTACTTTCGCTTTTTGCTTGCCCCTATCACTCGCTGTGTTGACCACGTTTCATTCATTTACAGACTTATTTTCGAATCTTTTCATTCTCTAACAGCCTCGATCCGTCGTCATGAAGTACTCGACTGCTACCATCATTGCCTTGGCTGGCATCGGAAATGCCATGCCGCTTGCGCAATTCTCGCTTCCGTCATTCGGTCTACCTTCGTTCCCGAAGCCAACGGGCGGCTCCTCACTCGGTGATTTCAGCATGCCGTCCTTCGGGGGCCAGCCCGCCGCCACTAGTGCCCCCAGCGTTGGGGGCACCCCGCCAACCGGAGTGCAGCAATCGGCGGCTGCCCCATCCCAGACGGGATCTACAGGTGGTGGTAGCGTTGGATCGAACTGCACGCCCCAGGGCAGTGGTGGCGGGAGCACCGAAAACGGCGTCAGTGACAAGAACTGCTGTACCGACGTTACTGTCGTTTTTGCCCGAGGCACCGGAGAGTTTGGCAACATGGGTACCATCGCCGGTCCACCAATGGTCAAATCTCTGAGGGAGAAGCTCGGTGCTGAGAGAGTCCTTGTCCAGGGCGTCGACTATGCTGCCTCCGCGGCTGTGAGTATTCGAGGCCCCCTTTCTTCGATCATGCGCTAATTGAGCCATAGGGAAATGCAAACATGGGTCGCGATGGTGCAGCGGCGATGGCCGAGTCGGTCAAGGCAGCTCTATCCCAATGCCCATCGACCAAGGTGATCGTCTCCGGATACAGTCAGGGTGGTATGGTCGTACACAGTGCATTCTCTCAGGGCGTGGCATCGTCCGATGTCGCCGGCGCTGTCCTGTTTGGCGATCCTTTCAAGAGCCAGGCCGTCGGGGATTTGGCTGCGGATAAGGTGAAGCAATTCTGCGGAACCAGCGATACCCTGTGTGGCGGAGGAGATGTCCCCGGAGGACATTTGAGTTACGGTTCAGCCGCCGATGATGCTGCCGATTTCATCATCTCAGTCGCAGGGCTGGCTTAGAAGCCCGTTGCTTGAACAGCGCTTCTCCGTACAACACGCGCAGAACAAGGTGGCAAGCGAAAATGCCGCCGCCCGGTCTTTATTATTGTTCATATATTTATTGGAAATTATAGAGAAATCGCTACGTAGCACAATGCGCTTGGAATCAACGGTAGTACTCTGGAAATACCTGCTTCCGTGAAGATGCCCAGAGACCGTTAGTTATGATCGTCTGAAGCCTCCTATTAGAGGAACCCCGCCTCTACTTGAAACATGCGTGGGAGTAATCTTCGCTGGAAGTTTTATCGACTTAGTCCCTATTTGCATGCCAAGCGGCAATTCACTCATAGTTCTAGAACCTGTTATACGAATTCGGCCCTTTGGTGATTTAGGCGAAACTAGAAATAAGCGGGTGGCTGCAAGACCCCACCTTAACTGCAATGGACGTTCCTCATCTCATCAGCTTCCGCAACTGTGAACACTATCTTGAGACTCCATAGATAATATAATTGATACGCTTCAATGAATAGATGCGCGCTTTTTCCTGTGTTGGCGCTATACAACCTTTTCCTAGGTAGTTTCGCCTACGATCCTGAGCGCCTTGGCCAGCCAGGAAACGCCTCGTACGATTATATCGGTTCGTAAACTCTCGTGCATCCCGCTTTACCACTACCAACAACCTTTTACTGTCCACGATCTTACAAATTGTATTTAAAGTGATAGGAGGAGGCACTGCTGGTCTCGCTGTGGCGTCTCGTCTCTCGGAGGTCGCAACCGTCGCGGTCATCGAAGCTGGTGGTCTCTATGAACAAGACAATGGGAACCAGTCTATCGTACCCTACTATGGTCTTATCATGCCCTTCCTAGGAATTGCAGAAGATTATCCACGACAAACTCTCATGGATTGGGATCTTTTTTCCACCCCACAAGCCTCAGCAGGCAACCGTCGCATTCATTACGCACAAGGAAAGACACTAGGAGGCAGCTCTGCTATCAACACCATGGCCTATCATCGTGGTACTGTTGGATCCTATCGACTCTGGGCCGATATGGTGGATGATCAGAGCTACACCTTTGAGAACCTGCTCCCTTATTTCAAACGTTCGTGCACCCTCACACCACCGAACCTCCAAAAACGCAACGCCCCAAATGCAACCGTATTCTACGATCCTACAGCATTCGATAATTCTTTGAAGGGCCCACTTCAAGTTTCCTGGGGAAATTGGGTAGATCCTGTTCAGAGCTGGCTCGCACGGGCGTTGCAAGCGATTGGTCAACCACTGAGCCTGAGCGGACTAAGCAGCGGAGCGTTGGAGAGTGGGGCGTGGGTGCCAACAACAATCGACCCAAAATATGCTACAAGGAGTACATCTAAGAGTAGCTATTTCAGCTCGGTGGGGGGCTCTAATATCAGCATATACCTGCATTCACGAGCAACAAAGATCTTGTTTAACGACCGAAAGGAAGCAGTTGCCGTCTCAGTCTCCACAGACGGAGAAGAACATGTGCTCTCAGCAGCAAAGGAAGTAATACTCTCGGCGGGGGTATTCCACTCTCCGCAGTTGCTTATGCTTTCGGGTGAGTTTCATCGACATTCGCATCGGGCTTGGTGCTGATCATCACAGGAATTGGACCGGCCGCAACACTTTCAGCGCACATGATTGATCTCGTCGCAGATCTCCCAGGAGTCGGCCAAAATCTGTGGGACCAGATATTCTTCAACATTCTTCGCGGAGTCAACGTTCCGAACACTGGGACTTATCTAGCTACAGAAGTCCAGCGAAATGAAGCGGTACAGCAGTATCATTCCAATGCGGCAGGTCCATACAGCTCAGCTGGTGGATACCTTTCATTCGAGAAATTACCTCCAAAATTTCGTGGTGGTTTTTCGAACAGGACTGCGTCTCTACTTTCCCAGTTCCCATCTGACTGGCCTGAAATTGAGTACATCGCATCAGGTTTTCCCAGCGGAATCGAAAACCTTACCACAATCGGCGCTATAAGTGGAACCTTATTAACACCACTTTCGAGGGGCAGTGTTACAATCAACAGTAGCTCTGCTTTTGACCCGCCGGTGATTGACTTGGGTTGGTTGAGTGATGACGCCGATGGGGAGGTACTAGTAGCAGCATTCAAGCGTGTTCGCGAGGCATGGAACAGTGATGCGATCGCTAACATCACCATGGGCCCTGAGATCCTACCGGGAGATGCTGTTGTTACTGATGCAGACATTTTAAGTTACATCAAACAATCCGCACAGCCGATATGGCACGCTAGCTCCACGTGCGCGATGGGTAAGGTAGAAGACAAGGGTGCAGTCGTTGATAATGAAGCTCAAGTGATTGGTGTGAAGCGATTGAGGGTTATAGACAACTCTATAACGCCTTTTAGTCTGCCGGGTCATCCGCAAAGCTCTGTTTACATGTTGGCAGAGAAGATTTCTGATGGTATTATCAGCTTATCACCGGAATATGGCATATGATGGCGACATGATCAAGTCGTTCACTACATATAAGCGAACTTTCGATCGCTCAAGGACCGAAGATGATGAACTGTGCTGAGCTCTAATGAACATACAATCGAAAAAATACTGGAAATAATACAAAGCGCGCTAGGCGATGATTTCTTGGACCTCGTCCTGTTTTTCTTCATCTTGCTCAATGTCCAGGCCAAGAATACCCTGATCTTCCGCCCAATCCCATCTTACAGAGGGGCGAGTTGGATTTGCATCATCAAAATTGGAAGCCATGAACGATTTACGAACCTTTGATATCGTCCAACTAAAAAGATATTTCCAGAACCATGGTCCATATCCGTACCGGCCAAATTTGGGTGTTTTTTGGTACCATAAACGCACAGCATTTGTAATCCAGCCCGTCCACTTTCCGCTACTCTTTTCTGGCTTTCTGCCGTAGTTGAACGATTCTAGAAGTGCGCATCGCTCCTGGTGTGCCAATGCAGCGCATGCTATAGCAAGCGCAATGGAGAGAATGCCGAAGATGACCACGAAGGGAATCCACACTTGTGGCCTCGGGGTATCCCTCAAGACTGGATCTCCCGATACAGAAGCGTAAATTGTATAAATCAAGGTCATTAGCGAAAAGGAGACCAGATAACTCGACCGAAAACTGGTATAGCCTTTCAAAAGAATGCGGCTGAGGTGTGATGTACTGACGCATCGGCGAGGGAGCTTAGGACGCGTGGCGAGATCTATATAGATTTAACATTAGATTGGAAGCGAAACCAAGTAAATGGAGGGATCTTACCGCAGAGTAGAAGAAGCGAGGTATCATCAGAAATGTTCTCAACTTCTACAGGAGGCCATCGTTCTACGAGAGTGTTTTGGCGTTTCCATTTTGGAAGTCTACGGCCACCAGCTTCATCGCCCTCTACTAGTGCTGTGGCTTTGACATCAATCAGCCCACAATAGGATACGTGCAGACGCTCCATGTGCACCGTCTCATCTTTGCAATAACCCGAAATGGAAAGGTATGCTCCTTGCAGACGAATAGACTTTGCGTTCCAAGTCAAACTTGATAACAATCGAGTCGGCAACATCAGAAGCTTTCGGTCCATTGATTGTCGATAGTGAGGGTCGTGTGGCCCGTGGGGTGCACTGATGTCCAGCAATATCTGCAATTTGCGATTCAAGACTGTATAACGGCCAGTCATTCCGGCAGGTAAAAGCATAGTTACGAATTCATCAGACGACGCTGGAGTGACTAAGCCGCGCCGTGTGAGATTCATGTAGTGATTGGGGGTGAGCTCGCCATTTGGTTCGCTGGGGAGCCAGGTACAGTAGAAACCTGCCTTATCTGCCGGGTCGGCCTTGCCCGCAAACATCAAAGAGAGTGGCAAGGTCTGAATACTGCGCATCATGACAATCATACGCTGTAATCGCGGCAGTTTCATGATACTATCGGCATCGAAATCCAAGAGGTTCGCCATAATGAGATGTATGTCTTCTGCCATGGTCGTGGACCGTAGGGAAACTTCATTCCAACATCGCACAAGCAGTTCCCCGTGGTGTCGTAGTTCTCTAAAATTTGCCGATTTACTGATGAGACCGATGTTTCCGAATGCTCGCCCCGGATCAGGGAATGGTTTTTGGCAATGGTCTAGCTTCTCATTCTCGATGGATCCGTATGTACGCTGCAGAATGTGCCATACCCGTTGATACATGCTCTTGAAAATATAGCAATCCAGTGGATCTGTTGCTTGCGGGAATCTAAAAGACCCAGTGAAAAGTGGATGACGAGGACCTCGGGAAGACCACTGGGTAGTTATGTCGACCGCAACGTCTTCCAGTTGGAAGACCGTTTCAGGGCCCAAGGCTCCTTCCTGAAACGTCCAACTTCGTCGTGCCCAGGTACAAAAAGCGATTCGAGAGAGAACCTCTGTGGCGATGCTGTGATTGCTGACTTGGCCCTTGGGTAGGCTACCAGCTATCGAGATATTGAGCAGCTCAGCATCTAGCACCAGCACCTGGCTAGATCCAGCGTATATTGAAGCCATGTCGTTGATATGCGAGGTTCGTAAATTTGAAAATCTCTCCTCGACTGGTACACATAGGGTATCCATCCAGAACCAAGGAGTTTGCTTGATGAAGTCAAACCTAGATGCATCGAACCGGGTGCCTGCAAGAGTGACGCCAACCTCGTACTTTGGTAACGGAAGGCGTTGCAGCCATGATTTGAGCTTGTTCAGAGTGCAATATGGAAGGCTGTTTGCCGAAGGGTTGCCAAATCCATCGGCCCACACATGAGAGATGGCAACATATCGGCTGCAAGTTGTACGCTCGCAGACCATGATTTCAATATCCCCATTTTTGGTTTCCACCAAAGAGATCAGCGGTATCTTGCCTTTTGCGATGATTTTGGTGATGGGATCGACTGGCGCAGATATGTGGGTGCATGCGCAGTCTTGCGAAGTGTGCTTGGTCAGGTATTGAGAAGCTGCAGGCGCATTATCAGCAACGCAACGGTTGGTCCCAGAGCAGGCGTAATGGCTTCGCTCATGGGGCTTTACGAGCTGAGAAAGATAATTGCATATACTGTAATCGTAGGACTTGAGCACTTGTCGTATCTGATGGGGACACCAGTTGTTTTTCTTCATGCGGTTTACTAGAACTTTGGATGTGTGTGTAGTGCCTGTTGGGCCATATGCAAGTGGCTTTGGGTTGATGACTCTGTCATATGCGTCATGCTTTCGTCTCATTGGGTCGCGGGCCGACTTAGCCATCGAATCGGTTGAAGACAATGGCTTATACTTGGCCATCAATCGAGCCAGTTGGCCAAGATACGGTGGCGCAGATTCTGACATGGGCTCTTTCCAGTCCTCATGTATCTCTAAAAGTAGTGTTGAGAAGGCTGATATGAGTATCCTGACGGCAAGGGTACTGTGTGCCAAAAAGCTCGCCCTAGTGATTCCAGACGATTCAAACCGCTCACACCATGTTGCTGCGCAGAAGAGTTTATTGTAAGAATCGTCCAAGAACTCATCTCTCTCTTTCTTATGCCATTGGCTAGCTCTAGTGATGTATGCGCATAGGAGGTCTCCAAGATGACGGTTGTCATTCGTGATGATTGAACTTTCAACGTCGGATTTGGTAAAATGTCGGCCTAGGAGCTCAGACAATAGCCCCAGATACAACCATGATATTACCAGCTGTTGAAGCTCCTGGGGGGGTCTGTCAAGATCGAGATTGTCGTTTTTTCTAAACTGATGCCTCTGGTAAAAATCGTCGAATCCTGCGAAATCGTATGGTATTATATCAATTTCTGATAATTTGATGGCGAAGGAGTCCTTTTGCGCCTCTCCAAGAGCGATCTGCAGCATTTCTGGAGCCATAGCGAGCTGCGAAAGGTGACCATGTGAAAGAGATAAGAATCGAGAAGATAGTGACGGGACAAACAATATAAGCCTGAGGAGATGAGGGGGGTTGGGGCGCAGCCGTGTTGGCCCCCAAGGCGTTCCACATCGTATCAGCCCCTGTAACTTTGGTGGCTGAGTCGAGGCTAAGTGCCTTTGAAACGCAGGGTATGCATTCCAAGCCGAATAAAACTAGAAAATGATCGCCGACTATCACTGTAACAGGGAGAGTAAGAGCAAATCCAGTTGATTGTGTCTGAAGCCTACAGTGAAGGTATTTGTTCGGATGTCTGTCATCCATAGGCCAACACGGATCCTGTTTGGAATTAGATCGGATAAGCGGCACTTTTCGCCATTCCAAAGTCAGCAAAGTATTGTCTTTTTCAAGTCAGATAATTAGTAATATCGGATACTTCTATCCAGAAGAGTGGTTTTGCTCGGTAATTTATTGACACTAAAGTGGTAAGTACAATATTTTGTACTGCGATTGGTTTTGTTGACCCCGGCTATCACGTTCTTTATGAATGCGACTCTTGCCTCTGATACATTTAAAGAGTTTGTAGTCTATTAATATTTGCGTCAAGTTTGCTTACGGCTCAAAAATATCTCGGTGTTGCGCATAAACTCCCTACCCGCACTTTGGGCAAGCGGCCAGACTGGGGGAACACCCTCTCGTCTGATAGTCAAGAGAAGTGATATTTATATTCAGATGAAAAGCTCAACGCTCAAGTCTTTCATACGTGTTATTCACGCCGTAGATTGGCAAACTCATGGGATGGATGTACACTGCTGTTTATTTGTAGAAAAAATCGACTCTGCGTCTTATTGAAGCTCGTACTAGAAGGTGGCGTCCTTTTTGCAAGATATCTCGCTTCTAGGAGTTATCTATTGGTAACTCAGAGATGCAAATTATTGGAAGAAGTGAACAAATTCTCGAGTGGCTAATTGCTACTAGCAAAGAGATTTCTTGGGATATTTGTTCAACTCCTGTCGGGATTTGACATGGCTTCTAACCAAAGTAAAACCCTAACTTTCCTTGACCGTTCTTTGTACTGGCAATCTTCTTCCCTGTCACGATCGTTAGTCAATATCATGCACAACGAGGAGCAAACATACATTTCTCCCATGTCATCGGATCTGCGAGCTCAGTTGCCTGAAACGCGACTCGACCCACCCACGCGGTGACAAGAAAATCCAAATCCTTATCCTCGAGATGAGTCTTAATCTCCAGCCGAGTTTTCGTAGGGGAACCCTTTGTCCCTGCGACAATCTCGCCTTCTTCTATCGCCTCTTCTACCTCCAAGGCCATGATTTTGCCCTTTGCATTAAGCCACACCCAGGCGACCGACGCGCCATGCCCGGAGGGAAGGTGTCCCTTCAAAGCTCCCCTTAACCCTTCACCGGGCTCGCATTTCCACTCCACATTATCTTCGAACTTGACCTTCCAGCTCTTTCGCAGCGGCCAGCGATGCAGATAGGCCTCTTTGAAGCATTTCTTCTCGATGCCTTCGAATGCTACTGCGTACCCTACAACTTGGAACCATGTGGGCTTGATGTCATAAATGTGAGCCCGGCGATACTTGATGCGCGGTCCACCTGGGGAGCTGCGCGGCGGCGAGGGTGGGACATCGAGCATGGAGAAGCTTTTTCTGCGCGGCTCCACCGTTTGCTCTCCCAAAGCCTTTAGATATATACTCTCCTTCGGACTCATACTTTGTTTGACATGATCTAGTTCCTTGGAAGCTTCATGCGATGAAGAATCTTCCTGCGCCGTCCTTTTGGTATCATCCGACGCGCCTGATTCGCATGGTTTGCCGATAAACTTTTTGATGCCTTTGCCATTCCCATCTTTTTTGTCGGCGGCCTCATTCTCAGGGTCAACGTCGTTTTGAATTCTGAATATGAACTTCTCGACGGCTACGACTTTCGCTTGGCCTCTTAGCACAGGCTGCGATAGCTGGTACCGAGTACGGGTAGGGTTATCGGGGGAATATATGCGCGTTTCATGGATCACAAAACAGTCATGCTGGACGGATTTACCATTGCCCTGCGAGGAGTTGCTTGCGGGTGCTTGAATGTAAGGCGGCGGGTCGTCTGAAACTGGGATTTGGGCTGAAGTTGATTGAGGCATGTTGCAGGTTGAGGCTTGGGCGAGCTCAGAGGGGATCTTGATCAACGATGTAGACGCATCGTCCCTGTGAACCTCAAGTGGGGGCAGTGATTCCTCTATATGCGATGAGAGTGCGATGGGAAAAGGGACTGTTAACGCATAGCCCAAAAGCCAAGACCGAAGGAGAGACCGGCCACCCGTATAGCATCAGGCTTTGCAAGTCATGTTCGAAGGATGCGGTTCACCGGCCAAGCCAAGCGGGCTAAAGTAGATATTGGCCGTGTTTAGACACGGAAAGGGTAGTAAGAAGGACGCGCCAATGCGGGCAGAAAGTAGCCTTGGGAAAGCCTTGGATAAGAATTTTCCGCGAACCAGCCTAGCGCACATAGGTGGGCATCGAGACAACACGAACCCTTCGTCGTCTCGTTAGTAAATATTTCCTGCACAGTTTTCTCAAAGGTATTGATTCACGGAAAAGCATAAAGTGTGAATTCTTGCTCTTCGTGTACATATTGTCTTCTACCTCAATCTCACTTGGGCCTGAGGACGCTCAAGTGATATCCATGGAAGACATCAGATTCAAAAAACCAAAAGATGAATTCCTAAGCATCGGCATTCAAACTTGGCATAATGAATGCTCTGCGACTGAGGATGCATGCTCCGGGAGACAGCGGGCCAGCCTATCGTATTCCAGGCGGTCGTGCCCAGGCATGCGTAGTCGTGCTGATACATGCGCGCAGGCTGTGATCATTGCGATGGACCGAGGAGCTCGTCTCAATCAGAAATACACGACTCCCTGGTCAATGATACTACCGAACACCTAATCATGCTTGTTTGTAAACAGCTATATCGCTCCCAGCTACGAATTGGTTAAGCACCTCGGCGGAGCGCAAGCTTGAAGCGCGTCTAACGTCATGATTGCAGGAGCTCCCCACTTCTCCCCATACCCACAGCCCGCGATGGACTACTCCAAACACTTTTCATGTTCAACAATAGTCGAAAGTCGACATTGAAAACCGCCATGAAGCTCGACCCCGAAGTCCTCAAGCTGCTGAAGCTTGACCCGGAAAACACAACGGTGTCCTCCGCTGGCGGGGGAGGATGCAGCTCCGCGTCCACGTCCAAGATAACGTCCAAGCTCGAAGATGGCACCGAAAAGCTGTTCTTCATGAAGACTGGACGAGGCAAAGATGCAGAGACCATGTTTGAAGGTACTCGCATCCAAGCCATGCATCTGAAGCACAAGGGCTGACCAAGCAGGCGAGCACGCTTCCCTCAACGCCCTCCACAACGCCGTGCCATCGCTATGTCCCCAGTCGTTCGGCCATGGAAAATTCTCATCAGAGCCCTCGAAATCGTTTCTCGTCACCGACTACTTGAACCTCGCATCGCGTTCCGCCTCCAAACCATCCGCCCCGTCCCTTGCCGCCAAGTTGGCAAAGCTCCACACCACGCCCGCCCCGACACCAGAAGGCTACGGCAAGCCCATGTTTGGGTTTCCAGTCACAACATGCTGCGGAGACACACCGCAGGATAATTCGTACAAGAGCTCCTGGGCCGAGTTTTACGCGGAGAATCGACTCCGCTTTATCCTGCGGCGGGCGGAGAAGTCGAACGGGGTGGACAAGGAATTGCACACTCTGGTAGAGATGACGGCCTCCAAGGTGGTCCCACGATTGATCGGCGACGACTACCTCAACGGCGGGAAAGGCATCACGCCCGTGGTGGTGCACGGCGACCTGTGGAGCGGCAACGCGAGCGTCGGAGCTATCGGAGCCAAGGGCGGGGAGCCAGAAGAGGTCGTGTACGACCCCAGTGCCTGCTACGCGCACAGCGAGTTCGAGCTGGGCATCATGAAGATGTTTGGCGGGTTTGGTGGAAGCTTCTTGAAGGAGTATCATGAGCTGTGCCCCAAATCCGAGCCTGTTGGTGAGTACGAGGATCGCGTCAAGCTGTATGAACTATACCACCACCTGAATCACTACGCGCTTTTTGGAGGTGGTTATAGGTCGGGGGCGGCGAGCATTATGAAGAGTCTGGTGAGGAAATATGGCGCGTAGTCTCAGATACATGGTCCTATTGCATTCCCTCCGAGATCAAGTTATAAGGCTGGGCATCGACATGGGATGTAATGTAGTAAACATCAGGGTACACATAATGTAATGCTTTGAATTGTAACTTCTATTAGAGCGAAGGCTGGCATGCCATGTTTCAGACATCAATGGGAGATGGAACTTGTGAGATGTACGTTTCCAGAGGTGTCGTGAATACTTGGACTCGAAAGCCTCCTCTTGTTGTCTTCAAAGGACACCAAGGCAGCTTTGGCTGAAGGAATCCCTGACCCATGGTCGAGAATAATGACTGCATGAAACCTTCGCACATGTTATTCCTGCAGCCAGCCCCACCAGATCTAAATGACGTCGCCGGTCTCGGAAGTCCAACCGAGCGCCGGTTCCAAATCCCCCGCGCTCGGCGATTCGGAGCGTCCAGGTCCTCGAACTACCCCTCCACCCCACTTCGAGACGTCTGCCATCCAGAGCTCCAGTTCCACCAGTGCTACCGCAACCAAGATGCTGATCACCGAAACACACAAAGACATCCCCACCCAGGCGGGTGGTGACATGAGTATGGACATGGCAGAAATGTTCTCCAAGAAGAGTGTTCGGATCTAACCGCCTGTCAGGGGTTTTCCTCTTCCACCCGACCATCCCGAACTATCCCAAGGCCAAGTTCCCAGGCGTTGTTGTCTTTAGTGAGATCTACCAGGTATGGGAATATCTTGTTAGCTCTTGGCCATCATTTCCCCGTTCAATTGGAGTCTAATGTCTCGTTTTCGAAATCTTGTTTAGTTTGATACTTTCTTTTTTTCTTCATCATTCGATCTAGCATCAGCATATCAACACATGCCATACACCTGGTGTTTGGTCGCAGTTCAAGCTATGAGGAAGATGAAGAGCCCTACAAGTACAGTTCTCTAATCGCAACCCAGGTCACCGGCCCCGTGGCACGTTTCGCCCGCCAAATCGCCTCCCAAGGCTACATCGTCGCCGCACCCTCTTCCGTAAGACTCCAACCCATCCTCAACATATTCCCTCCAAGAAGCATTCAATCCCCGTCCGGCCACCATATCGAACCATCCTACAAGATGTCCTCTGACCTCATAAAACTCAGTACCACGAATTCACTGGCCCCGAACCACTCGCCTACGACGGCCCTGGCACCGACGCTGGCAACGAATGGAAAATCACAAAGCAAGTCTCGGCCTACGACGAAGACGCCACTCTGTCCATCGACCTCCTCCTCTCGCTGCCGACATGTAACGGCCGCGTTGGTGCAACTGGTGCGTCCAAAACCCCCTACTCTCCGTCTACTTGCTACCTGGCCCTCTCCTCAAATCAAACTCTGCTTTACGGAAGAAGAAGAAAAACAACAACAACAACAAACTAACCCCCCCAACCATAGGAATGTGCCTCGGTGGCCACCTTGCCTACCGCGCCGCCCTCGACCCCCGCCTCACCTCCGCAATCTGCTACTTCGCCACCGACATCCACTCGTCGACCCTCGGCGCTGGCAAACGCGACGACTCGCTATCCCGCGCCCGCGACATCAAAGCCGAACTCGTCATGATCTTCGGCAAAAACGACACCCACGTGCCACCCGCGGGCCGCGACCTGATCCGCAAGACGCTGCACGAGGCCGGAGTCACGTTTAGCTTCTATGAGCCTGCTTGGGCCCAGCATGCGTTTATTAGGGATGAGCTGAGCAAGGGGAGGTATGATGCGGCGTTGAGTGGCATCTGCTTTGAGATGCTCAAGGAGTTGTTTGGGAGGACCCTCAGGTCCGACCTTGGGCCTAGGGATGGCAAGGAGCTCGAGGTCGAGGATGTGTGTTGATAGGCATGTCATGTCATGTGCTATGCCATGTTAGCATCAGGCGTAGGAGCGTTTTTTGTCGACTAGCGACACAATCCCACAAAAGAGACATGCACGCATCACTCGAAACAGGAGAGGCATGGCATTGAAGTGGGCACTATCATTCATTATCCTCATCCCAAAGCTAGCAACCCTATACGGGTATCATCTTATCCCGAATGCTCCGATCCTGCCCTCTAACACCCCAATTTCATGCGGTGCACGCGAAAGCCTACTCGATCGGTCTGCATGTCGTCGTCGTCTTCATTGTCAATCCAGTGCCCGGAAGAACTTTTTTTTTCGGTTTCGACGCCAAACCCCGCCCCTGGGCCCGATGTCGTGGTGATTACCATCGTTTGTCGTTCGTGCAAGTCGTATCAATGATCTCATGCCTCGATACGCTCGTAGAACAAGATGTAAGCCACCTTGTTGTCCCTCATGCTCTCCTTGGGGAGCGGGGTCCGCTTGCCGGCCGAATTGGGCTTGGCCGCGCCGTTCACCATGCCGGCCAGCTTCTTGGGGTCCTTGGACTTGTCGGTTCCATTGACCTGGCTCCATCCGCCCTTTTCGACCTCATCGTGGCCACCGTCCAGACCAACTTGCTCGTAGATGTTCTTGCTCTTGGTAGCGTCACTCTTGTGCTGCTCAAGGGCAGCCGCGAGGACCTTGGGGTCCTCTTCAGCACCGCCTTCGGCCACGTCCTCGGCACGGACGCGACGAATAACGGTGTCATCCATGCGGATCCATTCGCGGCCTTCCTGTCGGCGGAGGTCGACAGTGTAGTGACCACCGCTGGCATTCTTTCCGTGGTGGTAGACGACCCCGGTGAGTCTGTAGCGGGGCATGCCGCCACGAACACCGAAGCCTCCGCGCTTGTGTGGTGGGAACACTTCCTTTGGAAGCTCCAACTCCAATGGGTAGCCGACCTTCTTCCAAATCTTTTGAGGGCCGTTGACGTCATAGTGGAATCGCTTGAGGTGGAGAATGAGGACCGGCGGCAGGGTCTCGATGAAGACTTGCTTGGTGGAGGCACGAGCACCGCGTGTGGTGCTGTCCAAGGTTTCGAGGTGAGTCATGGCCTTGAGGGCGTCGGAGATGTTGTGGACCTCTGGCGCGCCGATATCCAACTGGAGAGGCTGGTAGGGTTCAAGGGTAACAGAGGGCTTCTCGCCCGGCTTCTTGTATTCCGAGCGAAGCTTGCCGCCAAAGATCTTTGTAACGGGGCTCTCGACCTCAATGGCGCCAGATGACTGAGTAATGGCAGCCTTTTGCTTGGGACCAACCTCGAGCCAGCCACCGTCGACGGAGCCGGATCGCTCGCTCTTTGGCGATGTCGCGGCATCGGCAGCTGGGGTAGAGCGGCCGGTCTTGATGATGTGGGCACACTCATCGTGGAGCCCGGCAAGGAGGAAGCCCAGGAACTCCTCCGCGTCTTCTTGCTGGCCACGCTTCATGTTGTCGAACCGGGGCAGACGCTTGATAACATCGTACACGTACTCGGGAGTCAATGGGTCGCCATACTGCTCCAGCTCGTTGTCCTTCAATCGAAGACGGAGTTTCTCGGTAGAGTTGGCCGAGTCGATGACTTTGAAATCACGCATAAACATAATCCTTGCAAGGCATCAGCAGGGTTGAGGGGTTATGGTCACACATCACGGAGACTCACATGGCATCTACGAGCGGCGTCTCAGACTTGAAGCTATGCACAGCGCGCTTTGCAACCTGATCAAGAAAGTCGTAGAAGGGGACGCAGAAGAGAAGCACTTGAAGGATCTGGGATTGTCAGTCTTGGTGCGCACAGTGGGCCGGGTCATACCTACAGAATTCATATAACACAAGTTGCCCGTATTTACAAGGCCACGGGGCTCAAGAAAAGAAAGCTTTTTATCGGATTCTACAGAGAAAGACGCGAGAACATCGGCGAGCGTGTTGCTCTTTGGTGCCGTTGGACCGTTGGTTGCGACGACGCCGTTGGGGACGGCGGGTGCTTGTGCCACGGGAGGGGGGTTCTTGGAGCGCAAGAGAGCCGCCCACGATTTTGGCTGGGCTGGCGTAGGAGGGGAGGCCTTGGGTGCCTCGTCGACGGGGCCGGCGGTCTCCTTGGTGGGGGTGGTGACATCCTCTCGCTTCTTGGAGTCTTCCTTGTCCGCGCCCGATTTGGCAGACTTTTGTGTGGAGACTGCGCTCGGGGCCTTGGCTGATTTGATGGGAATCAGAGGCACCGCGGGCTTGGTGGAAGTGCGGGTGTGGGAGGCAGCGGGAACTGCGGTACGGGTGGCCGAGGCAGCCATTGACGATGATGCTGGGACTGTGGGCTGCGTCGAGTCCACCTCGGAGGGAGGGTGCGATGTAGATGGCGTCTCCACCGCGTCAGCCTCTGATGGGGCGGCAATGGTGGATGACTGTGACTCCTCGAGCTCCTCGCCCGACGTCTGGCCAACCTCGTCGGCGAGGTCGTCTGGCTTGACGGTCTCGTCGTCGGCAGCCTGGCCGCGGGTGGGCAGGGCGAGGCCTTCCTTCTGGGCCTGCACAGGGGCCCTGCGTCGCTTCTTGGTGGAGGTGCGCGGGGGGAATGGCTGGTCCGGGACGGAGAGCCAGGGCAGGGCCGGGTAGAAGGGCATGCGGACGGCGGGCAGCGGGGGGGACGACTGCATGGAGACGGCAGGCGGCCTCGACACGTGCGGCTCTGGCGGCGGCGGGGTCGCGACGGCCATGGTGGTCGGCGGGGTGGGCGAAGACAGGTGCGTCTGCGAGGTGACGGACGGGGTCGAGGGAGCCTGCTGGGGCGTGGCCATGCGCTGGACGGGCACGGGGGGCGTGCGGGAGTGGACGATGGGGGGCGTCTGGCCCAGCGAGCGGTTGACGGGGGCGGGCGCCATGGGGGCCATGTGCAGGTGCGAGGAGACTACGACGGGCGAGCCATGAGGCTGGAACTGGCGCGGGGGCATCTGGTACTGGTGTTGATGCTGGTGCTGGTGCTGGTGCTGGTGCTGGTGCTGCGGCTGGTGGTAGGGGTTGTACCACTGCTGCTGCGGGTAGGGCGTCGCGTGCGGCGGGCCATAGTGGGCCTGGGGGTGGTGGTAGGCGGCGTAGGGGTTGTGCGGGTGGTAGTACTGATGGTCGGGCTGCCTACGCCCCTGGTGCTGGTGCATGGGGACGGTCGGCGGGATGCCTGGCATCATGGGCGGCAGGCGGCGCTGTTGCCGTCACGGTCGGGCGCCGGCCAGAGACCAAGCGGCCAACGTGAGGCAACGGGGTGGGCGCGGAGGGGGCGGGATGCGATGGCGATGGCGGGCGCGATGGGGGGGAGAGGGCCCGGCCGGTGCGCTCGAGAATTATTGCTGGGGTCGCGCTGGGTGGGACGGAGGCGCGTGAGCTGGCGCGGGCATTGTATCAGCACATGGTGGGGAGCCCGGCGGAGAGGGCGGGGAGGACGGAGAGGACGGGGCGCGGAGGAGGAGGAGGTCGCGTTGAGAGAGAGGGAGGCGGGCGGGGGAGGGCGAAGGGCGGAGGGCAAAGGCCGGTGAAGGACGACGACGAGGATGAGAGAAGGCGGCGACGGCGAGGCTGGTCTGTGCGCCGGGCGAATCTCGGCAGCGGGCGGGTGCCTGGGGATGGGATCTCGCAGCGGGCTGGTGGAGGGCGTGGAGGGCAGTGCTGGCTGGTCGGGGGAAGAAGGAGGGAGGAGGAGGAGGAGGAGGAAGAAGAAAAATGGAATATCCCAATCTTCTTGATTCGGTGTGTGCTGTGGGTTGGCGGCACCTCTCCCCCCCCGCCACCTCCCACTCCACCAGGCACCGCCCTCACGTGATGACCCAGCATCCCCCTCACGTGATGTGACGCCCTGCACCCGACGATCCAGCCCCGGCCCGCCGCTCTCTGACTCTTCCCCAAGTCCCATCCCTTTGGGGAAGACTCCAAACTCGCCACAATCCACCCAATCGCCGCCTGTCCACGCCCGTTTCCTTTCTCTCTCCGGCCTCTCCCATCGCCGCCCGACCGCGTCCTTTTGCTGCCTTCACCTCCCTCGCCCTCCGCACCCCGGGCGGAGCCATGTCGAATCCGCCGTCCATCCCGACCTCGTCCAAAGCCGCCGCCCCGTCTGGCCAGCTCTCGCCCGCCCAGGCGCAGCCCGGCTCCGTCGCGACCGGCGACAACTACGGCCAGCGTCGAAGCGGCGGTTTCGGCGCGGCCGCTGCTGCGCGATCCTCTCCTGCGCCCAGGAACAACCAGCAGAGCAAGAAGCAGCACCGCAACGCCCGCCGACCCCAGCAGTCGAATGAGGATGCCATTGCAGAGTCGGTGAGTGTGTGCGTGCCCCTTGCGCCTCGCCCTGTCTTACCTGTCCCCCAGCTCGCCATGCGTCCCTTCAACAGCCGCAAGGGCCAGACGTCCATCACCCACCTCATGAACTTCAGCCTCCCGCCGCGCCCCCACCACGGCCACAACTCGCACGCCCACGCCAGGGGCTACCGCAGGAATCCCACCTGGGGCCTGGGGTCGGGCTATCACGCCATCGACAAAGCGAGGTACATGCTCCTCGGCGGCAACCAGGCCACCGCAGTCGCCTCTCCATGAACCTGAACCCCGACTGACCCCTCCCAGATACGTCCACGCAAACTACCGCTTCATCGTGGACCCGCGTGGCGACTATCGCGCCCAGGGCGTCGACGCCGATATCCATCTGGACTGGAATAGTGTCCTGCAGATCATCGCGTCCTCGCAGTCGCAGGATGCATCGTGCCCCATCTGCCTGGGGACTCCGGTAGCCCCGCGCATGGCCAGGTGCGGCCACATCTTCTGCCTGCCCTGCCTCATCCGCTACATGCACTCCGAGGACGAGGGCAAGCCCCCTGAGAAGCGGGCCCGCTCCAAGAAGTGCCCCCTCTGCTGGGACACCATCTTCATCTCGGAGACGCGACCCGTGCGCTGGTACGTCGGTCAGGAGGGGGAACCGCCGCGCGAGGGTGGTGACGTCGTGCTTCGCTTAGTCATGCGCTCTGCAGGAAGCACCCTTGCAATGCCGCGGGATGGAGCAGATGCCCTTGGCAACGAGGAGGACATTCCCTGGTACCACGCCGCCGAAGTCATGGACTATGCCCGCGTCATGAGGGGCGGCGAAGACTACATGGCCGAGCAGTTTGACCGCGAGACCCAGCAACTGCTGCAGCAGGAGCAGGAAGACGAGCTCATGTTTGGCGAGGACAACAAGGAGTGGTTCAAAAAGGCACTGCGCTCCATCCAGGACGCGAAGGAGAAGGCGAAGGGCATTGGAAATCCGCCCGAGCCCGCCAAACCCGCAGAGCCCAAGCCGAAGAAGGCCCCCATCATCTATCACGACGAATCCGAGTCGCCAGAAATGTACCTCATCCAGAATGCAGCAAAATCCGGCCAGAGCCTCCCGTCGTCGTCTCACACCCCGGCCCCCGAAGCCTCCACAGACCAGCAACAGGACGCTCCCTCGACAAGCTCGCGGAAGCTTTCCGTTTCGTCCCAAGCCTCGAGGACGAGCCACGGCGCGATTGGATCGACGCTAGCCGAGATCCGCAACCGCCAGCAGCACGACCACAACCACACCCCGTCCGAGTATTTCTTTTACCAAGCTCTCTTGCATTACTACCTTTCACCGCTGGACATTCGCATTCTCAAGTCTGCGTTCGGCAGCTTTGCTTCGTTCCCCTCGACCATTCTTCCGCGAGTCGAACGAGTCTCCACCGGCCATGTTGTCGATGACGACCTTCGAAAGCGCACCAAATACCTTGCACATTTGCCATATGGATGCGAGGTTAGCTTTTTGGAATGTGATTGGACAGATACGGTTGCGCCAGAGGTCTTGGAGCGCTTCAAGCCCGAGATTGAGAGGAGGCGCAAGAGGCATCTAGACAAGGAGACCAAGGAGGAAAAGGCTCGCGTTAGGGCTGAAAAGGCCGAGTACGCCGAGTTTGCATCAGCCAGGAGGAAGAGGTCCAGCATATCGGACAAGTTTTCGGCCGATGATTTCCAGCCTCTGGCGTCTAGCAGCTTCCCAGAGGCGTCATCCGCCGTGGACGTGGAGGGCACATCATCATCATCACCGCCCTGGCCAGCACGCCGGGGCGAGGGTTTCGCATCGCTTGCTTCACCATCAACCAGTCCATCGCAGCCTCGTACCGTCTGGGGAACCGCAGCCGTGGCTGGAACGTCGCCCAATCTCTTACCGCAGCACCACGATGGCCCCTCTGTTGACGATGGATGGCTCCAGGGCTGGGAAAAGGACTTATTACAAGAGGAAGAATTGATTGCCCAGGCACAGGCCATGTCGTTGGGCGAGGAAGAGGCCCCCAAGAAGCAGGGCGGCGGCAAGAAGAAGAAGGGAAAAAAGATCACTCTGATGAGTACAAATGTACGAAGGGGGGCATGATGTTGTTTGCTTGCCTTGCTCTTACTTCAGCTGGGATGGATTTGGTGTTGCCCTGCCAATCAGGCAATGGAGATGCGTTGCCATCCCATCCAATATCACACTGTTCAATTGGAAGCCCACGTCCCTGCCATCTTCATCTTTTTTTTTCCTCGTTGCCATCATCACCGTGACGTCCCAACGACGGCCTCGCCCGCCTCCCCAAAGTCCTGCCCAATCCCAATCCCCAGCCCCGCCCCCATCAAAATGCCCCCCTGATCCAGCGCCGGATGCTCCAATCCCGCGAGATGCATCCACGGCTCCAGTCCCTCGGCCCACACCCGCAGCGCCTCATCCACATCCAAATACGAGTACTGCAAGTCGTAAAACTGCGTCGGCAGGCTGCTCATCTCCCTCGGTAGCCTATGCTCGGCCGTCGCCGTCCTTATCACCTTCTCCAGCCTGCGCGCGTAGGGCCAGCGCAGCCCGCACGTCTTGAGCGCGTACACGAGCAAATCGAGGTTCCGGGGTATCTCTACCGAGAGCAGCTTCGCGTGCACGAGGAAGAAGCGCGAGCTGGCTAAGATGGGGGATATGACGAGCGGGGACAGGTTCTCGAGGTGCGTGTCCGAGACGGTGCGGAGTGTGGCGGTCAGCGAGTCGCAGGCGTCGAGGCAGCGCTGGATCGCGTGGTACCAGGGCCCCTGGGCTTCCTCGAGGCCGGTCGGGGGTAGGGCGAGGCGTTGGTAGAGCGATATTGTCGCCCTGGATGGTAGGGGGTTAGCCAGCGTTCCGCCCGGCGTGGCGTAGGAGGAGGAAGAGGAGGAAGGAGGGGACGTACAAATCCAACGCACACAGCGTCAACACAACATTAGCATCATACGCGCCGCCACTCTCCCTCTCGAGCCTCGTCCTCGCAACGCCAAACTTGGCCCGCCAGTCCAGCAGCCGTGCGTCCACGGCCTTGCACTCGGTCTGCCAGCGCACGCGCTCCGTCGCAGACTGCGTGTCGAACGACTGCTGCAGAAAGGCGTGCACGTGGTACAGCTCGTTGGTGACGAGCGTCACGTAGAGCGTGTACGCGCTGTTTTGCTCCGAGTCGCCGAAGGAGAGGGCGGAGAGGACGGCCGAGGGGTACGACCACATGGTTTCGCTGCAGGGGAGAAGCCCGGTGTGCGAGGGGGTGCTGAGGTGGAGGTTCCAGGCCGCACCGACGGTGGAAGAGCCGTCGAGGACTGTGTTGCATGTCAGTCGTGGAGGTTGTCGAAGGGGGAGGATGGGAGGTACCTTCGGTCATCCAGTATGCCCGTATCTTCTCTTCGCGGTTCACGAGGGAGACCGGAAGGGGGAGCATGCGTGGGGGGAGGGTGGAGACTTGGTTGAAGTTGTCGCAGTGGTGGGCCACGAGGTCGCGGAGGCCTAGCTGAGTGCCCATTCTACCAATGATGCCGTCAGTATCCATATCAACCGTTTAAAAACCAGGGTTGCCCACCGTTTAGCCAGTGCTATCAGGTTCCAAAACTCGCTCAGCCGTCCAGCGCCGTAGTCTCGTATCGTCAGTATCAGAACTGCCTGCAAGGATTGCAGGGATAGCTGCGAGATGGCCTCCATGACGACCTGGCCGCGCAAGTCGTCGGATAGGTTCTTTCGCTGGTCATTGGTCAAGGAGTCTGAATGGTAGGAATGGGGTATGGTGACGGCGGAAATGGCCTTGAAGACGATGTAGTGTACGGTGCTCGCGAGTATGGGGGAGGTATGAAGCACTTCTAGCAGTGATGGCCCGTGTAGGATCGGGAACCAGGGATGGTATTTTTCAAACCATGCCTTGCACAGCTCTTCGAGGATGCTGTTGGACAGCGGGTCGAAGTCCGAAGGAGAACATCGAGCACTATGGGGGCTGATGTGGGCAATGTTGGCTGGGACATCGGGGAGGGAGTTCTCGGAGGAGCTCGACGTTGGTATGCTCCCGAAATCTACCGCCGTTGCTTGATCTTCGGAATCAATTAGCTTTCGGGCCCATTTGAGATGGTGGATGGAGCATACTGGACCGGTCTGCTTTCAGCAGCTGCACCTCTTGCTCAAGCTTTGCTGGAAAAAGTTAGCTCCGATTAATTGAAGAGCGGCATAACGACGGTGGATAGCTTTGGTGATGGTGACCTCTTTTCGTCCAGGATGGCAGCATAATTGCAGGACAGGTCGGCCCAGCACGTACTGGGCAATACTTTGGCCCACCATGTAGATTGTCAAAAACAAAAGCATGCAGAAACCTACCCAAGCGTTCTTCAAGTGTAGATACATAGCCAGCCCGTAGTCCCGGTTTGTTCTTGACGACGACTGTTCTTGGTCAATCACGTGATCGCGCGTCCGAGGCAGACGATGGCAAGATTGAACCCACTGTACTGGCATTCCACTCCACTTTTCGAGCAGCTTTCGCACTTGGGGAGCTTCCTGTTGCATCGTACCTTGCGCTGTCGGCACAATAGACAACTGCCTTGCTCGTCAGCACCGCCCCGACCTCTGCGTGCCGCAACCTACACAGTCTTGCTTAGCCTTCGTTCACCCGGCTCGTGCTGCATGATGAGGTCTGGTTCGATGAGAGCGCCGTGCACATGGCCCGGATTCATAAGCTATCGACTTCAGTTTCTTCGCCCGATGACTGAAGCGATCGATGGTAAGCCCCAGAATGCGGAGATACATGGGCCGCGGACGCGAAAGCGAATTTATTGACCTGCTCGCCTGCAATCCATCTCAGATCAGGAAATCCGGCAGTCAAGAGGCACGGAATGCCGCGCTTGACATGCAATGGGACTCTTCTCGAGGCGTACCGAGCATGCATCCATGAAGGGAACCAGGGTTGCGGTGACGTCCCCGCTCGCGCCATGTCCGCGCCATGTCTCCCCGAGCGAATTCGGTCCGACGCTTCCATCCCAACGCCTGCTCCCCAGTCTCCACCTCCACATGCGCCGACCAACCTCGTCGTTCTCCGAGTTCCCGTCGGGCTGCCTAGACGACTCATGTGCCTTGTATCCGCTTTGCGGTGCGCTAATTTCCCATGAACCGCCCTGTGTGCGCCCATGCGCTTGAGTCAGACTGTACCCCGGATGTGAGCCCAGGGCTTCCCCAGCCTCCACCTTTGCGCCCCGGAAACAGCATGGCGGATCCAAACGCACCCCAGATCGAGCTAGTCGGGGATGTCACGGCTTGTTAGACGTATTCCTGGGGAACAGTATCCCTTGCTTTGGCCAAATCGGCCGGCTTTCGGGCCATGGCGAGGTCGGCGTGTATATAACGAGGAGCAGTCCGGCGATGAGGCCGGCCCATCTCGAGCATATTGCTGCGATCCACTGGAAGAACGCATTCAATTGGACGCTAAGACGATGTTTGGAAACCTGAACGGCTACGCGCTCGAGGTCACTTTGACAGCTGCAAACAGTGCAGGCCAGGTAGGCAAGGCAGCTCGAACAGTTTGACAAAACTCTTAATCACGACAATGTACAGGCATGGTATGGATATGATCAAGGCATCACCAGTGGCATCTTGATCAGCCAAGATTTTCTTCACAACTTTCCTGAGACCCATGATGCCGACATCCAAGGGATCACGGCCAGCTGCTTCTCCTTGGGCAATCTAGTCGGCTGTCTTTTGGCTGCCATCTTCGGTGATCGCCTTGGAAGGAAGAACACGCTGCGTATTGGGGCTCTTGTTAGTGCTACGGGTGCAGTCCTGCAAGCAGCCTCCTTCCACCTGCCCCTCTTGATCGTTGGTCGACTGGTGAATGGGTTTGGAAATGGTGAGAGCTTCCATCAGGATGCTATAGATATTTCTAACCTAAAGAAATAGGCATGGTATCCAGCACAGTCGGTGTCTATCAAGCCGAGTCATGTCGAGGCGCCAGGCGAGGAAAGCTTTCGGTCATTGTAGTGCTCCACAATGTCATCTTCTACATGCTTGGGAGCTGGCTTACCCTTGCCACCTCTTTCGGCGAAGGCGGTTCGCAGTGGAGAATTCCTGTAGCTCTCCAAGTGAGTTCTCCACAACTCCCATCTAAAATAAATACTCATCGTCGTAGCTTGTGCCTTGCTTGATCATGGTTTCGCTCCTACAGCTCACCCCTGAGAGCCCTCGATGGCTACTTATGCATGACCGTACCGACGAAGCACACGACGCTCTTCGACGCTATCTCGGAAAGAACCTCGACCATGATGACCCCGAGGTGATCAAAGAGCTCATGTCAATCTCAGGCGCCATCGAAATTGAACGAAGATCGCAAATCTCATTCAAGGAGGTGGTTTTACGACGCGACCGATCTGGACATTTGAAGCGTCTTTTGCTGGGCTGTGGAACGCAGTTCATGCAACAATTTGGCGGAATCAACGCTTTAAACTACTACGTAAGAATTTCTCATCTCCCAAAGGATGACAAGCTCATGGTATATGCTAGTTTCCCATTATCCTGCAGGACAGCATTGGCATGTCTGAGCTCATGGCCCGCATCTTGACCGGCTGCAATGCTACCTCCTACGCCATATCGTCCGCCTTGGCATTCTGGATGATTGATCGTTTCGGCCGTCGCTCGCTCATGATTGGGGGTGCTACATTGCAGTTCTTTGCATACCTCATGGTGGCCATCGCTGTTGCATTGCTACACACGGCGGAAAAGGAATGGGGAGCGGTGGCCATCACCTTCTTGTTCTTCTACTACGCTGCTTTTGGGTGCACGTGGGGCATGGTGCCATGGGTATATCAGGCCGAGGTGAACTCTTTGGCGATGCGGACTCGTGGTGCAGCTGCGGCTACAGCGACGAATTGGCTGTTTGGGTTTGTCTGCACGCAGTTCACTCCACCTGCAATTAGGGATATTGGATACAGATTCTACATCAGTAAGTATATGGAACCATCCCATCAACAAACACACGCTGATTCTTTAGTTTTCGCTTGCTTCAATCTGGTATTCATCTTCATCGTCTATTTTCTTTACCCGGAAACTGCGTAAGTCACCAATTCCGCCCGCTGTCTCAATCTAACTTTGATCAGAAACCGCACGCTTGAGGACCTCGATGCCTACTTCGATATCGACTCGGGTCACAAGACGGTCATTGGGATCGGCCACAAGGTCGCGAAGCAGCGACTTCGACCACTGGAGGCCATTGAAGCTGAGCAGGAACGTATTGCGGCTGCAACAGGAGGCAAAGCCACGAACGCGTCCAAAACTCACATTGAACACATTGAGGAAGTCGACGCATGATGAGTAATTCCACAGTTAGTCTCGTGTCATGCTACTACCTAGGTAGCCTGTTATTTTTATATTGGTGAGAAGCCGGAAACTGTGTATCAAATAATCTGTAGTCGTTGAATATGAGTTTTTGTCTTCCCAACTCCCCCAAAGTGCCGAAAAAAATTGTTGAAATCTTTCCAATTTTGCAAACATCGTAAGCTCTATTCGATCTCCAATCCTCGGGCCACTGTTGAGAATCCTCCAAATGATGGGGGTCCAAGCCAATTGATCCCCAAAACATGGCACTTGAGCATTTTCCGAGGTGGATCACTGTCACGACGGAAGGTCAGCCGAGCGTGCTTGAAAAAGCAAGAGAGCCGAGCCCGGGCACAACCCTTCCTCCAAGTGCAGAACCAACTCAATTCATGACGACTTGGCCCGGGCATTGAGCTTCCTTCGCATCAACGGCATCATAGCCTGGATGATTATTACCGACCCGCATTGCCACCCCTGCAACCCCGCCCCCGCCAACAAAATCTAGCCCCTGCCGCCTTGGGGCAATGGGGTCGGGCCATGTCTCGCCGCGGACAGCGGCCGGCTCGTCCACTGACAAGAGGTTGCTGCTATCGTGTCTCCATTCTATGGGACCCCGAATCAATGGACGACGGTTACGTGTGGCATCCATCATGTATCTACCTTGATGGCCGAGCATGTGCTGGGCCGAGTCGGTGTCGATGGGTAGGTATTTAGGGTCTGCGAACCATCCGTCAAACTTCCATCATCCAGTCCATACACTCTCGAATATACTCTCCATCCATAGTGGTAACCAATATGCTCGCTCAGCATCCCCACGACATCACGCTCCCCAAATACTCCCCCAAAGCCGAGATCAAGGTTTCCGTCAGCGAGAAGCGTGAACCCAAAGATATTGCGCAAACATGGCTCGACAAGTTCGCTGCTGTCCTCGCTAGCGGCGATGCTTCACAGCTTGCTTCCGTCATCCATGCCGACAGCTGGTGGCGAGACTTTCTGACCTTGACGTGGGATTTCCGTACTATTCGCTCCGCGCCCAAGATCGTGGACTTCTTGTCCCAGCACATTTCGGCCGGGCTATCTGGATTGAAGCTCCCAGACTCTGGAAGATTTGTACCCAACTTCCAGTACCCCATTGAGGGTCTCGAGTGGATAGAGTCCATGTTCTATTTTGAGACTAATACCGGACGGGGCAAAGGCTTCTTCAGGTTGGCTCGAGGCGATGACGGGATATGGAAAGCGCACTTCATCTCCACAAGCTTACAGGAGATCAAGGGGCATGAAGAGAACACAGACGACAGGCGGCCCCTCGGTGGAAAGAATTCGCTTGAAGGTGGCATGGTCAAAGGCAACTGGCTTGAGCGGAGAGAACGCCAGAAAGAGTTCCTGGACAATGAGCCGGATGTTTTCATTGTCGGGGCAGGTAAGCATAAGCGCCTACACTTTGAGTGGGGCTATACACGTTCTGATTATTTTACAGGGCAATCAGGTCTCAACATGGCAGCTCGTCTGCAAGCCGTCGGCCTCTCAGCTCTGATAGTGGACAAGAATGTTCGTATCGGAGACAACTGGCGCCATCGCTACCGGACACTGGTCACCCACGATCCCGTTCAGTATACCCACATGTCATTCATGCCGTTTCCGTCCAACTGGCCCCTGTTCACGCCCAAGGATAAGCTCGGCGACTGGTTTGAAATTTATGCCTCAGCCATGGAGTTGAATGTTTGGATGAGCACTACCATCGTCAATGCCTCCTACTCCGATGCGGAGAAGAAATGGACTGTCACCGTGAAACGCGGAGATGGCAAGGAAAGGACGCTCAAGCCAAAGCATATCATATTCTGCACGGGACACGCAGGTGAGCCCAAAGTCCCGACATTCCCCGGCCAAGATAAGTTTAAGGGCACCGTTTACCACGGAAGCCAACACCAAGACGCATCCGCACATTCGGGATCCCTGGCGGGAAAGAGGGTAGTGGTGGTCGGCACTGGGAACTCGGGCCACGACATCGCCCAAAACTACCACGAGGCCGGGGCAGGTTCGGTAGCCATGCTTCAGCGCCGTGGTACATATGTCATCCAGGCTGACAAGGGTCTTTTCATGCTACACGAGGGTATGTATGACGGCCACGGTCCGCCCATTGAGGATGCCGATGTTTACGGGCAGTCATTGCCCATCCCTGTACAGTTCGCTCTCAATGTAGGGCTTACCGAGAGGATCGCCGAGCGAGAGAAGGAGAACCTAGATGGGCTGAAAAAGGCCGGGTTCAAGGTCGATTTCGGTCATGATGGTTCGGGTATCTACCGCAAGTACATCACCCGCGGAGGCGGATACTACATTGACGTCGGCGCCTCCCAGCTCATCATCGACGGCAAGATCAAGGTCGAGCAGAGCCCCGACGGCATCGATAAATTTGAAGAGGATGGAATTGTTCTCACTGATGGAAGGAAGCTGCCCGCCGACATTGTAGTTCTGGCGACGGGCTTCGACAATATGAAGACGAGCGTGGAGAAGGCCTTGGGCCCTGCCGAAGCGAAGCGATGCAAGGATGTCTGGGACCTGGATGATGAGGGCGAGGTCAACGCCATGTGGAGGCCGTCCGGCCATCCCGGTCTATGGTTCTTCGGCGGCTCGCTGGCGCTTTGCAGGATATATTCGCGTTTCTTAGCCTTGCAGATCCTGGCGGCCGAGCTAGGATTGAGCAGGTAGACAGAGCATCAGCACTCATGGAATCTATTGTACGGGAAACAAGACATGGACTTTCTGTCTTCTTGTCGATGCTGCCGTGATCCTGGCCGTGCCATCTCGCACAACATATCCGATGCACTACCCCGGGCCAGATAGGTGCCCCTGAATCAGGGTGCACGGGCCTCCACAACATGTTCCGTACCCCTCACGGGCGATCACCCTCCGCAAAGCTTGCCTCGACTCCCTTTCACCTCAAATACAATGACGCGTTGATGGTACAGTTTTGTTGAGCCACCAGCCTTGCCTCGGGTTCATTGTCCTACGATCTGGTGAACGGAAGCATTTGCGCCATCGAAATGGCCATCCTCCATGGATACCCTCACAGCACATGTACCGACACGCTGGAAATTGCCTTACGCGTGCATGGATTGCAGCCACGATACTGCGATTGCGATCAGCAGACTACTCCCACCGTCCTACGAGAAGGCCTTATTCAAGCAAGGCCCAGCAGTGCCCAAGTCGCTACCATGGCACAATATAGTAGGCCCGACCGTATCCTTTCTGTTAGATTGGCTCACCATCCGCTACCTTCCGTCAACCGACATGTATGCTATATGGCGCGCGATGCTACCTTCCCCGCATGCAAGTCCTCTTATCGTGCGTGCGTTCCTGCATATAAGACTCGTTGCTAGTCGCTCGCGTCCCCCATCACTTGTCCAGTCCTTCGTTTGCCCATTTTTTTTTTCACTCAGTGTCAAGACATGGCTTCGAGAAGCAGTCGCTTGGCGCTTCTCTTTTCGCTCGCTTTTGGGTCTGTTCGGGCGCAGAATTCGACCGATAATTTGCAATATGTAGATCCGCTCATTGGAAGCGCCAACGGAGGTGTGTTGAGCGGCTGTTGATATCGCCCAGTTCTGACGTTGTAGGGAATGTCTTCCCCGGCGCGACATTGCCGTATGGTCAGTTTGAAAATCGCGTCGATGGCCTGTCGGAATCTGACGACTTGCAGGCATGGCCAAGGCAGTAGCCGATGTCGATTCGCCCAGTAACCAGGGAGGATTTACTACGGAGAACGGCAACGTTACGGGCTTCAGTACCATGCATGATAGTGGGACAGGTGAGCCGGGATAGGAAACAGTATAGTGCACGATATACTTACGTTACCAGGTGGAAGTCCCTCATTGGGAGTGTTTGCATTTTTCCCTTACGCTGCATGCCCCGGCGACGACATTAATAGATGTATATTTCCAAAGAACAGCAGGAAGATTCCATATGTTGCAGACTCCGTCAAGGCCACTCCAGGATATTTTGGAATAACCCTGTCCAGTGGGGTTTCCGCAGACATGACGACTGCTCAACACACTTCGCTCTTCCGCTTCAAGTTCCCATCGACCTCGAACGGAACGAGCCCTCTTTTGCTACTCGATCTTACAGACCTTAGCAATTCGCGACAAGACAATGCCACCATCACAGTGGATGCCGAATCTGGCCGCATGTCCGGCAACGCACGATTCTTGCCAAGTTTTGGGTCTGGCAATTGGGTTGGATACTTTTGCGCCGACTTCAGAGGTGCCGACATCCGAGACAACGGCATCTTCGCCAACAGCAGGGCGAGCGCTGAGGTGAAGGATCTGACCATATCTCGATCCATCAACGGCTACCCACTCCCAGGAGGCGGCTTCGTACGATTTACATCTAACCCCGCTGAGGGCATACTCGCTAGAATTGGCGTTAGTCTTATAAGCAGTGAGCAGGCTTGCAGAAGCGCCGAATCAGAGATCTCCGACTTCGACTTCGATTCCACACAGGCGGCTGCTGAGAGCGCTTGGCGGGACAAGCTCGCACCCATAAGCGTCTCCACGGCCGGCGTCGAGCCATCACTTGTCACAAACTTCTACTCTGGCATCTACCGGACGATGGTAAACCCCCAAAACTATACTGGGGAGAACCCGCTGTGGCAGAGCAGCGAGCCGTATTTTGACTCTTTCTATTGCCTGTGGGATAGCTTTCGGTCACAGCTCCCATTCTTGACCATCCTGGATCCGACTAGTCTCACTCAGATGGTTCGTTCTTTGATAGACACGTACCAACATGAGGGATGGCTGCCCGATTGTCGTATGACGCTCTGCAAAGGGTATACCCAAGGTGGATCAAACGCAGACGTTGTCTTAGCGGATGCCTTCATTAAAGGTCTCAACGATGGGATCGACTGGAACAAAGGCTACGAGGCAGTTGTCAAAGACGCAGAAGTAGAACCATATGCCTGGTCCGTTGAGGGACGGGGCGGCCTCGACTCTTGGAAGACTCTCGGATATATACCAACCCAGGACTTTGACTACAAAGGCTTCGGAACGATGACGAGAAGCGTGTCGAGAACGCTAGAGTATGCGTACAACGACTTTTGTATCGCGGAGATGGCTTTAGGACTTGGTGGAAGAGAAGTAGACGTCCAGAAATATACAGAGAGGAGTGGAAACTGGCAGAACCTTTTCTATGCGGACCAAAGGAGTTTTCTGTTCAACGGGAGCGACACAGGCTATACTGGTTTCTTTCAGGGCAGGTTCGCCAACGGAACTTGGCATACGCAGGATCCTCTCTGGTGCAGTACTATCGACCCTTCATCTAATAGGGTTTGCAGCTTGCAGAATACTGGTCAGGAGACCTTTGAAAGCAGTTTGTGGGAATACGGCTTGTAAGTAATCCGAATCTTCCCTTTTATGGGACAAATTTGCTAACACAGTGCAAAGCTATGTGCCAGGAGATCAGGCCGGTTTGATTACACTATACGGAGGACCAGAGAGCTTTGTCAACCGACTAAACTATCTCCACGACACCAACATAACCTATATTGGAAACGAGGTAAGCTGGTCGAAAAAAGCTTTTTTTTTTGCAGCTGACAGATTTGTCTAGCCTTCTTTCCTTACAGTCTTCCAATATCACTATGCTGGCAGACCAGCCCTCTCTGCCCTGCGCTCTCACTTCTACATTCCCCGCTACTTCAACCCCAGCAACGCCGGACTCCCCGGAAACGACGACTCAGGGGCCATGGGCTCTTTCGTCGCCATGTCCATGTAAGCCCCACTCCCCCGCCATCACTACTCTACAACCCGCTAACACATCCCAGGATGGGCCTCTTCCCCAACCCAGGCCAAAACGTCTACCTAATCACACCCCCCTTCTTTGAATCAGTCAGCATCGTCTCGCCCCTGACCGGAAACACAGCCACGATCCGAAATGTAAACTACGATCCTAGCTACCAGGCCATTTATATTCAGTCGGCGACTCTGGATGGTGAACCATACACGCGGAATTGGATTGATCACAGTTTTTTTACGGAAGGAAAGGAGTTGGTGCTTACGCTCGGGCGAAATGAGAGTTCGTGGGGGACGAGGGTGGAAGATTTGCCGCCGAGTTTGAGTGAGTATGTGGGATTTGGGAGGAATGGGACGGTGGGGGTGCGGCGGAGGGGAGAAAGGATTAGGACGGAGGTCGGGAATCTTTGGTCCGGTTGATACCGGCTCTACTGATGACGGTGTATTTCGATACGAACTAGTCTTAGGGACTTATTCCTTGACTTCTTTTACTCAGAACCTTGCCCTCGCTGTCTCTCAAAACAAACTTTTGAGGTCTAGGGATCTCTATTTCGATACTTTTCATCTGCAACATCCTTCGAAGCTGTTCAAAAGAGATTTCGTTGAGCTTTGATAGTAGGAGCCCCCTTTTTCATGCACTTACACGCGACGTGCTCATAATCATCATCATCTTGGCAATCTCGCCTCTTGTCAGTGTACCAAGTACTTTGAAGAGGTCTTCGCCTCAGAACATCCTTACTCTGGCTTATTACAGCCTGAGCAACTGTTTTTTATGCTATACGCCAACACTCTACGGTCCCATAACCTTTCGATAGCTATGTATGCCTTCCAAAAAGTCACATAATAGGTCGTATTCTCGGTCCAGTATAGCATTGTGTCCCAATGAGGCCATGATCGACACCGGGCTAAGTAATTGCCGTCGTCCGTAAACTCCGTACATCACGCGCGTAGTCTAGACAGTTCCCTAGTCCCTCTTCCGATTCGGAGATTACAAAGCATCGGATACTACCTCCCAGCGATGCCGAAATTCTAAGACGCTGCTATACTCTAACCGTACGTCGGGTTGCGTCACGGTTCTAAGTGTTCCACCCTATAGCATCCCTGCATACCTTCACAGTCAGATTATGGACCGAAAATCTAGTGCGGTGGCTAACTGTTGCTACTCTTGCCTATATAAAAAACTATTTTTATCTCGGGCAAACATTGTCTCTGGACTATGACGCTAAGTCCTTGTAGGAGCTCACTGCTACGGTGCCCGATTCTGCATGCTTTATCGAATTGGACATGACATTTTGGTGTTAGAAAGCATAAGACTTGAAAAAATTAGTGCATGGCATTCAATACAGCGATAGAGAAATTTGCGATTTAAGGGTATCTGGAATGTAATTTCAGCGCCAATTTTCCCTTTTGCGTAGTCAATTCTGGGATCCAGCCCACGGACCTGATATGTGAAGTTTCGGTGTTTTGAATGCGATTGGATGGATTGTTAGTAGTATATCAAAAGTTCTAATGAAGACCAAGGACTAGACAAAGCAAATTTTCAGAGGTGAGTTGAATGCAGGGAAGAAATGGACCGATAGAGTGTTGCTAATGAACAGAAGATTCTAGTGCTGATACAAAGTAGAAAAGAACTCGTCTTTGTAGTGAAATAAAGTATTACTATGGTGCGTCATTTGCTTGTTTGTTTATTTAGTTTTCGGAACAGTAATAAAAAAAAGCAGATAAATATCGTCTGTGTGACCCGGGTCAGGATAAAAAGCTCCATGTTAGGCCTAAATCTTGGAGCTAGTGCCGTTCTGGGCTCCCTCCCTGAAAGGATGATCTTTCCACGCCTCTTCGAAACCCGCGCCTCTCACATTAAGCATCTCATCGCCACGTTCAGCAGCAGTCTCAGCAAAGTCCATGAGAAGGTGAGCCGCCTTCAGCCAGTTATCCTCCGTCTTCAGTGCGAAATCGGTGCGATCCTCTTGTTTACATAGGTCCCAACCGTTGGCAATGGCCCGAAGCATCTTGGCAACGTGCCCGCCATCTTGATTATGAATGTACCTATTGGCACGATGAATCAAGCCATCCCAACCTCCAGGAATTCGGGGCTTGTGTTTGAAAACCTCGTCTTCGAGAAGCTCGGGAGCACCACGCGATGCATAGTTGGCAAGGTCCCAGCGCCCTTTCCATTCAAGCAGACGAATGTGATCCTTTTCTGTGAGGAATGGGTGGCTCATAAAAGTCTCAAAGTGCACGGCGAGCGTTGTAGAGTGCATTAGGAAGAAGTCAATCTTCTTGGCATACGGAGGGCGCTGGGCGGCTGAGTTGTAGTAGACTTCAAACAGAGTCAGTCTCTCGGCAGTGTTATGAAGGTAAAACGGTTGGGTATGAGTAGAGGCACTGACCACAAGCATCTATCATCTGAGCGGTTCTCTTTTTCAGGTCTTCGGGCCGGACAATCCATTTGGAGCCTACCTCAGCCATGACATCAGCTCCAATCTGCGCGATTCCATATTTGACACAGTTATCCCTATAATTGTAGTTCGCAATTTGAGGATTTTCAATGACGGCTCTCTTTGTCTCGTGGATCAAGTCAAGCAGCGAATCGCCCTTCTCATTCGCCTTCTTACGGACAATTCCGGCCTTTTCGGATTCCATGAATAGGTCTACTCCCCAACCTTCATGAACAGCAGTTTGCGCTAGTGTCTCCACAATCATGGCTGGCTGATCGAACTGTAACCCATAGCCAAAATGGATGATCGAATGGGCGAATCCGGTGAAGAGTCGCGCCATCATGTCATTTGCGCGGTCGTCATCTGCGAAGAGGTACTCGGCAATGACCTTCTGTGATCCTTTCTTCTCTACTTCGCCTCTGAAGAACATGAGGTAGTTGGTGAATTGGGTATAGTCGCCTAGGTACTTTTTGAAGCCTTCTGGAGTATGCAAGGCCTTGATAGTCTTTTCGCATGGCGGGAAAGCGTGGCGTTGACCGGGCATTTGAGCATCGTATGCGGCTTGCAACTCATCTGGGGTTGCACCCATGGCGTACAGAGTGAAGACGTGATGCGAGATATGGTTCTGGAGATTCAATATTAGCAGAATAAGGAAAATTTGGGCCTTGGTTTCGTACGTGACGACCCAGGTCATCAATATAAATGTCCCATAGCTTGTGATTTATGTTTAGAAGCTCAGAAGCTTTCTTTGCAGATTCAACACTGAGACTTTTGACACCAGGAGCGGGCTGCTCATCTCCTGTAAGATGGAAATTTGATGCGGTGGCCATGATGCTTCAAGTGATGATGACTAGTTGTTGCCAGGTTTTGAAGATAGGGCAAATGGAGAAATGATGAATCTTATGTCGTGAAACTTTGGGTGATCCCGATGCTGTTGATTTGGTCTTGGAAATGAAAGCTGTTGATCAGTGAATAGAATAAAGAGCACCCTATGCTAATAGATATATCGAGAGCAACTCGGATCACGATGATAGCGAAAGACCGAAGACAAGTGTTATGATGTAGAACTAACCCAAATGAGTTGCACTCAAATGAAGACGCCCTCATTTTTAGCGTGTTCATGTCAGTCGATCCCGCATTCCGACGGTCGTGGTCCGACTGGCAGCTTGGCACATTGCCATCACTCGCTTCGTGATTGGCCCCCCTCCCCCCCACGTCAGAATTAGTGGATAGCGGGGCTCGGTGCCGGAGCCTCGCTTTTGCAGAATGCGAATCCCGAATTTCTGCATTGCTGAGAAATAGAAAGAGTCCAGATGGCTGATGCTGTAATTCTCCCAAAATGCACCGGAGCATGGTGTTGTTGATGATGATGCCGAAGTTGATTTCCGTAGAGGTATCTACCCGTCACGCTTTGCGTCAAGATTACTAGCTCCATCGAAACAAAAAACATCGCACTGAGCAAATTTTTATTAATGGGAAGCAAATGACTACACATGGGCATTAGACAAGAAATTATGCTGGCAGGTTTTTGTTCGCCGCTTCGAAGTTCGGAGCCCCTGAGAGCATTGATCAGAAGTGGGGCCGGTTAAGTCGGGAGTCGTGACGACTAGGGCGTTATAGTTATAGAAGTTCAAAACAAAAGCTGAAGTTGAAAGGGACTCCCGCAGCTCTTTGGATAGCTCAAAATTTATTACGAAAAAATGCTTCGATCAAGCCAGCTTTGAATAAGCCCCTCCTTACTCGCAGGGTATTCCACCAGCTCAACAACACCTTCCTTGTTGAGTGTAGTGTTTGGATGGATAAAAAGTGTTCGTGGCTTACGTCTTGCATTGGCAATCCTAGCCCACTCAGTGTACTTACCATCAACAGCTGTCAAATGAGTAAAAATTTCTGTCCCTGCGACTTGATTTCTGGTTGCCTTATAGACCTGGAGCCTGAGGATAAGGTCACCAACGGCTTGCTTTCCCACGCTTTCTATTCTTTTCGACATCCATATTCAATTTCAGCGATGGCCCAGGCTGAAGAGAAGCTTCGACATCGAGAAATCCATCCCCAGCCTCATGCAGACATTTGAGGAGGCCGAATCGAGCCTGTTAAGGGTAAATAAAAGTCACTTCCTATGAAGATAGAATAGAAAAAGTTGACATACTCTGTCATGAGTTTGATCCCACTTTTGTGTAATATCAGCTTTGTCCACCAAAATGAGGGGTGCTAATACCTGTCGATCAAGGTCATACAATTCCAAAGCCCTTACCCCCATGGAAGTGATTAATGAATAACCGATGAATAAGACTAATTGTTTAGTGATAGTTTTCCAATTTTGGTGGTATACATACACACTGTCCTTGATAGCTGTAGTAGTTTTGGGTAACAGTGTGTCGATCAGAGATTGCTCCGGCATTAGATACAGCCCAATTCCTTCGGCTAAACACTCGTCATAGGCAGTATAGAGCCCACCAAAGATCAATTCGGGAGTCTCTCCCGGCCTGTACCAAGATGAGATTGGGGTATTGGTAATTGGGCATATCGGTGGGTCAGACGGATCAAAGTTAAATTGTCCTTCGTTCTCTTTGAAAATCTTCCCGCATCCGTGTCCAAGCAGCTCATTCCCGGCTGACTGTACAAAGAAGCAAGTGGAATGAAGCTTACGAAACAGCTCCATACCTTTCTCTAATACGTAGTCTTTTTCGCGCCCAGCCCCGTTCGCTGAAACTCTATCGGAGAACGTGAGATTCTTTCGACCATTTCTGCTAGTGATTTCATCGTACTGGTACATATTAGCTTGACGTAGAAAATTGTCGCTCTACATTACGTACACCCGGACCAGTTATACCCGTCCAAACATTGCTTGCGCAATAGCATAACACTATTCTAGTAAGCATTCAAACTTCTAGTTTCGCTCTAAACTCTTACAATTAAGAGCTACAAAGCTCGGTCTGGCAAATTTTTCATTCTCAAAATCTCCAAGAGTTGCTGAACCTGAGACTTTGACCCAGGGTAGGCTTGCGATGAACTCTCTTGATATCTCCGCTAGTTCATAAAACGCTTTAGTCCAAGACTTGTCCTTGACGGTGACGATTACCTCGAATTCACATCGTATGCCGCTCGGATCCCGGCCGGATCCAAGAAACCCGACCATGTCTCTACAGCTAGTTGTCTTGCAACCATGAAATGCTCACTTTCTTGTGGTCTTCAATATTTTCACTTCGAATGCTAGCGATCAGGCTATGTAGATATTGATCTCGAACGTCACTCCCAGAGTACTGGCGCGCTCGGTCAAGACTGGTGCACATTTTCTGTAGAGGCTCCGAATAATCACCATACACTAATCTGACCTTACAGTTACCCAGGTCCAAATCCTTCTGATAGGGGAAAAGACGACTCGGAGGCAATCATGAGCTCATATTCAGTCTCATCACCTTTCCCAGTCTTCCGAAGTCTGGTGGTTTTCAGTTCCAAATGTGGGGTGAGCTTTTTGTTCAGTTTCTCTACCTCATGCTTTGTGATAGTCGATGGTGAAGGATAGGAATTACTCATCCCATGTTCATCAGGATATCCAATAGCCGCAGATGATTCCGCGAACATGGCATCCGCCAGGAATTTGAATAAGAACAGAGCGCGCTCTGATACATTGCATAAGACTTTTAATGCATCGTGATCCAGTCTTGGTAAAAGCTTCATGTCTCCGTAACCCCAGGTAATAATCATATTTCCGCATGTATTGTACGTATGTGTTGTACCTTGTAATTACCCAGGTTTCCTAATACGGTGGCAGCATATTCGAGAAACCTTTCTAATGACTCATCATCAACACCCGTTTGCCGCTTGAGGTCTTTTCAGTCGCCCTGACAGACTTTCGTAAGCTCCAAGACCAATTCAACGATACTTTCAGATTCGGGTGAAACCTGCTGCATGATGATTCGCGATCCATGAAAAGCTGCTCTAGAGATTTGTTCAACAATCGACGTGTCCAGAGAGAGTGCATATAATAACTCCCTCATTCAATGGGCATATAGCCTCTCTTCATGTTCCAGCTGTTCAAAGGCATCGCGGATAATCAGTTGGTGCACAAAAGCTCCAACGTCTACGAGAAGATCGGTTCGAGGCATATCACTTGGAAATGCTGCTATTGCTTCTTTTGTAAGAACATTTTGTGGTTTATGGTGTTTCTATACCGTGAAGGGGCGAACCTTGTTGAGATAGAAATTCTGGATTGCCCAGGCATGCCGGCAAAGCTCGGGGCCGTTCATTTCGCGCCACCAAGGCTTCATCCTCGAGCTGCAAGAATGCAAGAATAAGCGAACGGTTACGCCGTCTCGCCAAACAGCACAGGAGACCCCACTCCCCACTTAACTTGCAGTCACATGTGTGTGTGTGTGTGTGTGTGTGTGTGTGTATTTTTTTTTTTTTTTGGGGTCCAAGAAGCAAACTCGTACTACCAGCCAACATTATCGCTGACTTGAGCCTGCTTGTAGGTTTTTGTTAGTTAGATAAAGGGTTCAAACATGTGAGATCTTCTCTACCAATCAGCATCGAATCCACCATTACCACCATTGTCACATTTGAGACAAATTCAAGACTCTTTAGAGTACATAATTCCGATAACTCATATATCTCCAGATGTACGCTCTGGAAAGCCAGTTCATTTCGTTTCATATTCAACTAAAAACGATCTAATACGTTTTATGTTTCTAAAAGCTGATTGCAACTTCTGCCTTCTTAGTTGGTATAACATGGCATGCAGTTAATCACCTGCTTAGGAGTACAAAACTATTAGCCGTAATTTCGATGCTCCCAATCTGAAGGATCTAAGTTATGTAAAAAAATCGGCTTGCGCAATTACTTATCTCAAAAGTAACTGAATATAGGGGGCCAGAGCACCATTAACGAAGCGGAACTGTGAGAGATAATCAAGGTCAAGTTTTCTTGTACTGCCCCTCAAAGGAGGAAGCACGCCACAAATAAAGTACATAAGTACAGTCCGCAATAAAAATACTCACAAAGAACTGGTACGAGCAGCTGTATCCCGCTCCATTTTCTCGAGGTCCATATAGTTGGAACCCCAACTGGGATGATGTCCAGCACATCTCCAGTAGATCCCACAACGCTGAATATCGTCTGGTGAAGCCCCCATGGTTGTAACGACCTTCTAATTGACCATGAAATCGAATATATCTAATAATAAAAGAATTTCGCCGCATGGAAATCCAGCTGATAAAGTCTGCAGAACAAAACACTCGGCTGATTAGATACGATAGCCCACTAATCTTCGCATAGGCCTAAACATCGAAAATCCACGCGGCTTACCACCTCATTTAGAGCCTCGTACTTTCTATTATATGGGATAGTTTGCGACGAAGGTGGAGGGGACTAGTCGTTAAACGTAACCAGAGCTAAGCATTGTCATCTGCGCAACCTGATTCACTATTGCGTCACATACACCTATCACCACGCCTAATATCACCGCTATCTTACAGTACACTCCCTATGCTGCATAGTTTCTTGTGAAACTTATTTGGTAGAATATAGTCTTTGATCAGATCTTCAAGCATGGACGAAAAAAGCCCACCAAGCCTGAAGAAACGGATGCAGCCCCTATCACGAGCACAAAAAGCAGGATAGCCGGCAGCTCTACCCCCCTTTTGGGACGACCAGAAAATCAATTCGAAAGAGATGTAGGCTTTTAAATACCCTGATCTGACACTCTTCTACGAAACCGCCATTGACCCATTCAGGTTGCGGATCCTACAGGGCTGACGATCGTTTGGCCTGAGAATCCTTCCTAATTTTAGCACGTTCAGATGTAGGAGCTGGATTGAGCGTACTGTATTCGTGTTTTTAGGTTACATGCCAATCCTACTCTTTGGATAGCGTGGTATTTATCCATGGCCTCAATGGCGGGTCCTTTCGGACATGGACAAAGGACGGGGCTTTCTGGCCCAAACATTTCTTACTCAATATACTCCCTACAGCAAAAATCATGACCTTCGGTTACAGCGCTAATATTTTCACCGATTGCGCCCAAAGTCGTATCGCAGAATTCGCGCAGACATTATTTGGTCAGCTCGACATGAAACGAGTGGGAGTAAGTGATACTGGTTCGTTCGAATTTCAACACACCACCTAACATCCTCCAGGCAGTCTCACGACCAAAATTGTTAATCTGCCACAACATGGGTGGTCTCGTTGTCAAGAAGGCAAGTTCATCACGATCTTGGCCAAAGCACAGCCCACTTTCCGAGTCAGGCCCTAACCATCGCTCACGGCAAACAGTCCGAACTTCTCACTCGATACATGCCAACAGGCATTCTATTTCTTGCAACACCGCATCGAGGTTCTAGTGCAGCCAAATGGGCCGACATTGGGGTTCGTCTATGGAAAGTGGCTAGTGGAGCCCCAGTGACGGCGAGCACGACTCATTATGCACCGCTTAGTTCAAAGTGCGGTGAGACGCCAATGGGAACTGGAAGGAAAGAATGCCAACCACAACATGTCCCATCAGTCTAAATCATACGATGTTCCCAGGAGGACTACTGCCTGGAAACAATATACGACTAGCTACAATGTGTCTGAAGATGCAATGGCATCTCGTGAGATTTCATTCAACAGTGCTGTTGCCTGTATCTCCAGACTTTACCCAAATGCTTGGGCTCATCTACAGTTTGTACCCTTCGATTGAATTACAGAGAGGGTCTGGGCTATACAAAGAATGCTATCAAGCATAGGGAAAAGTCCATACCCGATGATGATCCTGAGATCCAACAGCTGGGGGTATCCTATATGAACTATGCAAATGATCTGCAGACTCTGAAGCCTTTCAGGCAAGCTGAAGCCGAGAACTACTATCAAAAGGCTCTCGAAATCTGCCGTAATAGGCCTGGTGGAACAGCAAGGACTAGTGAGCTTGTGCTTTCCAACATGTCTTTCTCCTTCTACAAATGGAAACGCCTGCCAGAAGCTCTTCGTTATGTAACGGAAGCCATTGAGCTGCACGCAGAATGTGGAGACATGACGACTTTTATGCTTTACACGCTCTACTATCGTGGGGAGATTCAGTGTGCCATGGATGATATCAGAGGCGCATACAAGACACACAAAGAGTGCCTTGAGCATAGACGAGCTCTTCAGGGTGACGTTCATTACACTACGGGTCTTTCGTTCTATAAAGCTGGATACCTTGCCTGGCGCTCTGACAAAAACACTGAAGCGATCGATCTGCTTCAAAGATTCGTAGCAGCCTTCAAGGAATACAAGGATGATCCCGGACTTTGGCCACGGAATTGCATCAAACTTGAAAGGATTCTGATAGAAGGTCAGATTGAAAATGGTCAAGAGAAGGTGAAGGACGGCCTGCGCGTAGTTGAGGAGATAACAGGCAAAGCTTCCATGTATATAACAGACGAAGAGCTTGACTTGCTCGTGAGGGAAGACTATCGATAGTAGGGGTAATCCCGGTTTCATGAGACGGACATTTCTCAAATGTTGAAGTTGGCTTTAGATCTGATGCAAAATCCTATTGTTGCTTTTTCCATCATAGGTTACAAATCGGCCCGCTGCAAATCCACTAGGGTCCAGCGAGATTCTAAAACTTGGTCTAGCGTAATAGAGCTTTTGGCGAGAACAGGGCACATTAATGTTCAGAATATGTCCCGCACCAGTCCCTATCCCTGCCCCCAGATCCCCATGCAGAGGATTCCAGGACAGCGCCCCGCCAACATAGTTTCCTATACTGGCAGACGGGAAAATGGCACGCGTGGGGTTTGATCTTCCTCATTTGACAAACGAGTCCCTCATCGAGAAGGGGGGACGACGTATACTGATGAGGACTTGACTTGCAGGGGCCGTCAGTTCGATTCCCAGGCCTTCTATATCCCATTTTGTGTACTCAGAGCATGGGACGCTCTTTTGTGGACTGTACTTGCGTACTTTATTTGTGGCGTGCTTCCTCCTTCAAGGCGGTACAAGAAAATCCGATCATACTGATGAGGACATTCGTCCTTGGATCTTTTCTTCATCAGTTGAATCGGGGTTTGTAATCTCCCAAACCCTGGTGTCAGGCCTTGCAGATCCTACGTTCGGGTCTCCTAGACTTCGATCCGGGTCCTCGGATTCCCAAAAATCGCAATGCAGTGTGTAAGTACTATCATGTACTCGACTTTCCGAAACCGAAGAGCGAGGTGGCGTTTACGACCAGCCGCGCAGGATCCCTATTCTTAGCACCAACAGCGGCGAGCGGATGCTTGCATACTGTGCCGCCCACGCCCCTCCACAGTCACCTAGATGCATGTAGAAAGCGGCCCCAATGCCGTCAGTCTGACAACCACCCACGCCTCATGTCCATCCGCGGACCGGCGAAGTGCGGCATGACATCAATGCCCCAGCCCGGTGCACGTCAGTGCCACATGGTGCAGTCGAATCCACGAAAATCCAGAGAGATGGTGAGCTTGTGAGGTCCTAGACGAAGCAACGGATGAAAATTTTAAGAGAGAAAAAAGGAAGAAAAGCTGAGGTGGGAGGAAAGTTTCTAGACCACGGGCACAGAGGGAGCGCGCGTTTCCGGATTGGGTTAGCGTGAGATAGGCGGGCATGAGGCGTTACTGGATGGAAATAGGTTATGGAAATACAAGGTCGCGGAAAGTGGCATGTGCGCGCATCGACTTTTTGGAAAAAAAAAACGAGGATCAAACATCACTGAGCTATGAATGGGATGCTGTTTTTGAGCAGTTGTGTTTTCTTACTTGGATGTATGACATTGTTCTTACGAGTGGGCCAAATGTGGGAACACGACCATGAGGGGATGAAGGGTGCAGAATGCGTGTGATTGAAACATATTCGCTGAGGACTGATTTCCAGAAGAATATTTTCATGCAAAATGGAAAGCCGTCCTTGCAGCTAACAGAATCCAGGCTGCCAATTCGGATCCAAAGTCGGATCTGGCTCAGGCTCCTTTTCTTTGGGACCCATTCCAACCAATTCCAACAGCCATCGTCCCCAGCTGCTTTTTGAGTCTTCTTCTGCTTGTTTCTCTGCCAGCTCCTCGGGTGTGGGTGGCACTTCATATCCAGGACCCCATCCCGCTGCTCTTTCTATCCTAGTTTGTAACCTATTCCACTCAATGTTTCCCCGTCCTGAAAGTTGTGGAACGTAGCAGTCGCAGTGGCAATGAAGTCCTTTGTCCTATTCTCACGTCAATTACATTAACGCATTCTCGAGCAAGATCATTGGCATTCAAGCAACTGCAATTTTCCAAAGTACCTACATTCAAAACTGAACCTAGCTCTATAGCCTGTCTTCGAGTCAATTCCGCGCTCCAGTAACAACTAAAATGTCGAAAGCCAAATTCCAAAAGTAGGCCCGGGTTGACATTGGGAGCGTCGTATACAGTATAATGGGACGTTTCGCCTCGCCACCTCTTTGAAACTGAACAAGATGGACGGTGCTGCAAAACCATCGTTTTTGTCGGTTTCGTAAAGTATCTCTGATTGTCGCGGAGGACGCGCACGGAAGGGGGTGTTGGGTTGCGTCTGTCGGTGTACTTGGAAGTCAAGAGCGGAGACCGCATCCAGGTGGCATGGCGAGAGAATATGTACCATGAATCCTGACTGTGGCACAGGTTGGACTGTGAGTCACAAGGGGCTTGCGAGCTGTCGGAACCCCGCCGGTGAAACCCTGTACGACCTCACAAGCAGTCCGTAATTCGCCGCATTTTTTTGACATTGAGTTAACACTCTGGTCATGAGCATAGTACTGACGATTCCATGATAATAAATGATCGTCTTGATATGTCTGCCGCCGTCTGGTCTCAAGTATTGATTCTTGAACAAGCATTCCAATACGCCGTGTAAGATGAGGTGCTGTAGCCTGTGATAGTAAACCAGATCTTGCCACTCTGCAGCTTCGCAGACTCTCGTTTCAGCCGATATGCTTCGAGCTTCTGTAAAACCAGATCATTTCGGAGACGGCAGACTCTCATCTCATCTTCGCCGGAGCCCGTATTCAACATGAGATTCGCAATGAATGCCAGTCTCCATGCTTGTTGATTTCTACTTGGCCCGAAACAAGTTCGGAATGCGGCTCGAGATCCACACTGACGTTTATCCGACAATGTCTTGGTGGCTTCCGCTACAAACGACTTCGTACACCCAGACATAGTGCCATGTTATCTGCCCAGATTGGAATTAAGAAGCCAAAAAAGCCTCTCATGTTTCCTTTCTTGTACCACTTTCGTGGAATCTCAAATACTTACTAGGTAGCTTGCTTGAATTTGGATGTATCAACACGTTCGCCACCACTTACTTTACCTTTCAAACATACATCTTTTCAACTAAGCCAAGGTGCTTTAATATTTATCTTGGAACTCAACTAAACTTCCAGCACTTTGAGAATCACGAATGTAATTGCTCTTGTTCTCTTCGGTCTAGTCGCCTCTGGGATTGCAAATGAAGGTGTCGACACTGGCCAGCATCTTGGCATCGAAGCGCGTGCCGTAAAGGCAAAGAAACCATCCAATCCGAAGCCACCTACTACCCCCAAAACCCCGAAGAAACCTGACAAACCACAAAACCCCAAAGTTCCTACTACTTCAAAGGTACCATCGAAGCCACCAAACCCACCGAGTCCTCCGAAGACTCCTACCAAGCCTCAAACCCCTACCAAGCCAACACCCACACCCGCCAAGCCTGAGCTGAAAGGACCATTGACACCTTATCTTGTTTACACAAAAAGGTGCGGGGATAGAGTAGTGAACGCCAAGCTCAAGAAACTGCTGGCCAAGTACGTGAAAAACCCAGCGAAAGATATCAAGGAGCATGGCATAAAGGGGAATGAATCAACTATCAGTCTTTGCTCCTCAACTCTCAGACTGTGAAAGAGCTTCAAAAGAACAAACAGGTATGCAGAATGAGAACGAATTTATCAACATGATGGAAAAGAAAACTAACAGATTTTCGTTTGGAGGCCTTGAACCGAGTGGTTGCAAATGCAAATGTTCCAATCCACACACCAATCTACATTCAAAGCGTGCTGTGCCGGAAATTGTATTTTTCTCCCAAAGGAAGAATACCTTGTTGGAAGATTACAAAGGAGGATATCATTACGACGACAGGGCAGGGGAAGGTGCCACGTGCTATATGCTTGACGATGGCGGTGATGACTCGATTGGGGTTAGTAAAGATGATTATACGGTAGCTTGATGCAAAAGCTAACTACATCGCGTTGCTTTCTGGGAGTTCGCTTAGGAAAGACCGAGATGGCTCTATCCTAATGCCCCCGATGTGGCCCAGATGATACCTGGCACCCCTAGTATAGATCATGGAACGTGCATGCTAAGCAAGATGGTCGGAAAAGACTATGGCGTGGCAAAAAAAAGCAAACCAGTTGTCATCAAGATCCTGTCCGGGTCGAAGCCTCGTTTCTATCCAGACGGTTTATCGGCGGTGATCAACAACGTCAGAACCCGCAAGATAAAACAAAGCAGTGTCGAGTATGAGCCTGTACTGGCTGGAGGAAAAGTCAACGGAGCCCTGGGAGGGTAAAATGTGGGAGAACCTGAAGGAGTTGGCCCGGCTCAACGTTGTTCTCGTTACAGCCTCTGGAAATAACGCAATCGGCAATCTTCCAGAGGGAAAAAAACAGTATGGAAGGACACCCTGCAGTCATGGGAAGCTCGAAAGCACCTACAAACAGACGGATACCTTCGATGATTGTCGTTGGCGCCATGAATGCGAATACAGGTAAAATGTGAGTAAATTCGAACTTTGACGATGCCAAGGGCCTGCCTCACGTATTCGCGCCGGGCGAGGATGTGGCATGCTTTTTGGGCCGCAATTATCCAGAAGTGCACTATAACTCTGGAACATCAGAAGTTAAAAGCTGCCTTCCCTATCTATACACAGTCTAGGGTCTGACATCCTCATCCGTAGCCACGGTCTCGCAGCCTACTTTATGTCACTTCCAGGTGGCCCTACCACTCCGACAGCCGTTAAGAAGAAGATTATGGATATTTCACGGAGGCAAGGTAGCGGTGTGGTGAAAGACCCAATCGCAATCTACGCACTAGTCACGGGAATGATGCGCGTCTGGAATGGAATGACCGTAGACACTGTACCTGAACGAAAACCACCAACAAGGGGCTTTCCATGGGATATAATGAAGAAGTGATAGATGGAGCTGCAAATATGCTGCTCTTTTGCAAGGGTTTTTTTTCACGATTTTAGACCTAGAGTCTTATGTCGTTCTTCCATGTAGCATTTACAGGCGCCATGGTTTAGTTTTGTATCTACTTTGAATTTTCATGATCTCCAGTGTTTTCCGGAATTTTAGTATCAAAGGAATAATACTGCTATGCTGAAAAAGTTCTGCTGTAATTGTTATTGCAAGTGACTCAAGACATAGCCCCCAAGCAGCGCAGCAACAAACCTTTGGCCCCCAACCAGATTTCACTGCAATCTCTAGCGCTGACAAGGGGCTGAGCACAGCCTCCCGACGGAGCCGCGAAGTTCCGTTGAACATTAGCTAAATAAAGTCCCCCGTCATAGCAATCTCTAGCGCCTGTAAGATGTTTAGCAGTCTCCACGCAGAGCCGCAGAGCGAATTTCTCCCTTAACTGCTCGTTGGCGCTAGAGATTGCAGTGAAGATGCGACAGAGCCTCAGATTTGTCCTTTTCTCTAGCTACCACATACGACAACCTGTGATTGCTAGAAGACTCCGGCGGAGCATACCGCCACCAATCGCAGAACAATTGCCTACCTCATCTTCCGCCTCTATTTCCACCTCAGATCGTCTTGCACTGGCAAAGCTATTTTACATGCTCAGTGGCCTTTTGGATGCCCCAGTACTTTTGTGTGTTGGGACATATGAACCGTAGAACACCACCTCAACGCCTTTGACGACTACTTGATCAAGTCTCGACGATTTCCACCCATCCCACCCCAAACCTCCCCAGACCCAGACTCAGACCCAACCCCTCCGTAAGCATCCCCTCCACACCCGCCTAAGCGCCGACCACCATATCGCCTCTTCGCGTGACACTGGAGTCGCACCAATAGCAGCGCAAAGCCCCAGGCTGGGCCATGCGGGGTGAAGGGGGGGGGAGGGGGGATCCGCGGATCCTAAAAACAGCTCTCCCCGCATATCGCGTCGTGATTTTGGCGACGACGTCACCACTCAGCGCGCACATACACCAACGCCATGGACTTGGCGGTCAGACTGAATGCGTGGCAGACGTTTGATTCACGATTGACTGCGTTGGTGGGTGGGAATAGATGAATGTAGGTGCGTGGGGGGTGCGTAGGGGGAGAGAGAGAGAGGGGTGCAAGGCCGCGCATGTGCAGCAGACACCCTGCGAGCCCGAGGTATGAGTTCGTTTCTAGAAAAAGGGGAGCGAGGGGGTTGCAGATACATGCATAGAAGGCAGTAATGTTGAAAAAAAAGAGAGAGAGAAAAAAAAAAGGAAAAGCAGGGAAGCCAGGACGCAGAATCGCAGAGTAGATGGAAGGGAGGGGAAACGGACATGTAGACAACAGCTGTGCATGCATCCAGAAGACGCAGAAACAAAAACCAAGAAACTCAAGCATGGGCCGACAGACCAGAAAGAACAGCAGATAAGATCCCTCCCCAGACCAGACATCTCCCCTCCCGCACCACCCCCGAATCCAGACCCTCCCCCTCCCTGGTCCATTACCAAACCGCCCAACCGCCAACCGCCAACGCCCCCCGCGGAACGCACGCACGCATGCCCGCCTGCCCGCATGCCCACCCGCACGAACAAACAAGTAGAGCTAAAAACGGTGGCCGGGTACCTGCACAAGCGCGAACCTTGTGCCCTGCTTTGGGCTGGCACCACTGGCACCAGCGCGTGTGCGTGTGCGTGTGCGTGTGCCCTGCATGTTGGCGTTCAGGGACCGACCGGCACACACACGCGTTCTATCTGCCAACTTGGCTAGTCCAGGGTCTACATGGGCGTGCGTTTTTTTTTTCTTCGGGTGGTGCTAAATATACATGTACATGCGTGGTGCTGGGTTTGCCTTTTTCTCCCAGGATAGTCGGGATGGAACCAGGAAGGGCATGACGTCGAGTCGAGTCGAGTCGAGCTCTCCACGGGAAGACGCCGAAGTCGGCGTGTGACCGCCATGGTGCAATCACACGCCCCAAGACACAAACCAATTATTCACAATGATCAATACAACGGCAAGTATGGCAACATGTGTGACGGAAGCGGAGAACAAGCAGCATATCCCCCATGTCGTATAAACTAGCGCCAAAGCACCTTTCCACAAGTCTAAGTGCGCGTCGAGTTTGACTGCAAGGGCCGGGCAAAGCAGAGCAACGCAGACGCAAAAGCAGAGTATAGGACAGAGTAGAGTTTAATATCCCGTGATCAGTGTGCACAGCTTACCAATCCTTCCAACTTCTGCTGCCCCTCTATCCATTCCGTACAGAACAGAGAGAACAAGAGGAAGCAGAGCCGGATGAAGAGGTAAACCACGCCCACCACATCCAATATCCCCGAGGAAACCCAAGTCTTGAAAAGGTGGGAAAGGAAAGAAAAGAAGACTCCCTCGCCGATGCCGATGCAGACAAGAAAATGCAGCCCAGCTCACCCTCCATCCTCGCCTTCGCTTGACTCTCTTTCAAATGGAAAAGGGAAAAAAAATGCAAATCCGAATATCCGCCCATTAGCCTCCACTCACTCATGCATCGTCAGCCCATGGCGCATGCATCCACGCTTCAAATATCGCTCGCTCGGTTCGTAAACATCTCGCATCGGTCGGAGAGGATCATATCGGTCGGGGTTCGTGCGTGCGTCTAAGCGGTACCTTTTGTGCGACAAATAACACAACAATCAGCACATCTTGCTCTCTCTAACGCGGTTTTTCTGTGTGTGTACGCGTATGTGTGTACATGTGTGGCGAGATCAATGGCCGTTGCGGACGGGCGTGGGGCCCGTCTTGACGGGGTCCGTACCGTTCATCTTGGTGTCTGCGTAGGCCTTTTCCGTGAACTGCTTGTTGCCCTCGGGGGTGGCCTTGATGGTCTGGTCTCCGGGGTTCCAGTTGGCGGGGCAGACCTGGGGGTGAGAAATGTGTTAGCATTGATGAATCGAGTCGAGGTGGACGAGTATTTGCACACACCTCGCCGTACTTGTCGGTGAACTGAAACGCATCCAGCAGCCTCAGCGTCTCATCGACGCTGCGTCCCACGGGCAGGTCGTTGATGGTGATCTGCCTGACGATGCCATTGGGGTCGATGATGAAGAGGCCGCGCAGGGCGATGCCCTCCTCCTCGATCAGCACGCCGTAGTCCTTGCTGATGGCGTGGTTCTTGTCGCTGAGCAGCGGGATGTTCATCTTGCCCAGGCCGCCGTCCTTGCGCGACGCATTGGTCCAGGCCAGCAGGCTGTACTCGGAGTCGGTCGACGCGAACACGACCGAGGCGTTGCGCGCGGCGAAGTCGGCGGCGCGGTCGCTGAAGGCGATGATCTCGGTCGGGCACACGAAGGTCCAGGCCATGGGCACGAAGCCGAGGATCAGCCATTGCTTGGTCGACGTGTAGGCCGTGAGGGAGAGGTCTGGAAGGGATCAGCGGGGGGAGGCGTCGGACGTGAGGCATGATGGTGATTGTCATGGCCATGATACGACGGGATACGTACCCTCAAAGGCGCCATCGACGACGGCAGTGCTGGTAAAGGGCGGGGCAGGCTTCTGCACGCGCACCTTGGGCTGGTAAGCTTGGTAGGCCATGGTGGTAGTCGCGGTGGTGGTGGGAGGTGGGTGGGTGGAAGAAGAGTCGAAGAGGTGGTGGTGGTCGAGGAGGGAAAAAAAAAGAGGTACTCGCAAAAAGGTACCTGGCAAGCTTTATCCCAGGGCGAGGGACGAAGGCGGGATCGGGCTTCTTTTTACAGCACAGCAGCGGTCTGCAGGCACGAGCTGTCTCCCCCCCCCCCCCCCCCCTCGGCCAAATAAGTAGACAGCTAACACACCACACCACGGCGAGCTCCACTTGGAGCTGCTTGCTGGGGCGCTGGGGGGCGCTGGGGGGCGCTGGGGCGGCAGAGGGCCCAGGTACCTTGCCTTACCTCACCTCACCCACCAGCCAGCCAGCCTGCCTACATGCGACTACGACGTCGATGGGTCCGATTAAAACGGGGCCAGCCTTCCCGTCCGAGAGGGAAAGAAAAACGGCCGGCAACGGACGCTGCCTCGAAGCTTCCATCAGACGCGGCTTGTGTCGAGAATCTTGGTCTGGTGTGGCACTAGGCCAGCAGCGTCGGCCGCCCTCGCCCATGCCATCTGCCGGATCAGATAACAGGAAGAGAGAGACAATCACATCGCCATCACCATCATCATCCCCGTTACCCGTTATCGGGGCATGGCATGGCAAAGACATGGGGGGTCGGGCTCGGGCCTTGCCTGCTCACCAAAGCAAGGCGCCCGTGGTCGAATTCGAGGCCGTGTCGGCTTACTGTACACATCATATGCTTTTAGATCAACCTGCGGGTACCCACTATGAGGCAAGCCATGCCATGGATGGGAGCGAGAGCCTCCGGCCTAGCGTGCATGTCAAGCTCCCCTGCCGCGAATCCCATCCTAGAGCTAGCCCAGCCAGCCCGGCCCGCCGCGATGGCGACAGACGGCCGCCTCATCACGAGAGTCCCATGTCATGTCACCTGCAGGATCCTTGGAAAGTCTTGTTTGGGGCGGATATAGTTTCCTGGTCTGCTCGACGGTATATCCAGAGAGAGAGAGAGTGTGTGTGTGTAAAAATAAAAGACACATGCTATACAATACTCGATACAACAAGCCCGACGACAGAACATGTCCTTCTAGAATAAATCTACACTACTGGCAATTCCCATCCTATCCTACCCCGCAAGCCTCCACGCCCGCAAGGGCAGCGCCTGGATGCGCATCACGGCCGGCTTAATGTACCCCCAAAACGTCACCACGCCGATGAGGATACACAGCATGTTCATCACGTAGTAGCCGTCGGTCGTCACGTTGCAGTAGCCGCCGCCGTCCCGACACCGGTGCTTGTCGGCTTCTAGCGCGCACGAGAAGGCGCTGGTGACCACGTCGCCCTTGAGCAGCTCGGCTTTTGGCGCGGACGCCGGCGGCTCGCACGTGGCCACGGTGAACAGGTCGACAAACTTGAGCACGAAAAACCGGGGAAACGTCCCGCCTAGATTCGACACGCTTATCAATGGTTTGTTAGCTTCTTTTTCCCTTTTTTCGCTCTTCTTATCGGGTCGGGGGAATACTTACGTCGCCAGCAGCGTCATGTACGTGCCTCCGATGACCGGGTCGGATATTTTTGCGTGGAACGCCGATACCGCCACGAACATGACCGTGTTCATAAAAGTGGACAGGACGTGCTCGCAGATGACCAGCAGCAGATACCACGCCGTCGTGCCCCCGGGGGGAAAGATGGAGACGACGAATTGCGCAAAGCCCGCCGCCACCAGCCTGCCCACAAACGCCCAGCACCATATGTGCATGGGCGGGTACGTCTGGCACCACTTGCCAATGTAGTAGCCCAGGAACACCTCGATGGGGAAGTCGATGAGGATGGTCAGCGCCAGGTCCTCCTGGCTGAAGCCCTTGTCCAGTAGCTTGAGGCTGGTGACGCCGTCGTTGGCCTGGAAGCCAATCTTGGCAATCAGATGAATCACGATGAATGTCTGGATGTTCTTGAGCTTCAGGATGCCCCACATGGTGCGGTACACGTCCGTGATGCCGTCCGTGTTCTTGGTGCGCTCCTCGCGCTTCATCACCGCCAGTCCGGCCGTGACGATCAGGTAGGCCCACCCCCAGAATGTCAGGTAGCCGGAGAGGGTCATGAGGCCCGTGTCTTGGGGCGCGTCGATGGGGCGGAACCACTTGTTCGCAAAGTCCTTGGAGTTGAAGGCCAGGAAGACCGTGTACGATAGGAACTGGCCGGCCGTCAGGCCCACCGTCTGGGCCGTCGAGGCGTATGCGAGGTTATCTTGCGACAGGAGCGTCAACGCCCACCCTGCCGTTTCCGCCGTCAGTGATTTGCGCTCGGGAAAGTGGGGGAGAAGGGGGGAGGGGGGGAGGGGGGCTTCCTTACCGTCCACGGCAATGTCCTGGGTGGCGCACAGAAACACGAGGGCGAACCACCACCAGGTAAAGCTCCAGATGCCATTGCCCTCCTTTTGTCCCGCGTACTCCATCATCTTGTCGACCTTGGAGCCCAGCCACACCATGGAGAAGCCCGAGACGGTCTGAATGGGCAGGATCCAGCTCTTCCTGCGGCCCAGCTTGGGCGTCCACACGGCGTCGACAATGGGGCTCCAGAACAGCTTGAGCGAGTAGGGGTAGGCGGCCAGCGAGAAGACGCCAATGGACGAGTACGACACGACGCTCTTGAGCAGGAACGGCACCGACCCCGTCGCTAGCCCCATGGGGATGCCCTGCAGAAAGTACAGCAGCACCAGCAGCAAGAAGTTGCGCTGGTCCTTTTTCGACAGCTCCGAGAAGCCCACCGATGTCTCCTCGTCGTTACCCCCAAGGTCTGGCACGGGGTCGTCCAGGGTGAAGCTCTCGCGGCCCATCAGCGACGCGGCCTGGCTCGCGGGCGTCGAGGCGTCTATGGACGCGTGCTTGCGCCTGTGTTCGACCAGTCCGTTCATGGCCGCGGTGGTGCTGCTGCTGCTATTGGCATGCCCGTTGCCGGCGTCACCGCTGGGGTTGAGCGAGTCGGTCGAGCCCTGCCGGATGACGGATTTGCGGTTCGACTTTTTGGCGGCGCGCTTGCTCATTTGTAGGGCCGCGGAGGAGGGGGGGGCCGAGGCGTCGGAGTCGTAGGAGGAGTCGTAGGAGTCGCCGTCGGATGGATCGGACGCGTGGCCGTGGAGCAGATGGATCGTCTCGGGGGGGTGCGCCGGGCGCGGGCGTGGGTTGCGAGGGTGCGGAGCGGGCGCGAGGTCGTGGAGCTCAGTAGCAGCAGCAGCAGTAGGAGACGAGGCGTGGGCAGAGGTGGCAGCAGACGGCTCAACAAGGGCCGAGGGAAACGGCAGAGGCAAAGGAACGTGTGTGGCAACGGTAGGGAGCGAATCGGCCGGCATCCATAAAGAAGCAGATGGTCCAAAAGGAAACGGAAATCTATCTTCTTCGACCCCCTCGGCCAATAGCGCCGCCTCGGAGGAGATGGTCGATGGCCTTTAACGCAAACGAGCCCTAGCGCGAGTCCAGACGTAATGTGACTGAAGAGAGAGAGTGTGTGACGATGCCCTTTTGCTTTTGTTCGCCCGTCGTCGAGGCCCGTCGCAGCCTAGCAGTAGCAGCAGCCAGTCCGCGGGTTGGAACGTGTCCAGTTCGGATGGCGACGTTTGGCCGCCGGCGGATGACGCCCTAGCCTGGACCTCGCCGCCCCTCGTTTCAGCCCATCTGAAGCGTTAGCCGCGTTTCCAGAAGCTTCGCCTTATGGGCTAGCTGCATTCTCTATTGTTTTTTTTGGTCTCTTCTCGGGCTCGGGCTCGCGACCAGGGGGTCGAGGTCAGATGCGGATGCCATACACGTGACTTCGCGATCCGCACCATTCCCCTTTAGGACCAGGCGTCAGAACATCAACACCACGCCCACCATGCCCAGTCCCCCCCAACACACACACGCACACACTCCCACTCCCACTCCCACTCCCACCATCCCTCAGGCGCCTACAAAATGTCCTCCCTCGACACCGACATTGCCGCCCTTCACTCCCGCCTCTCCACCCTGCGCGCCCACCGCGCCGCCCTCTCCGCAGCCCTCCTCTCCCACCCCTCCCTCCCCCACCGCCTCTCCCAACGCCCCGTAGCCCACGACTCGCGCCGCCGCTCCGCCCTCCACCTCGCCCACGCCCAGCGCGCCCGCAACGCCGAAAACGCTCACCGCGCCTGCGCCGGCCTCACTGCTTTCAAGGTCCAGGACCCGGATCCCAACGCCGTCGATGCCGGCAGGGTGTTGGGCGTGCGCGTCGATGTGCCTGTCCCCGGTGGCTTCGCCGAGACGTACTATGTGCTGTTAAATCGCGGGGAGGGCGGGAGGTTGCGGGTGCATAGGCATACGGTGCCGGCGTGTGTGGCGCTGGGGCTCTTGGTGCAGAGGTGGTTGGGTGGCGGGGAGGGGAAGGGTGGGGAGCAGGATCTTGTCAGGTTTGGGAAGGCGCTGAGGAGGGAGTTGGTTGGGTGGCATCTGCGGAAGGAGGTTGTCAGGAAGTTGAGGGAGGAGGCGGGGCTGAAGGATGGAGATGGGGATCAAAAGGAAGAAGAGGGTCACAGCGTGGGCGTCGTGCTGAATGCATTCGTTAGCGACGATGAGGACGAAGAGAATGACGAGGAAGCCGAGCGGCGGAGTGGCCCAGTCAGAATAATCGATATCGAGGCGGACATGGGCGTGAGGGAAGTCAAAGTCTCCTGGTCCAACGGGCGCGTGGGCATCATGAAGGTCACCAAGGATGGCGAGATTGACAGAGTGGTCGTGAGGGACCAGCACGGGTCACGGGATATGGCTCTCAGCAGAAAGGCTATCGGGCGCATTGAGGGCCTGGTGCAGAGGCTGAAGAGCTGAGCAATGCCTCCTTGGCTGGACGATACGAGGACCGACTTGAAGGCGTCATGGTGCATTTTCGATATCCATTTTTCAATCCGACCATCTTATGCACGGCGTGTGTCATTGTTGATTCCGTTATGGAACATGGAACAACATTCTCAAACGACTCAAGGCAGTATTTCGAGAATCGAATACCGAATGCCGGAAGCAAATCCAAACCCGAAAAATGCCCGAGCAACGCTTACTCTGCGCCACTCCTATCCGCATGACTGCACGATAATAACCTTGGGAAGCACACCACGGCTATCCAAGACTCCGCCGAGCAAGAATCTGAAAACTTGGGGTTTTTACGTCTTTGATTGTCCAAACATGTACTGGGTATTATGTCGGGAACAGGAAATCCCCAACTCCTACGCCTTAGACCCGCTTTCCATATTTTCTAAAGAAAGACCGCGGTCGAGGTCTTACGTTGCTTTGCTCTCGAAGATTCGGTTATGAGAGCCTTATGGGAGGAAGAACGATACCTCCCGTATACTCTCCTAATATCGAAGCCCCGATTTTATGGATCCGCAATCCGGTACACAATCTTCTTCCCACTAACTTTCCCCTGCCTTAGCTCGTCAACCCCATCCAGCACCTTCTCAAGCGGCCCCTTCCGAATATCCTGTTGGTGCGGCTTAAACTTGCCCTCCGCCAGCAACTTCTCGCTCAACTTGCAAAACCGCATCGCAAAACGATGGTCCTCCTCACTGGCGGGAAATTCCAGTCCCGCTTTCACAAATGACTCGTTCGTAGCCGTATACCCCATCGTGAACTTGTACTCGACGTCCGCACGGGGGAGCTCTATAGGTAGAAGCGCACAGTAGGCCGGCTTCTTGGCGGAGGTGTCTGTGGACAGAGCGTCGGCGCAGATCTGCGCCGAGGTACCCTCGGAGATGCAGTCCAGGGCGTGGTACATGCGATTGTTGGTGTATTCCCTGATTTTGGCGCCGCAGTCGGGCGCGCTGTAATCGAACACGGCCGAAGCCCCCAGGTTCTTCACCATGTCGAAGTTGCGGGGCGAGCAGGTTGTGATGACTTCGAGTCCCGAGCTATACAAGTTCAAATTCAGCCCACGGATTTTCTGTTGCCGGTTCGTGGGGGTTTGGCTTACAGCTTCGCGAATTGAATAGCAATGGCCCCCGTAGCCGTGCTCCCCGCATATATCAGCACCGACTTTTTCTCCCCCTCCTCCCCCTCCCCAGGAAGCGGAAAACCCAACATCTGATACAACGCATGGCCCACCGTGACGACGGCCGCGCCCAGTGTGGCCGCCGCCTCAAACCCAACGCTCTCGGGAATCTTGACATACAACCCTTCCCTCACCAACACGTACTCCCCAAATGCGCCATCCTCGGGCAGACGCCGGTTGCCCCCGTGCACGAACCCAGCGATGTGGTCCCCGACGGAAACTCCCGGCACGCCGTTGGTGTCGCAAACGACGCCGGCAAAGTCGGCCCCGCAGGTCGTGCCCTCGCTGTCGAGGAAGTCGATGTGCTTCCAGTCCGAGGGGTTTAGGGCTACGGCGACGGTTTTCGCGAGGACGTAGCCGGGGCGGAGGGTGGGGGTTGGGACTTCTTGGACGGCGGCGTGGCCTTTGGAGAGGATTTTTATGGCGTGCATGGTTGTTTTGGGGCGAAGGAGCAGAGCGAGTTTGGAGCAAAGATGTAGTGGGCGGACGACGATGTATATGTACCAAGGGCGAATCGCAACGTTCAGCCGTCGGGCGGATTCAAATATCCGTCCGAATGTCGCTGGGAAGTTACAATTCTTGATGCAGCAGCCATACTGATCTGCCTGTTTGACAACGGCTTTCGGGTATCGGATACTCTGCTATTTGCCGAGTTCATTTGTCCGGTCGATGGTTGCTGGAGAAGTCCGTTTCTTGATATGGCTATGATGGGCGTGGGGCTGCACAATCGCATTGTGCCTGTCAGGATTTTCTGACATCATTCATTAGGTGGAGGGGGCGACTAGTGCTTTAGCACGAAATTTGAAATGGCGCGCCCTGTATCTCTGCCATTTGGGCGTCCGGCCCGAATGGTGTCGTGGGTTGAGTAGGAGATGTGTAAGCCTATTTGCGTATAGTTTCTGTATCCTTGCTGAGAGCCTTTCAGTTGAGCATGAGATGATTGGATTCTTGCATCTTCTAGAGTAATAGAAAGTAGAAATAAAGCAAAAATCATTGGTCTGGGGGACGAAAACTGCTTCATAGCACAGGCATCTATTTTCTGTATGCTGGACTGGCCAAGCGGCCTGGCACTTGGCACAATCTTCTAGTATTAAACAACACAATTGCGCTCTTTATATACCTCTCACATCATACGACCACCAATACATCGCTGTCAAGATACTCCATCCACTTGCACGATGACTTGTAGTGGATTCCATTAGACCTTCCCCTCACTAAAGCATCGCAATTGAACATGCCATAGACTTGGAAAAACCAGCTCCGCTCGAATCAGAGTACCTGACCTCTTTCTTGGTTGAAGAAGCGTGATTTGAACCCAAATTACAGAAGAGGCTGGCTACTGTGGCCGATGTGACTCTTGTGCCATGCTTGGCGTGCATGGCCCGAGATGCAGACGATAAGGTATAGTCTTTCCCGGCTGCGGGACGAAGCGTACCAAGAGTATACAGTATCTTAGAGTGCTTTTCTAGTCCAGTAATAATCCGCACTCGACTTGGCCGAGCCAGGGGATCGTATGCTGCAGTCGGCAAATGGTATGCCGCGAGGCGTCATCGGGTTGTTTGAAGGTTTAGTCCTCCCAAATCATTCATAGAGACGCGGGTCCAGCCCAGGTAAATTCTTCGCAATTCTCCATGACATCCGGGATGTGCTCTATTGCTACAATCGCATGCAGCGATGACTCCCTCCGCACAATGTACGCCCATTGGCGCGGAGGCGGGGCACTTGGCGGTGCTTTGTATGCGATCATTGGGTACTTCTGAGAATGTGCAGATGCGGAGCTTTCGATGTCCTCGATGTCTGACGCTTGTATGTCAGCCCAAGTTCAAGAGTTTGCGCGTTTTCATCGCGCTGGTGGGCACAGTTCCTTACCCTGTGATTGCGATCGTCTTGTGCGTCTCAGCACACAGCCCCACAAGAGTGCCGCCATTGGGGCGCAAGTAACGAACAACGTGACCAACGCGATGATGGATTCGCTGTTCCACACCATGATGAATGCAGTCCTTTATGAAAACGGATCAAGTTGGAGTTGAAATGAAATGAAACGGATAAGGATTCTTTCTCCCGTCCTTTGTAGCTGGTTAAGTACACCAGGGCAAAGGCGTACTTGTAGTGTTGGTGAGCTTGAGTATGCCGCTAAAGACTGTACTTTTGAACTTTTGCGAATGTTTCAATCTTATAAGTATACACCGTTCACTTTTACAATCAGATTCCGGTAACTGTAAGAGGAGGCATTGTTTCGGATTCTTGTCGTCAGCAAACACATTTCTGAAAAGGCGACTTTGGATCGTCAAGTGGTCAGCCCATTTCTGGAAATGCGATTTCTGAGCGTCCGTCGTCAGCGCACAACACACTACCTTTTTCTGGGGTTGTCGCTGCGCAGCGCGATTGGGACTGTGGAAATCTTAGATCCAAGAAATCAGAAATCAAAAATGAAGCGTTCAAGGGTGCCGTATTGGGAATCGTCAGCTTCTCCACTTTAGCCGACCCCTCACCTCCCGTCATGGCTTGTTCGCTTTTACCTGCACAGCCGCAGGAAATCAGAATACCGAATTTCGAAAATCTGTTTTTGAAACACGAAAGACGCTCATTTCTGAAATCCAAGAAGTCGCATTTGGGAAATCGCACAATATACTGTTCTGAACATCCGTGAGACGTGAAGGAAATCAGATTTTGAAAAGTGCGATTTTGCTGTGGTTGGATACCTTAACCTCGTATCGGTTATTCACAGGGCGAAGTGCATGCAGCTGCAGCTGTGGCTGGCTTTGGCCTGCTGGCGCACCCTTTGATTGGCTTTGAGGAAATCAGATTTCAGAGAAGGCGGCTAACATGTCAGCGTCTCACCGGAAGTCATGTGAGTTGGCAATGCCGTTCCCGAGCGAGTCTGCCTTCAATGCTCTGCACACCTAAACTTACCAAGCGTCTAGGAGTGTCGAACAACATTGTAGAGCTCGCTTTTGCTCATATACTAGGGACTTCTGAGGCTCGTCATTTAGCTTCACTACTGTACAAGGAATCACCATGGACCAGTCACGTCGGCGCAGGATCTCCGAGGAAGAGTGGGCCCGGCACAAAGGCATGATCCAGCGCATCTACATCGTGGAAGATAGGCCGCTTCTGGGAGAAGATGGCCTCATGCGCACCATGGAAAGAGATCACGGCTTCTCTGCTACGTAGGTGAATTCCTCATATTCACATTCTCAGCCTTGTGGAAACCACGTCCCAGGACAAGGCTGAAATTATCCAGGAAGGCTCAATACGAGACTCAGCTGAAGAAAAAGTGGCATTTCCGGAAGTATTCTACCAAAGATGAGCTTTTTGGGCGTGTAGGGGGTTCATCCCAGATATCCGCCGATTTGTTCTTCAGCGAAAGAGTCGCATGTAGGACAAGGGATGTGAGAGAGAATGCAAGAGTCCGCAGTCGTGGCATCATTCGACAAAAGAAAGCGCCAAGAACACCTTTTGAGCTATTTGGCTCCCCGGAAACCCAGCAACCGACGACGCAAAGCTTTCCTCTCCCCATAAGAGCCCACGAATCTATCCAATTCAATCTGTTCCAGGTTGAAAACGATTTGCAGACCGCTCTGGGGATACCCAATGAGATGTTAGAGACGCCCCAATTTCCTGAGCCTAGCTGGAGTACCGGAATAGGAAACCTACCCTTCGGGCTGGATCAACCGCCACAACCAATGGATTTACTCTCTTCTTTGACAGACGGGACACCCTCGCTCCCAGAACTTTCAGTCATGGGCATGTCAGACGCACAACCTTTTACGAACTTGGATATTCTAAAAGACTCGAACAACTACACAGGCTTCAGCAGCATTTCCATCCTGGAGCGGCTTGATTTAAACATACTCCGTATAGCCAAAGGGAAGATGCAAGGGATAGGAAGGCAGCTTTCCACAGTCACTTGGACTCCTAATGGGAGCTATGCGCCAGAAATTGAAACAGTTCTTGAGAGTCAGAGCATAGAAGCAAGACTGATCTACTCAGTAGTCTCTAGCTTGATAAACCGATCCTCTGCCCCTGCGCAGTCTCGGAGGCAACTAATTTCCTGGGATCCAATCCACAAAGGAGTTCTTGACACTATCTACAGCCAACCAGCTAGTCAAATCAACCGCATTCTGGACTCCATTCCACCTCTCATGTCTCAGTCATTTCAAGAAGGAATGTTTTGGTCTGCATTGGAGGCAGGCTCCACAAAGACTGTAGGCCTGATTCTCAAGAGAGATTTGCAGCTAAACCGAGTGAGATACCGTGTTTCAAATTTTCTTTACACTCCTCTGGAAAGATCTTCATTGCGCGGAGACCACGAGATGATCAATCTACTTGTATCACATGGAGCCGATCCCAATACATTTTGCCATGGGAATCCATTGGCCCTCTGCTTGGAATCAGAGCCCGAAGGAGGTACTATACAGCAACGTACGATGGAAACACTCTCCGCTTTGCTGAAGGCTGGAGCTATACCAGATCTAAAGACCAAAGAAAAGATGCTGAAATTCTCGGATCCAAAAGTCCTCTCAACTTTTATCGAAGAATACCGCGGACCACTATTTGAAGCTTATTTCAAAACAAGCTTTCTATGGAATATCCATCGACTCGCTGAAAAGGAAACAGCCCTTCGTGCCACCAAGAATGTACTGGACAACTGGGGAGTTCTTCTCAATGAACACTCTTATAAAGTTGCAGGATACAGAACTCTTGAATTTAATCTTCTTGGATCTCTCCAACATGCAATAAAGAAAGAGAATTTTCCCGCAATTGAAATGATTTTGGGTAAAGTCAGACCCAATGACGATTGTTTGGCCAGTGCGGTTAAGATTCGCAGTATTTCCCTTGTTGAGCGTTTAATTCAGCTTGGAGCACCACCGCATGAACAAGCGATGATAGAGGCAATCAAAATTGGCTTTACTTCTGCAGTAGCCCTCTTCGAGGAAAATGGACTGACTTTACTGGAGACGTGGGAGAAAGGAGCCTTCAAGGAAGATATTCTTACAGCATCTTCCAAGTCTGAAGACAAGTCATTTCTACGCTTCTTCTTGACATGTGCTTCAAAGGAGACCAAGGTCAGGGGTGGGCAGCTGTTAGAGTTGATTTACGAAGTCGTGAAAGCTGGAAACGAAGAAATCATCATTGAAGTTCTGGGATGCATAGAACCAGATCCAAGACCAGAATTACTTGATGTTGTCATCGAGGCAGCTTGCGAATCCCTGAATTTCAATTGGGTATTCATCGTCGGTGATACGTTTACTTTCACGAGGGCCCCAAGGGAAATTCCTCCTCTGCCGCCATCCTTACCGTTACACATAAACCATGGGAGGATCGTGTACTGTGAAGATGTGGAATTTATCCGCTGCGTTGCCAAATTGGTTCATCCAAGCTATTGGCATAAAGCAGATATTACCGGAAGAGGAGAAAAATTCTTGACAAGCAAACAGACAGTATCAATCATAGAACTTGCAATATTGGAGCGACAAGACAAGTTCATAGAGCTGCTTATTGATCTAGGGGTTGATATCATCGGCCCTGAGCCAAAGTGGAAGTATGGCCTTCCACCAGTAAGCTCTCTCTCTGCAGCTGTACTCGCAAGAAATGCTAGTCTCATAGACAAACTTTTGGAACTAGGAGCAGATCCAACCAACTATATGGCGCTTATTATAGCTATCAGACAAGGAAACCTACAGGTAGTCAAGAAACTTGTTGGTCTGGCCCTAAACACCCCTAAAAAGGGAAGGAGGCTTTTCAACGGATTGGCTCTGTCAGAATTGCTGAAGAACAATGACTTTGACATGATCTCAGTCATAGTCAGCGCAACCGACTGTACTAGTCTCGTCAATGATTTTGAAAAGGATCGACATGCTGAGGGAAAGGAACCTTTCGTCAGTCCACTGGGACAAGCTATATTGAGCAAACATCCCAGAAGCATTGAAATACTAAAACTCTTCCTTGACCATGAGGCAAATCCTAATGGTATAGTTCATCTGGATAGGAGATTCGCCACACGTACAGATGGTATTACTACCTGCATCTCAAGAACAGCCTTGATGCAAGCGATTGCTGCTGGATCCTTGGAAAAGATGGAGCTTTTGATTCAATATGGCGCCAACATTAATCTCCAGGCAACAGGGGATGTTTGTCGAACTCCGCTTCAATATGCGGCTGAGATCGGCGCTATGGACATGATCAAATTTCTTCTCGATCATGGTGCAGACCCCAATGGTGTATCAGCTCACCGTCAAGGTGGAACGGCAATCCAGTTTGCCGCTCAAAATGGTTTTCTTGGGATAGCTTCGTTGCTTATACAATGTGGTGCAAACATCAACGCTGGTCCCAGCCTTTTTCACGGACGGACGGCATTCGAATGGGCAACCGAATATGGACAAATTGACATGATGTTGCTACTGGTGCAAAAGGGGGCGGATATTGTAGGAGACGGTGGTAGACAGTATCGAAGAGGAGCGGATTTCGCAGAAAAGAGTGGGCAGATTGCGGCGAAGGAGTTAGCAGACAGGCTGTACGATATGGCCGGCGGTAACATTGCAGGAGGTGGCCTCTTATCTTAGTTATTGACTCAATGGCTTATTTTATTTTCCTTTGGTAAGGATTCAATGCGTCCAAAGGCTTCGTATCGAGATGTGTCTGCCGATGGAGGATTTCATATTATGGGCGGATTCCGTGGTGATTACACAGTGAAACCCCGAGCCTCGGATATAATTCTTGTATTTCGGTCGTCTCTTGCCTTTCCAGAGTTCTAAATCAATACATCTAAAATTGACACGGGCATAGCTGTTTCCCTCCGGTCATATGTAGTGTTAACGGAGTGCAGACTGGGGCTAACCGACCAAGAAGCTCGAAATTGGAATTTCCCGGGAATAACATCCATCAATGATTGATGTCTCGGGCAGCCAAGCTGATATGTGCCACTCCGAAGTTCATAGTACTGAAGGATATCATTTTTCCGGGACGGTGTAAGGACGTTGCTTTCCACTGAACATTATATCTTGCATTTTGGTGTGAGAGCTCCCTCGCTTTCATGTCTCCGGGCATTGTTTAATGATAGCCCTTATGTGTCTGTTCTGCGATTTTGGACCACGGTCACTGTGTGATCCTGCTTATTCTATTTGAACATTGTATACCCGAAGTCGACCTTTACGCATAGTGGCAAAAGATCAAGGAGGCAAAAGTCCCATTCAAAACTTTCATCTCAATCACGTTTATTGTCGCTTGGTGACATGATCGGCCTTTCTTTGACGATCGTCATATCTGATTCTCCACATACACTGAACATCGGCGGCTTTGCGATTTGTAACGCCTAGCTGGTGCAGATCAACTCCGACAGCGATCATAAGGATCCGGATGATCATCACCTGAATTGAATGAGTCAAAAAATCTACCTAAGGAAACATCAAAATCTGTGCCTTCTACATTCTCTTTAATGTCGTTTTCTTGGAGAGATGAACAATCAACGGCCGTCAACAAACCTCAGCCTAAATATTTGCAAGCGTCAGTTTGGCACAAAAGAAGGTCAAGAAGGCAAGCACTGCACATGCTTTCACATGTATACTGAAAGCCGTTGATAGTTCCGAGGCTCTTAAATTCCAAGCCAGACGCACGGTCACCTAGCGCCCGTCCATGGTGCCTGGAGGTCAAGCTTCCCCGCATTTCTTGGCCTGGGGTAGGCAAGGATAAAGGCAAGGATCTGCCAACCCACGAGTTATTTCCTTGGAATATCTGTGGTCATTGACTGCGGACAGTTTCAAGTCCCCCGTCCTCCTTCCCGTAGTAGGATGTGACACCGAATTCGATATTGATGTGCGACCGCAGTCGCCGGCGGTAGGGTTGCTTCATTCCCTGCCTGCCCTGATCACGATGTACCACCGAGCGGTTTTTCTTACCCCATCTCGCATTCAGGAAACTTGGCCGTGCACTTTCAAGATGAAGATCTGAATGTGAATAGAAAATGCCTCGAATCAAAGGGACGAGCGCAGCATTAGTACTGGCCACGCTAGAAGGGCGATGGCAGTATAAAGAGACGGCGAAGTCTGCTCAAAATCGAGACGACACACGACTTTGCAGATTCCAAGCAACAAAGTTTAAGAAATCTTCACATCCTGATCATCACCATGAAGACCTCTTCCATCGTCGCTGCATTGGCTCTTGCCATCACCTCTGTCTCAGCCCAAGCTGCCTGCGATCCTGTCGCATCTGCAATTCCAACATGCGGTGTAAGTGGCATCTTTGAATAAAGATAAGTACATGTCCGTATATATACTGATGGGGTAATCAGGTCCCTTGCATTCAATCCGCCGCTTCCGGTGTCGGCTGTGACTCGACCAACTATCGATGCCGCTGCTCCAGCTCCTCGGCGATCCAAGCTTCTGCTCAAGGTTGTGTCATCAACAACTGCGGAATTGCAACCGCTCTGCAAGTTCAGGCTTCCGCAAGTGCCGTGTGTGCTTGTGTCGCCACGGCACCCGCAAATTTTGCTGCTCGTCACCCACACGTGACCCCGGCGCCAGCTCCCAAGTTTTAGTGAGGCCATGGGGTGACGTATACTACGACAAAAACCACGCTCCTTTGACAGTTACTTTCTTAAGGATGTAAGCAGAACCTCGAAAGAGAAGGAGAACACTAGCGAAAGCCTAAGAGCACGGACGATGATATGCCCACATTCAGCTATCCAAATAGCATATCCATCGAAGATGGAAGGATTATCCAGTATCAAGCATTTATGAAATGAAATTCACAACGAATATCGCAAAGTGTTATACGTCAACCTGATGGTTTTACAGCATGCCTTGTTCGGTGATAGAATGAAAATAACATGAGAACAATATGAAGATGACACAAACATGCAAATTCACGAGGTCGAGTGATTCAAAGGATAAGAAAACTTTTGATTTATTCCAGATCTAAGAGGCTGCTGTAGGTAAGTACGATCGTTTTAGCATTCTCTTTGGCAATATTCCGCTAGAAGCATCACCACTGTAACATGATACGATTGACTCTCGAGTTCATGTTCGCAATGGAATTTTCCGTTGAGAATGAAAAAAACCGTGGTTTGAAACGAAAGAATTATAAAGTTGTGCAGGATATATCCACGATGACTCGAATGAGCTTTTTCTAATGCTACCTGCCTAGGTAGGTACCTACCACTACTGCCATGGAGACTAAGCATATCGGATAAGTTTTATACCATTGATGCACAGTATTCCATCTCTAGATTGGATTCATGTCATATGATTCAAACCCATCGCGAAAAGGCGCAGATAGATTGCTGCTGAAGATCACGTCGATGTATCACGTGATGTGAATGATTCTCGCCGGTGGCTATCACGGTGAGCGAGTATGCGTTCCGCACCATTTCAGCGCATAGGGTGTACATCGCAAATACCAGAACAGAATGGCAGTACTTGCTTCACTTTTATGTGCATATTCGGCCGTAACAAGCACACAAAGGGAGAGCACTAAGTCATGGCCGAGTGGCGATCTGCGTTTTATACGCGTATTCGCATTCGGCTTAATCTCAGTACGAAAACATTGAGAACAGGTCGCTCTGATACATGGGCAATGAAAATGTTGCCGACAGCAGAACTAATTGCGCTGATCATACTCAAGATTGCTGGCAAGGAATAAAAGCCAACCAAAGTTGCCAAAAGCGCAGCTGGGTCGCGATGCAATGCGAAAGATATCGTGGATGCACTGCATAGAGACATGGAGACCTCGGTCCCTAATTGATAGAGCTGCCAATCTTATCCAGAGATTTACCTGTAGACCATACTCGGTTCTCTCTATCAATCTAACGATGGTAAGACCAGCCGATAGGATAACTGGCGTAGTATCAGCACGCTGAAAAATGGACTGACAGGAATCTGCGTGACATTTTGTAGATCAACTTGAGATGCAGTCGTCAGGGGGTACAAGGAGTCCTGCACTTGATTAAGACGTGTATCATCAAGGCCAGCCTAAGGTTTTAGCATGGATGACGCGCAACCCGACCCACAGCCCGAACCCGAATGCGAGTACGATCGATACCGTCACCCATCTATCAATGCAACCGCTCCACAAGAACGAAACTGAAATATCCCCTTCAAAGCGCATTCGAACCCTTTTGGGGCATTTCATCGACTATTCCTCGTCTTTGGCACCAAGCACCCATGGCTGGAACAGTCGACGCCATCATCGCAAAAGCTGGAGCATCTGGGTTGTTCTCCTGCAAGGGCCTAGTAACTCTTTTAGCAGGTGCCATAGCGATACAGGTCCTTCACACAGTTGTTTCCGCCATCTACAATATTTATTTCCATCCACTTCGCCGCTTTCCAGGACCAAAATCATGGATCGCTTTCGACATTGCCAGGACTGTTTCGCGAATGCGCGGATACTATGATTTGGAGATTCGCAAGCAGCACCTCAAGTATGGTGAGGTTGTGCGAATCGGAAAGAACGAACTCTCCTTTGTCCATCCTGATGCTTGGAAGGACATCTATGGTCACGGCCATGCCGAGTTGCCAAAATACTTCCCTCCTAATACCATCAACCCCATGCAGCTGGTCGCTGCACCTGGAAACAATCATTTTCGAATGCGGCGCGCTATGCTTCCTGCATTTTCCGACAAGGCCCTGGCCCAGCAAGAGAGTCTGATCCGTGTCTACGTTGACCTGCTGATGGAACGTCTGACGGAAGCCGCTCGATCTGGAGCTGCCACTAATATGACCCGGTGGTACAATCTTGCGACATTCGACCTCATAGCGGACCTCTGCTACGGGAAATCTCTCCAAGGGCTTACCTCTGGAAAATCAAATCGTTGGATCGATAAGATTGAAACCATGATGAAGGTCATGCCAACATTGTTGCTTATAACTTCGTCTCCCATCTTTGGCACGCTGTTCAATTTGGCGTTTGGTAGCAAACTCAAGAAGTCAAGGGAAGAGCATCAGGAATATGCGGCTTCGTTGGCCATGGACCGCATTCAAGGAAAAGAGCAAGCTGATCGTGGGGATTTTATGGACTACATGTTGCGCTCTCGTGGCCAAGCACACCAGCTTACTGATCCCGAACTGATCGCCAACTCGGATCTCATCATGATTGCCGGATCGGAAACCACAGCAACGCTTTTGTGCGCAGTCACCTATTGGCTTTTAAAGACACCAGACGTATACAAAAAAGCCACTGCAGAAGTCCGTGCCGCTTTTGCGCGATGTGAGGACATTACCTTCAAGGAAGCCAGTGTCCGCCTACCATATACACTTGCCTGCCTGAATGAGGCACTTCGAATATTCCCCTCAATTCCTCTCGCTTTGTTGCGCCAAACTCTTCCTGGAGCACCTACGCCTATTGCTGGCCACCTGATTCCGCCACAGGTAAAGTCCTTCTTTCATCACACGCTCTACAACTGACCAAAAGCCGATAGACTCGAGTTGGAGTGCACCAACTGGCTGCATTCCATTCTCCTCTCAACTTTCATGATCCTCAATCTTTTCGCCCAGAGCGATGGCTGCCAGATGTTTACAGTGACCCTACATCTCCATTTCACAACGACCGTCGTGAGGCGCACAAGCCCTTTTCCTTCGGTCCTCGCGACTGTATTGGCCGAAACTTGGCGTTTCATGAGATGCGACTCATATTAGCTACGGTCCTGTGGAAGTTCGATATGAAACTCGGGTCAGGCATGGAAACATGGCACGATCAGAAAATATACGCTCTCTGGACAAAGCCGCCTCTCATGATTGAGATACGAGAACGAAAAATGTAGAAGCGAAAGTCGCAAATAGATATCTAGTCCCTATAGTTGTCTCAGGAATTGACAATAAGCCAACTTGATCGGTCTCTTTATAGTAGCAATAAGCAACGAAGGAACAATATATCTGTCGGTATCCCTTGTGCCGCTCATCAGTCAGTACAGAAATCTCCGGCTGGCATCCCTATCCTTTTCGATAGCAGACATTTTCTTAATTTCCATCACTAACTTCTCAGTGACATCACTCTGAGAATCATAATTTCCCCAGAAATTTACGCTTTCTTGTTCACCGTCCGATTCCGGATCTGCCCCTGCGCGCAACAGAACCCTCATCATCATGTGCCTTTCGCATTCCGCTGCATACATGAGTGGGGACAGAAGCCAGCCTCTTCTATTTGCATCCACCATGTTGGGGTTTGCCCCCATTCGTACAAGAAGCTCTAGAACCGAAGCTTCCTGCCGCATGACCGTTTCATAGGGCTGCGGAGGGTGTACCATGATTTCGATCGCTTCCTGGAGGGGATACGCAACCATGTCAACTTCTCCGCAGACGGTTTCAATCATTTCAAAGTTGGATGATCTGATAGATAGTGATAGAGCATACTCGGTGAGAGTGGTTCTCTCTTCCTCCTCAAGATTCCAATTGATCCACCCCAGAACGCACCTCAGACCTTCGCAGCCGCGGTCTGCACTCAACGTCCTTATCATCTTCGTGAGAAATCCTATGGTCTTTCCATAGCTTTTACATGCTGTAAAAAATGATAGCAGCAGATAAATGGTCCTCTCTGAATCGATTTCTGTTTGGCGCGACAGTGCTGTCGTGATCAATGCGCGGACATTCTTGTCGTCTGCGCGGTGGCTGTGATGCACAACGATTTCGAGCGTTTCGTCATCTCCAAAATCCATGGCAACTTGTATGATTGATTTGCCAAAGCAGAGGTTCTTTTCAGTGACCGTTGCGTAAGATTGTAACTGGCGCAAAATGCTTTTGTGGTTGTTCTGCGAAATGGCCATACACAACGAGGCAAACCGGCAATTTCGCTCGATCTGTTCTTGGTGAAAGCTTTGATTGGGCGATACTCTTTCTTCCGAATTGCGGTAGTATTTGACTGCGCGAGAGAGGTGCCGCTCAAACCGACTACTTTTGTGCGCAACGACCCAAGCAAGATCCTGATCGTGCACACAGAAGCTGAGCAACTGATCTTGCACCGCCTGCCGGTCTTCTTCCTCAAAGTCTAGTTTGTCCATGGATTCCATATAGCGCTCGATTATGGGTGTAATGAGATAGGCAAAGAGGCTTGGTTCGGCTCTGTGACGCCGAATACGAAAATTAATGTACCTCATGCGGAGGCTGTGGGGCGCAGAGCTGAGAGTCTTTCCATTAATGAGCCTTCGGTACGTATCCGGACAATTCTCAGTGAATAGGCAGATGATGACTTCCGCATCGAATTTGCCTTGGACTTTGAGTTTTTTGTTTCACAATGGGGTCGTCTATCTTACTGTTTACGAGCCTGAGAGCCAGCCAATCTTTCCATGGAAGCTCTGACTCTGCATTCGCAACGATTAGCCGAAGCAGTTCTAATGGTAAGTACATCTTAGGATGTGAGTATTGACAAAATCAGAGACTGGGTCCAGATAGCTCTTAGTTTTTATGTTTCTGCATCATGCGCCTAAGCTTGACTCATCTAAAGATTGATCAGTGGTGCCTGGATCCTTCCGAATGGTCCGAGCGCTGCCATCCTCGCAGCTCAAAAACTCTTTCTTCAGCCTCCACATGCAGCAATACTCCATATTAATCAAAAATAATACAAAGAAATTTCATGAAAATGATAAATCTATAGGCTCGCAGGTTCACGCTCTCATCGCTTGTTTGGAAGTGGCCCTCCATGTATCTAAGATAGCACGATTGATTAAAGCACTGCCAAAATTATTATATCAATTGAGATGCCTCAAAACTAGTAGTCAATCGTAGAAAAAGTCTACTATGAGTTTTCAATATTAGATATTAAGCCCCTTTACACCGAATATCTCACTTATTCAGTGTTTTCCATGCAACCCGTATCCTCCTCCACTTCGGCACCGTAGCTCTCCCAGCCTTGACAACATATCCATCTTGTCTCAGCACTCTCCCAATCTCCATGTAGCTCTCCACAGCAACACGGATGGGTCCTCTAGCCTCAATGGGCAAATCCTCTATCGCCCCCTTGGAGGACTCATACAAGTCGAACGCTTTATCCAGCAGCTTGGTCCGCAGCTTCTCGATCCTACTACCTTCGGGATTCTTGAGGACGTTGCTGTATGCCAGACCAGCTTCACTCAGCCAGCTGACAGGAAGGTATACGCGCCCTATTCTGGCGTCCACTGCGATGTCACGCGCAATGTTGACGTACTGCAGCGCGATCCCCATCTGATTCCCCGCCGCAATGATGCGTGACTGGATATGCTTCGGAAGGGCCGTTGGATATATGTTGAAGACGAGTCCGATGCACATTTGCGCCACTGTGCCGGCCACGCGTTCGGCGTACAGCGTCAGGTCTTCTTCGGTATTGATAGGCGGCGAGTCGTTGAAGGCCAAGTCCATTTCAAACCCCCTTAACAAATCCTCAAGAGGCTTCCTATCCAGCTTTGTCGTTGGGAGTTGCAAGAGTGCCGAGTGGGTGTCCACAGGGAAGTTCTTGGCCACGAAACTCGGGATAGAAACCGAAGAAGTCTTTTCTTTAGTTCCGTAAGCAAGGCCGAGGAACACCTGCAGCTTCTTGATCCACACGTGGGCTTCTTGTGCCGAGGAAGCGTTGTCGACTAGATCATCGCCTACACGGCAGAATGAGTACAGGAGAAGGAGGTCGGTGCGGAGCTGGCCCTGAAAGGTTGAAGAGGCAAGGTAAAAGCTTCGACTTTTGCGTTTCAGGCGGAGGACCGCTTCTTCCAGACCAATCAACCTTGCATCGTCGTAAAGAGACGCGGGGAGCAGCAAGGCCTTGATCAGTGTCCATGGATATGGCAAATTAGGCGTGTTTGGAAAATGCGCTGGAAATGCGTAAATGATGGAGAGGGCGTTGTCGAAAGCTAACTGTCCAAAGACGATGAGGATATTAGTTAGAAGAAAGAACAGGGCTTCTTCGATTTCTAGACCGTCCCAAAGATGGACGCCGAATTTTGTGCCAGTGCTGATGACCCATGTACCGCGTTTCAATGCAAGTGTATCTACAACCCAGAGATATAACGTGGGAAGCGCAATGGGTATCAAGGTATTGGAAAAGGGGAGGCCGAGTATGAATTGATACGACAGACTCCTGCAGGGATGTCAGAAGCGTAGCACGACATGCATGACAAAAACTTTACCAGAGCAACAGGATGAACGGTCCCGCCCAGACAACTATTAATCCAGTATATGTTCCTATGCTGTTGTCACCTAGCATGCGCCAACCGGCGAATATCATGCTGAAGATTGCGCACTGCCCGAGCATTCTGTAATATCGCCATCTCCGGTTGGCCGATCCTGACCCATCCGGGCGTATGGCGGAGCGTTCGGCGCGCACATAGAGCGGCTGAAATGTGGGCTTGCTCAGTGCAAGGTATAGAAGCGAGGTGTTGTACGTCTGAATGACAAAGAAAAAGACCTCCTCGAGGGGAATGTCGAACAGCTTGGGACCAATGATGACATGGCTCGGGTAGCTCCATATGCGGTTGCGGATTAGGTACGAGTCCCACGGGATGGTGGAAACGACGGCGATCTGCCAGTGTCAGTGTCAGTGTCTAGCGGCAGCCGGCCGGTTGGTCGACATGTCCTCGGATGGGCGTACCGTGATCAGAAAGCCAATTTTGTATGCGTCAAGCTTGGTAAACAAAGGCCGATATAGAAGCGAAAGCAATATGGCGGGAGGTATCGTGTACTTGACGTGTCTATCATGCCGAATCAGCCTCCTCGAACCGTTCTACGGACGGTCCTGTCCAATTGTTGGGCGGCATACACAAGCGCATATTCAAAGCCCATTTCGTCTCAGGTCAGATCAGACGTGCCGGACGGATTCACATGCTCCAAGCGCACAATTCACGTCAATGGGAGCGGGCAGATGCAGGGGCAAGTGCTAAGGCACAGCTGGCGGGGAGGAGAGGGAGGGTTCGCCATAATGTGGACGCGGTGGGCATGTCGTTGAGATGGAATGACGGCCGTGGGCGGGACTAATAGCGCGCAACCCTGTTGAGTTCCGCTTTGGGACTAGCGCGCGGGTCAAGCTTCCCTCACACGTCATGATTGCAGACCTCCGATCTCATGTGCAAAAACATGGCATTTGTCCCTTTCCGCTTCCCCCGCTCGCCATGCCATGTTTTCGCCCTTCTTGTGCCATTGCCGCCGTCCTGTCAGCCCATGTGGCGGATGATCCGGACGCTTCCCCACACCAGCGCATGATGAGGGGGGACGGGCCTTGCTCCTCGGACCTGCATCTGGTTGAGGATGAGACGTGCCCTTGGCCTGAACCGCCTGCACTGTTCTCTGCTATTACTACGCGGGCAAATCCAACTCAAGCGGTCTCCGAATCTCCCTGGCAAAAGGCCGTTCAGTATGCTTGAGAGGAGGCGATCGCCTGCTCCAGAACAAAGGCACCATCCGTAGGCCAACACCCACCCGTACTCCCAATTGCATCGCGCTGACGCTGATTAGCTACTTGTCTGGCAACTTTGCGCCGGTGACGGAAACTCACCGCGCCATTGACCATCCAGTCCAGTATTCGGGAACCATCCCCAAGGAGCTTCATGGCGGCATGTACGTCAGGAACGGCGGAAACCCGCTGTCCAATTCGGACCTCGGTCGAGATGCGCATTGGTTTGATGGCGATGGAATGTTGTCTGGAGTGTGGTTTGATTGCAGAAAAGATTCAAACGCGGTCGCTCCGCGGTTCGTTAATCAATTCGTCCTGACCGACGTCCTGCTGTCGAGCATCGAGAACGGGAATCCGCGAACGCCGATACTGCCAAGCATAGCCACGCTAGTCAATCCCATCGCCAGTCTGTTCGCAATCCTATGGAGGATCATTCGAAGCGCTCTGCTCGTGCTTCTGTCACACCTCCCCGGATCCAAAATCCCCATCACCAGGATCAGCGTTGCGAACACTGCCGTTCTTTATCACGATGGACGCGCACTGGCCACGTGCGAGAGTGGACCGCCTCTTCGCATCCAACTGCCCAGCTTGGAAACAGTCGGATGGTTCAACGGATATACTGCTGAAGGAGAGGTCGATCATGTGTCGCGCGTAGACGAAGAGGGATTTGGCGGGTCGGGCTTGCTGAGCTGGATGAGAGAGTGGACAACAGGCCATCCCAAAGTCGACCCTGCAACCGGCGAAATGCTACTGTTCCACTGCAATTTCGTCGCACCTTATGTGCATTATTCCCTACTTCCTCGTTCCGGGTCGGACGGTTCGGCTCATCGTTGCTCGCCAAAATTGATCAACGTTCCGGTTCCGGGATGCTCAGGGGGAAAAATGATGCACGACTTTGGTGTCTCTCGCTCCCACACCGTGATCCTCGACCTACCCTTGACACTGACGCCGTTCAATCTCTTGAAGAACCAACCTATTGTTGCTTATGAGCCGGACAAGCCGGCACGCTTTGGCGTTTTCCCTCGCTACGACCCAAGCGCAGTACGATGGTTTGAGACTGCAGGGTGCTGCATTTTTCACACCGCCAATGTCTGGGACGAATATGGCAGTGATGGTTCTGCTACAGCTGTCAATCTGCTTGCTTGCCGGCTGACTTCAGCATCCCTTGTATTCAGTGCCGGCAATCTGCCACCCCCGCCACACCCAAACCGGAGAGAAACACCAGCACGAAAACGCATGTCTTTCTTTGCTAGATATGACGAAGACGATGAATTGAGAGACACGGAGAAGGATTCTAGCGAAAAGACACCATTACTTCGGACCTCGCAGAACGATCAAGACAACACCACTCAACCGCCTCAAGATTCGTCTCCGCCAATCTCGATTGATGACGACGAGCAGTGTCGCCTATACTACTATCGCTTCGATCTTGATTTGAAATCACCAAACCAAATCACCCATCAATATGCCCTTTCAACAATCCCGTTCGAGTTTCCGGCTGTAAGTCCGTCCCACGACATGTCCCACGCACGATACGTATACGGCTGTAGCACCACAAACGAGAACTTTGGCGCTGCACTTGGCAAGGCAACCAAGATCGATACCATTGTCAAAATGGATGTACATACTCTTCTCGCCAGAGCCGAAGAAAACCCACCGAAGAGTGTTACCGGAAGTGTTGATGGCAGGACAATTGGCGAAATTGCCGCCTCAACCGATCCTACGGATGCGATTAAGGTTTTTCAACTACCCCCAGGCCACTACGCCCAGGAACCCAGTTTTGTTCCCAGGAATCCAAGAGATAGCGCGGAAACATTGGAAGAAACATTGGAAGACGATGGATACCTCCTCTTTTACGTGTTCGATGAGTCCCAACTCGACGAGAATGGAGAATGTCGGGAAGATGCCAGGAGCGAGCTGTGGATCTTGAACGCAAAGGATATGGCGGAAGTGGTAGCCAAAGTTCATTTACCAACCAGAGTGCCGTACGGACTGCATGGAAATTGGTTTACTGAAGATCAGATAAAACAGCAACGGGAAGTCGAGCAGTTCAGGACCATTCCAACAATACCTGAGGAATCGACATTCTGGATAACGCTGAGGAAGAAGATCATTCACTCTTTAGGATGAACGAAGCGCGAGAGCACCCGATATCTATCCTCTGGTCAGCAATAATTGCTTCAATCAGGGGTCTTCCGCCTAGCGTGGCTTATGATATGATTTGGAATGAGGGCGTTTACGTGCATTGATCGGCGCAAGTGGTTTTTGTGTGTCTTTTGGCAAGTTACCAGGAGATTATGACCAGTAATGTTTTATACCAGACTAGCATGCAGCGAACTATTGTGTCAAGCATGCTCAGCGTTTTGATACATTTGCAAAATACACCATCATTCCAGTAACAATCAATTGCACAATACTGCTCTGTAACGAATGCGTTGTCTAAACGTTCCCCCCACCCTAAGAAACCCCAAGACTACCCCTCTCCCCAAGACTCACCATCTCCCCGAGAATACCCCTTTCTTTGATATCCTCCCACCCTCCAAGAACCCCCTCTCCCCACGATCCCAAGACCCCCGGTCATTTCACAACCATGTCCACCGGCGCGTGAGCAACTCACAAAAGTCGGACATTTCAACGGCAGCCCCGGACTGGCCGGTCGATCTCGCAACCCTGACGTTGGAGCAAGCTCACGCGATCGACGGTTGAAAGCTTGTCTCGGCGGGCACCAGTCGTTAGCGCACGAATGGGGACATTTAACCTAGTGGTGATTTCATCGATCGCGAAATATGACCGGGGCATGAGATCGTTGCTTCAACTGCACATCGGCAGTCGGCAGGGGGTGCCCATTCTGATTTGCCAGCGGCGTGGTGTGCCAGGTGGAATTTGTAAGGCCTGAGGTCCTAGCATGCACAGTGGGTGTGGCCGCGAGATGCCGAGTGGTGCGATGGGAAGGGTGGGTGGAGATGCTTTGGAAGTGATGATTTCATCGCGTGGTCAGGGGTGTAGTGGGAGATGGCGGGTTCTTTGTTTCGTCATGGCGAGATAGCCCGCCGCTTGTATATGTATATCAGGCTAATTTCTCTTGAAGCTTCTTTTCTATCCAGCCACAGAGTAAATGTACTGACTTCTCCAACAATACTTGGTTCCACAGGCTTGGCTTCGACTCTGATATAATATCCCTATTGCAACAATGGTACTCCACAGGAGAAACGACGCCGTCGATGTCAATGGTATATCCCAAACCCTCTCCAATGCTTGAGTCTAAAGAAGCTCACCATCCCCAGGCAACTTCCGCAATGGTGCCCTCGCCGACATTGCCATCACAGAGCGCGGCTCTGATCTGTACTTTGCCATTTGCGCCGCCATGACCGTTTCCGGATTCGTTTTTCTCGGGCTAGCATTTCGAAAGCATCGTCGCGATCGCATCTTCCACTACATCACTGCCGCCGTCGTGTTCGTCGCGGCCATTGCGTACTTCACCATGGGCTCCAATCTGGGCTTCACGCCCATCCAGGTCGAGTTTCAACGTTCGGATCCCAAAGTGCGCGGAAACTTTAGGGAGATTTTCTATGTCAGATACATTGACTGGTTCATCACCACACCACTGCTCTTGATGGACCTGCTTCTTACGGCTGGCATGCCGTGGCCAACGTTGTTGTGGGTCATTCTCGTGGATGAGATCATGATTGTGACGGGTCTGGTCGGCGCGCTCGTGGAGTCGAGCTACAAGTGGGGATACTTCGCCTTTGGTGCGTGACGATTCCCATTTATCGGAATCTCGAGCCCATACTGACTTATTTTCCAGGCTGCTTCGCCCTCTGCTACATTGTCTATCAGCTAGCCTGGGAAGCCCGCCGACACACGGCCCCACTCGGGGCCGACGTGTCGCGCGTCTTCTTTCAGTGCGGCACCCTGACCACAGTGCTCTGGATCATATATCCGATTGCGTGGGGCGTGTGCGAGGGCGGCAATTTGCTCGCCCCAGACTCCGAGGCCATTTTCTACAGCGTGCTGGACTTTTTGGCGAAGCCTTGTTTTGGTGCGTTGCTCATATGGGGTCACCGAAACATTGATCCCGCCCGTTTGGGCCTTAGCATCAGGGATTATGACGATGATCCGAGCGTTTTGGGCGCCACGCATGGACACCATGAGAAGACTAGAGCTACAGATGCGGCAGCGGGAACCGCTACCAATGGAACGAATGGGGCATCGAACGGTCATACCAATGGGCACACAGCCGACAACACTGTAACTGTCTAAACTGAATCAATATCGACTTGATCAACATCCTTGAAAGTGAGAGCAGAATGGGAAGTATTAGGAGGAATAGGGCAACACGGTCGTTTCTGAATCACACTTGTGAGTCACATCAAACAACTTTGGAGTCTTTGAAGATGGTGGTGGAAGTAATGGTTTGCGAATACCCTAGGGTCTTGCTTTTCTTTGACTAGGCAGCGTTCAGTATTAATCGTCTAATTACGCTCTTTCGCCTGAACCATCTGGTTCGATGCGATGCAATGTCTGTACATCATCTAATTATGCATTACCAATCGCCAGTCAACTTTGCGTCCTTCCAGTCCCAATTCCCAAGCGCATTGCTAAAGATCGATGCAACGACTCCAACCACCAGCATGATGATCCAGTAAATCCAACTGGCCAGCGGGAGCCTGTTAATTCTGTCAAGCTTCTTCAATTCCTTGCCATCATCAGATGCTTTGACCCACGGAATGCGCTTTCCAAGGGACTTTATGATCTGCTCAGTGACGATCTTGGCCCCAGCCAGCACGATTGGCACACCGGTCCCCGGATGGGTGCTTGCACCTACGAAATACAGGGATTTGACATTAGGGTGCTTCGTTTTGGGTCTGAAAGAAAGTACGTTGAAGAAGGAGTGACTGAGCCCGAGAATCGCGCCTCGGTCAAGATTAAAAGCCGACTTCCAGGTAGGAGGCGTGTTGATGGACTCATGAACGATGTGCGCCGAGAGCGATATCTTCAGTCGTGACTCAATGGTCTTGAGTATGGTTTCTCGAGCAATCGATACCATGGAATCCCAGTCTTGCGTCGTTCCGGGGCTTCCAGCGGTGCCTTTGTGAGAGTTTGAGTTTGAATCCTGTAAGTGACCGACTGGGACGAGAACCACGATGGAATCACACCCAGGAGGCGCAGCACTTGGGTCGACACGGGAGGGTACGTTGACGTAGAAGCTCGGTTCCTCGGGTATCAGGTGTTTCTTGAAGATGCTATCAAAGCTCTCTTTATAGTCCTCGGCTAGGAAGATGTTGTGTGCAGAAAGCTCCAAGAATTGTCGGTCGAGGGCCCAGTAGAATGATATACTCGAGCATGAAGCTTTGCGAGTAGCTAGCGAGCGCGAATACGAAGTCGGTGGTAGGAGGTTGTTGTAGGCATAGATCAGATCCGCATTACAAACGACAAAATGGGACTTGAGTACCTCTTCCTTTCCGTCCCTATCCTTCACGACAACTCCGGTTGCACGAGTTCCTCCCTCATCAAGTTGGATGCGGGAAACTCCAGTGTTCAGTAGGAACTTGACGCCATGACGCTCGGCAACTTTGACAAGAGCTTCAACGACCTGCATTATTAGTGTGTAGCACCCCAGATGATGAATACTACTCACCTTGTGGAAGCCCCCTATAGGATACCAGATACCCTCCGCCAGCTCGGTATATTGTAACAGACTATATGTACCTGGCGCATCGAACGGACTCATGCCCATGTACATGCTTGCGAAAGTGAAAACTCGCCTCAGCCTCTCGGTCCAAAAATACTTGCTGGCTCTTGTATATATGCTCTCGAAAGGATGCAACTCCAGCAGATGCCTGAGAAAGCTCGGGCGCATCATGCTGAAGAGTGAGAGAAAGTTCTTCTTTAAGACATGAATGACTGATAGTTCGTAGTGGCGATGCGACTCCTGCAGGAAAGACAGATAACGCTCGAAGCCGTCTTTGCCTTCAAATCTCTCAACCTCCTCTTTCATGGTCGCCAGGTCGGTTGACAGCTTGAAAGACGTCCCATCGTGGAAATGGATGTTGTAGTTGGGCTCGCATTTCACAAGCTCTACGCCTTCAGCTTCAAGGGTGGTTTCTAGATCTTGGAATGTCTCGTGGAATAGCTGGGGGAGCAACAGAAGACTGGGCCCTTGATCGAACCGCTACGAGTGTTAGGGTCGACGTTCTATGCACGAAGAATTCCTTGGGTAACGTACATATCCCTCACGATGTATCAGACTGCAGCGTCCTCCGGTAAAACCATTCTTCTCAACAACTGTGATGTTTGCGCCAGGAAATTTCATAGCCAGACGGGCTGCCGTCGCCACACCCCCTACACCGGCACCCACGATGACTATTTTTGGAGTTATCATCCTCCCCATCTTCAGTTCTGGATGCTGCACAAAGTCCGTCGCGATCTGCGCCAGTGTGAATATATTCGAGAGCGTGTTGAGAACGCGTGAGACGCGCCAAGCCGGCTCGTGGAGTCATGACGTACGGAATACGAGCTTCGAATCGGAGATATACGGTATCTTCCGAGGCTTCCGCGTTGTATAATCAGAAAGCTATCGGCTGTGGATTATCACTGTAGGCAAACGCTGGCAGTCTCCTGTGGTCTACAGCTGTGCTGTAGCGGAGGGAAAAGGTGTGACGAATCAAGTGAAGCACGTGACAATCCGAAAATGGTTAGCATTGTCTTTTCCAACGCCTCTCCAGAGCTTGTCCGGCCGGCATCCTCCACCTCGTACACACTACCCCATCATTGCTGGACGCAATGATCGTGTCTCCTTCAACCAAAAAAAAGATGCTGATCACCTCAACACGAATGCGCTGGGTGCGCGGACGATTACTGGCATGCGTAGATCGCATTGAAATGCTGACCTCTGTCTGTGGCCGGTCCATCTCTGCCAACCCAAGATGCCGGCCATCTGTTCTGATGAAAACAAGTTCTGGCTTTGCTATCGATATCTCTCAAAAGACTGCTCAGCAATTCGACGGTGAAAAAAGTCTGTTCCGACTGATACAAACTTTCCTTCGAGAGACAAGGAAGATCTCAGCTAGCCGCACATGATCCAGCCGGAGACAAACGAAACCCAACCTAGTCGATTTAACAGTAAGGAGAGTTTCTCCTACACCTTAAACGGCTTCTTATGAGTAACCAGCCTCTTTGAGCCATCTCTCGGCTTTGCACCGACCGCACGTGAAAACGCATCAACAACCTCGGCCTTCGTATAAGCCTCGTTGCTTTGGAAAATTAATGTCGACCGCCAATACTATCCTTTTCCCCTGGCTAGACTCCGAATACCCCGCTTTCTTTTTGCAGTCCCGAGAGCGAATATGACTGTAGGCGGGGGACATGCCGGTCGCGCCCAGGGGTGGTTAGACGCGTCAACCAATGGTCAGGGACTCGCTATCACTCAAACGTGCGAAACGTGCATCACCACACCATGAGCTGGTCTCTTATTTTTAGGCGAAACGATTATATTTCATTCTCCTCATGCCTTCTCATATCGCTGGCATACATCGCTGATTGCAATTCATGCATGACCCTTAATTGTTCAAAATGCTTCTTAGCCAAACTACTGCAGAATATGTCTTGATCAAAACAATCGTCTATATATTCTCTTATACGGGGCTACTGTGTCTGGCATATTTTTACCTCGCAGTATCTATAGGCGGCATAAAGTGGATATCCCACCCAGTCTCCATTGCGATTGAAACCCTCGGTGCCATCGAAATACTCTTCTACTTGTTCTGGTTCCTCCCATACAGATACTATCTCCACAGGCAACCAGCACGGTTCCCAAATCCTCTTACGCGCGACGAAAGGCAGGGGCTATTCTACAGGAGCCTCCATGCAACTTCGGATATCGAGCTGTTCATTAGAAAATGGATGTCAGGTGCCAGTATCGAAGACTTGAGAAGGGAGAACTTGAAAGAGTGGTTGCTTTGGGCACTTTTTGAAAAGGATGTCCCGGCAGGCGAAGAAGATGAGGAGCTGGAACAGTATATTAGTGCTGTGGAAGAGAAGCTAGGGAGGGATATCAAACCCGGGTGGGGCCCAGCGAAAAGCCTCAGATTGAGTTTCGACAGGTTCGAGGTAACTCATCGGGCATTGATATACTATTTGGTATGAGCTGCTTTGCTCCTGCAAAATACGAGCTAATTCAACCGCAGATCATTGGAGGTGCTGATTTCCTTACTACCGCAGTTTTACAATTATCGGGCTTCTACTTTTATCGTCAACCCCGCTCGGCGTTCTTCAAATCATTCCCACTTCGCCCCATGACACTTTTTGTGCCCAAACAATCCGCATCGCCAAATGTCTCCTACTTTTTCCGACCACACAGATCAAAGGCCCACCGACCTATAGTGTTCATTCACGGTGTGGGGATAGGGCTTGCTGTATATATTCCGTTGATGCTCCGACTTCCCAAAGACATCGGAATTCTCGCTGTCGAGATACTCCCCGTTTCCAGCCGTATCACCACGTCGATCCCGCTCGCCCAAGACCTTGCGCGCGAAATCGGCGACATCATCTCACAGCAGAGCCTTGGAGACTTTGTGTTCGTAGGCAACTCATACGGCACGTTTTTCACGAGACTGATGCTAGACTCGACATACCTGAACAATAGGATAAGCAAAATCGTCATGATCGACCCGGTCGCGGTTCTGCTGCACCTCCCAGACTTGGCGTACAACTTCACCAGGAGAAAGCCAGTGGAGGCCAATGAGATACAGCTGTGGTGGGCGGCACAGACAGATCCAGGCATTGCGTTTACCCTCGGGCGTCGGTTTTGCTGGCGCGAGCACCTGGTGTGGAGGGATCAGCTTGAAACGCGGCCCACTACTCTGATCATGGGTGGCAGAGATTGCATAGTCAATCCGCAAGCCATCGCCACATACGTCACTAAGAAGGACTCGCCGGTGGACGAAGGTGAGTGGGATGAGAGTGAAGATTTTACTTGGACCTGGAGAGACGAGGAGAAATGGAAGAAGAGTCTAGACGCATGGAAAGGCGAGGGGCTTGAGTTGGTGTGGCTGGATGGGTATGATCATGGGCAGGGCTTTATGAGCCCCAAAACATTACCAAAGATCCTGGAAATTATTGAACAATACTGCCGCCTGGATGCGACAGGAGAACAAGAGTTGGACACCAGTCAGCTTGGTGAGTCAAAACAGGAGCAGCCTACGGAAGTTACCTCTGCTAGACGCCAAACGGTGGGATGACAGGAGTTATTCCCATGTTCATGAAGGTGCGCATAGGGTAGGTCTGGACTGCGGCTGGCCGTGCTCGGTCTTCATCTACTAAGAAGGTCTAATCTAATCTTATGTTTACAGCAAAAAATAATTTTGTTGTACATTCTCTATTGATCCACCGTCTTGAGAGGTCACGGTGAATATCAAGCCTATCTTATGTTCCAACAATCTACAGCCAGGGAGCTTTATCTACACCATCGACATAGTCATGCCCAATTGGCCGCCACATCAGATATCCGCTCAAGTCATCCTCAAGAAGCTCCCTCCATTTCGGACTAGGATCTTCTACTTTGAGAGATTCATCCGCTGGGATGACTTCGATACATCCGAGGCCGGACTTTTCGTATGCCCCTTTGGCCGAAGGCAATGAGCTTACTACCGTCTCTATTCCCAACTCATCGGCTTTCGCTGTACCCCATCGAACCAGCAAACGTCCGGCACCTCGATGTCTATGCTCTGTATGAACAGTGATGGAGAGGAGATCTGAGAGAATTAGCCAATACACCTTGTCAGATGGAGGACAGTGTACCCATATGTGGCCTATCGACCCTCTTGCCGATGAACCCCCAGAGTCCGTTGATAAATCTCTCCGCAAACTCCTTTTCATCACTTCCTTCGGGATGCCAGGAGGCCAATGTTGGTTCGCCGTATGGCTCCGGGCTATCATTCACCTTCCATATAGCATAGCCGATGATCTCGTGCGCGTCGGTGTCCACAACCTTGATGTAGAAATTCTTTGAGTCGCGCTCTTTCCATTCTCCGATGCATTTTTGCTTCTGGTTTGCGATGGCCTCGTCTCGGTCGGCAATATAGGGACGAAAGTGCTTGAGCTGCGGGTTGTACGGTTTCTTCCACGCATCGTGGTCGAGGGGACATATCTGGTCGTAGTCGGATTCGGAATCGACTTCGGTAACAATCAGAGGCATAGTGACGGGAGAAATACAGCTTAAAACGTATGAAAAGCAACTCAGTCGAGGTATTGGTACATTACTGTGTGCACATATTAGGTTCCATTTATAAAGCGACGGCGTGCTGCTCTAAGGGGTATACGGAATTGCTGACCCCCTCGGCCCCCAGCTTTTCCCAAAGGGGTGTAAAGCTTGCGAGACCCCGCATCCTTTGGACCCACTAGTTCATCGCTCTTTTTGATGTTTGCGCGGTACCCGCCGATAAATCTTCACATCGTAAGCACCGAGGGAGGGACGCGTACTACTCGGCTCAACCGTTTTGCGATCTAGGCAGCCCATGTTCCGCGCGTAGCGCCTCATATGTACTAAAGCTGCGGGAAGTGTGCACCAAGCCCTTTCTGCAAGCTCATTTACATCATCAAAATAGGTTAGGTCAAGAGTGAGGCTTTCGACTTTCATTAGTAGGTGCCCTTTGTTATCGCGAGAGATCACTCAATTTGTTTCAAACTTCCTGCATTCCTGTAGAGGATCTAGTTTCCAAAACTCCCAATTGTCATGAATTGATGTCTCCCATCGCCATCATATCTCTACATACCCTAAAAATGGTATACACTACTTCGAACAACATGTCAAGAAATATTGATATGACAAAAACTTCCCCTACGGCGAATCACAACCTGAGAAAACTGGTCACCGTCAAGACGATAATTGACAAAACCATCATGAGAGTACCTGGAGCTTACGCGACCACCTAGCGGGCCATAGAGCTCTGCTGAATTAATTCCCACTTCTTGTCCAACTATTCGCACAGACTGGGAACGCACCCTATGCTGCGGGGACCGATAGTGGTGCAACTGAGGAACAGGAGTTCTAGGACCAGTTGTGGAGGGAAAGAAAAATGAAGGTCTACACCCAGGAGCTGCTACTTGTTGATAAGCGGTTATCGGCATCGGTCGAGGTCCAAACATTGGAGATCTATGATGATAGACCCCGATTGGCTCAAATCGAGGGCGAGGAGGGGTGGGGAAGTCATTTGTCCGTGGAGATAACTCGCGGCTACACTCTACACTTCCAACATGGAATAAAGATGGTTCAGATCGGCTCCTGAAATTGCGGTGAGATTGTACTTTCGCTTCCATCGGTGCTTTCTCATCTTTGGAGAACAATGACTTAACCTTGTCCAGAATGTTGTCCTCGCTTCGAATCAAATCGCGGGAGATGTAACCATCGTATGGAGGTGGAGCATGAGTGGATACAATGCAACATGGAATGCACGTCTGTCCGTCTGTAAACCAACAGGCAATGTCTAAGTCCTGATCATTGACTATGGTGCATAGACAATCCCATTCGACGCAGTGCTGCTTGGACAGTTTGTACTTGAACGAAGCTGTATCAGAACCAGTCCATATGACAGGAATCTTAGATAGGGTGCAACCATAATTGTCTTGGGATGTGCGCTCCAAGTGAATACTCCACTTGGGTCCGTTAAAGAGGCAGGTCAAGTCGTGTACATATTTGTGGGCAATATGAACTTTGACACTCGAAGTTGGAGCCATTCTGACCCAAGTAAAAACTGATTCTGCTTGAAATATTAGCTGTTGGGTCCTTGAATAGACAATTACTGACCCACAATAATTTGGTACTGAAAGGCTTACCAGGAAGCTCCCTCTCTGTTAGATTGACGTATAACGGCTAAGTTGGCTAAGCCTAGTAGTTTAGAGTGCAAGAAGGTAGTTGTAGGTTGTAAGATAAGTTCAAGGTCCATGAGTATTGCATGGTCATGAGTTCATATGCTATATCTTTATCATGTTGTGAAAAGCTACGAAGAGTGAATTGACTGAGGAGTCCGGAAATTCAGTGTAGTGATTAAGTCAGGCAAACTACAGCAATTACCTCAACAGCTATACACCCATTTCACTTAGCCTAGAGTGAAGACGGCTTTTACGTCACATGATATTCTCCTTAGATCAGAATGCAAAGATCAAGGCATGTTGCATCTATATGCCCCAAGTAAAAAGCTTCATGCTGAGTGACTACAATCTATTTCGATTAATGTGATAAGAATTTTTTCCAAGCCAGCAATTGATAGTAGCTCATTGGGACATCAGACCAGCTTTCCAGCGTTCCGGCTCCCCAGTCCACAATCTGCCAGTCTGTGACCGAAAGCGACCAAGTGGTACTTCTCAAGGTCAAGCATGTATGTAGATGGATGTGTATATATTAATCTAGAAGATGATGCAAAAATTACAAACGCTTAGTGTTGCGCCGATCATTAGTCCTTGTCAGAACTGCAAAATTGTGTCTATATCGTCCCGTCATATCGAAGATTACAACGACTCCTTGCTTAACTCCAGGCATCAACGCCAGTGTGCCCCGAAAAAAATATATTCAAAATGCCGCATCCCTAGTTTGTTTGCCCAGAATCCGAGTCGGGTCAATATTTGTGTTTATTGATCGTCGCGCTGCCACGTAGGTTGGCGAACACTGCTTTTCGGGCCGTATCGTGCAAGGGATGCACGGATCGAAAGATAGCACACGCTCCAAATCAAGAAACAAGGCTGATCCGACCAGCAGCAGGGGGGCTCAGAGAAAAAAAATGTCAAGCCTGTGCCAGAATATGCGAGTGTGCGCCGTGAGTGCGGAGAAGAAAACGTCCTTGTTGGCCAGGCATGCAGTGGTGAAACGCCGATGGAAAAGAGGTCGCGCCATTTCGTCCAGTATCGCGGGGGAGCCAAGGCTCGACATCGTCATTTCGGAGGCGTGTTTTCCGTCCATAACACTCGCGTGTGATATTCAGTTTCTTGTTGCGTGCCGTCGATGGAGATCTGCTTTCAACCTCGTCCAGGCCGGCCGGCGATGTGTCGAGCAGCAAAGGCCACATCGGTGCCCCAGCCCTGTGCTACGTGGATGCTGGGCAGATTCTGACCAGACCAGTGGTATCGCCATGACTTTTGCCTCTCTTTTGATGCCTCCAGACCGTTCTCTTTCCGCAGTGTGAGACCAAACAGGCGGCCAATGCTCTTCAATCTTGTCGCCAGATAGCTCTGGAATCCATTTTTCCCGATTCTGTGCAGTTCGACCTCGACATCGCCTTCGTATGGAGGCGGCGCATCGCTGTCCACTATGCGGCATCCCAACATGGAACCAGCATACGTGAGGTAGCAGTCCAAGTTGAATCGGTGCACGACGACCGTGTTCAGGGCCTTGAACTGTTTGCGCGTGGCTTTGATGTATAAGACCGGATCGTCTCGAGGTTTTGACACTACGCCTACCACGGGTAGAAACAGCGTGATGCCCGGCGTGTTGGATACAAGAGTGAAGTCGAGCTCAGTGGGTGTTCTCCTGCGCGGGCTCCCTGAGGAGGTAGCTGTGATCTTGCGGAAGGCTTGCCTTTCGAAGCGAATCTGCAGGGAGGAGGACATTTCTGGAACGTTTCTCCTGTACGCGCGGTGAATGGCCTATCGAGCTATTTAGGTCGAGCGATTTGCATGTAGGTTGAGGAGAGCCGTTTCGGACAGTAACAGAAGCCTGGGGGAACGACAGCAAAGTATGGTACAGATAGCAGATAAGAAACGTGCGGTAGGCACTAGAAGAAGGATTTCTTTTTCACTCCTTTCTTCGCGAAACCCTATGCATGAATCGCGATCGATCGATTTATTGAATGAGACGGTAAATACGCCAGGACTGACTGATCGCCTAGCCTAAAAGCTTGCTTCAAACTGCCCGCGAATCAGACGTCGATTGCGAAACCCACTTTGGGCGTTTAAGCTTCCGCACAGTCTCCCTTAAGCATATGACATTAAGGACAGATTCCCGGTATTTTGATCAGAAAACAATATCTAGGCTATGGTTTCCCTTGCTCATTTGGAGGGCCAAGTGATCGTGCCGGAGGACGAACAGATTTAAAGCCAAGGTGGGCGTAGACGTCGTAAGGCCCATATTTCGACAAGATGTGCGTGACCGTCGCATAGAACAGACTCTTCAAAAATATATCCAAGTGCGAGTATTCTTCGGGCATTGGGATGCCGCGTACGATGGCCTTGCATCGACAAATGTGAAAAACCCGAAAGAGAGCGGTCACATAGGCGATGTAAAAACCCCAGCCCACAATCACCTCAATGAGCCGGTGAATCCCTGTATGCCCTGAAAGCAACTTGGGTGCCTCTGTTTCTGGCGAGCACTGTCAACGAGCCGTTACCACAGTGACATCATGGAAAAGCCTTACTGTCCTTGGAACCGGCCCTTTCTTCCTTTATTTCATTACCAACCTCTTCGCCCGCCGTCTTAATGTCCGCGGGACCCTCCATTGTCATATTGCGCGGTATATTTGGTGTCAATAAATGAAAAAGCCCTGGTACGTAGAGCGATTTGACGACGATAAACAAAGACACACAGGGCGGTGGGTTCTTTTATGCCCAGATCATGTTGCGTCCACTCCAGTCTGTGAGGCTGTGGAGCCAACTGCGCCTCGAGATCGCCATTCGCCATCGTCTGCTCGCTCAGTTCAGCCTTGTAGGCTTATTGGCCCCATTAACCCCCATCCATACCCCTCTGCCTCCCATCCGACGTGTCAGTGCTGTTCGCCATATGAAGCCCTTTTTGATCAAGCGGCAAACGAACAGAATGCGATGACGTCACCTTCCCACCACCCCTCGCTGCATGCCTCTGACAATGCCATGGGCAGCGCCCAGCAACCGCTCCACGGCAAAGAATGAAAGAAAGAAAGAAATCATGATTCCGTCTCATTCCGTCTCGGAAGTGTACGGCGAGGCACTCGTCACCATCACTTCGACTGAACGTCATACTTCTGGTTATGAGCATGCAGTCCATAAGGCAGCTCCTAACATCATGTCCCCGGCATGGCGTACGCACCTTTGCAAAAGATTCAAACGCAAAAATGAGGATCGCCATCACAGGAGCTCGAGGGACTGTTGGAAACGAAGTTGTCAGGTTGTGCGCAAAGGCAGGTCACGCCACAGTCCAAGTGAATCGCACCGCCCAGGAACACAACGGCACGCCCAAGTCTGAAATGCGCACGGCGGACACAGCCTCCGATTACGACGACACGCTGGCGGCCTTGAAGGGCTGTGATGCACTCATCCATCTCGCCGCTATCCCCAATCCGGTCGGGAAACCCGACTGGCTAGTTCACCAGAACAACGTTCAGTCGGCCTTCAACGGGTTCCGCGCGTGCGGCCAGCTCGGAATCAAGAGGATTTGCTATGCTTCTTCAGTCAACGCCATAGGACTGGCCTATGCGAACCAGCCGCTGGCTTTTCCCTATTTTCCCATCGACGAGGACTACCCACCAAACCCGACAGACTCTTATGCGCTGGCGAAGCGTGAGGCCGAGATCCAGGCCCAAGCATTCGTCAATTGGTTTCCGGGCATGAAGATCGCATGCCTCCGCATCCATGAGGTAGCATCCAAGGAGGAAGTCTCAGAAGAGCACGACAACTGGAAGGATGCAGCGGTGGGCGATTTCGAGGGGAATCGGGCATTTTGGACGCACGACAAGGCTCGAAGGATTCTAGGATGGAAACACGACGAAAAGGAATAGGCAGTTTGTCCCCGGCCAATGAGCGTATTCGAGGTGTATTACCGTTAGCGAGACAACGAGAGCCCGGCCCCTCACGCCATGGTTCCTTTACAGGCTCTGTGCGTGGGCTTCTAGTCTCCGGCAAAGATATTTAAGTCCATCATCAGTTCGAATTTCAAACCGTGCATCATCATCCAAGTCTCCAGAGATGTACCGGGAGATGTTCCATATCCTAAGTGCCTTTGTCGGATACGGAGCGCTCTGCGCTTCCGCGGCCCTATTGTTCGTAAGTACATGCTCATGTCAATTCTTGTCTATCTTACTAAACCTTGGGTTAGGGAACTTTCAAAATCACCTACAACCTTTTTTTCCATCCCTTGCGCAGCTATCCAGGACCGAAGGCATGGGCAGCCACGCGGTTGGCATGGGCCGTGTCGATGCAATCCGGTAATCTCCATCGACGGCTGCATGAACTTCATCAGGAGTACGGCCCCATCGTCCGCATTGCCCCTAGCGAACTTTCGTATATTGATGCACGGGCTTGGAAAGACATATTCATGTCTCATACCGGCGACAAGGTCATAACCAAGAACGGCACCTGGGGAAAGCAGCCCCCGGGTGCGCCTGAAAGTATCATGTCCATCAATGAAGCCGCTCATACCCGCCACCGTCGCGCACTGATGGGCGCCTTCACTGAACATGCAGTTGCCGAGCACGCCCCAATACTCGAATATTTTGTGGGTCTCATGATTTCCAAGTTCAAGGAGCAAGCAGCCGTAGATGGACAAGCCGTAGTCAATATCGTCTCTTGGCTCGACTTCCTCACTTTCGATATTTCCGGAGCACTGTCCTTCGGTGAGAGTTTTGACTGTGTCAAAAACGGCAAGGCGCATCCTTGGGTGGATATCACCATTGCTTTCGGCAAGGGTAGCACCTTGGTCGCCGCCGTAAACTTCTTCTCTCCGCTTGACAAGCTTCTGAAGCTCGCTATTCCAAGGAGCATACTGAAAAAGGTGGAATATCACAAGGCAATAGCCAAAGCCAAGGTCCAACAGCGGCTGAGTGTACAAGACGGTACCAAGTCTCAAGATTACGTCTACTCCATCTTACAGTACAATAAGCAGAAAGGAGAAGTCAAGATTTCACAGGAAGAGCTCGAAGTTGACATGTCCCTGCTTATATTTGCAGGAGCGGAAACAACCAGCGCTGCCATGGCATCGATATTCAATGCGCTCCTGCGGCATCCCAGTGCGCTCCGCAAAGTAGAGGATGAAGTTCGAAAGACCTTTCAACATGAAGATGAGATCAAAGTCGAAACTGTCGCACATCTTGAGTATCTCACTGCCGTCATTGAGGAAAGCGTCCGGCTGTATCCTCCCGCGTCTCTCGGTATCCCTCGCGTTATTCCGAAAGGAGGCGAGAACATTTGTGGCCAGTGGGTACCTGGAGACGTATGTTTCTAATGTCTCTGTGCTTTTGACAGACGCTGACTTACCTAGACATTTGTTTCCCTGAACCAATATCCTGCCTACCGATCGCCTTCCAATTTCAACAGCCCTGACAGCTTCGTCCCCGAGCGATTCACCTCGCAGACTCCATTCCCGACAGATAACATGTCCGCCTTCCAGCCATTTTCAACGGGTCGACATAAATGTCTGGGGCAAAAGCTGGCCATGGCCGAGATACGGCTCACAATCGCGCGGATACTGTTCTCGTTTGATATCAACGCCGCGCAGGAAGTAAGAGATTTCGCTGAGCAGCAGACTTTTTTCGTCTGGCAAAGAAAGCCGTTGAATATTGGATTGAAACTGCGCGAATGAGAATCGCCTTAGATCAGCTGCCCGTTATTCTTAACCCGGGGCGATCTTTGCTGTATTATTATAGTCCCTCTGGCTCGTCCGACGAACCAGCCACCACTCTCCTCTCCTAAACCAATACCTCTATACGATGGTGAATTGCATGTTTTTCTAGCAATAGAACATTACACTTGCGCCAACCAAGAAGTGCTCTCGTCTCCCTGATAATCTCCACTGCACCATCAAACAGCCTTTAGAAACCAACCATCCGTCTCCATAAAACACTGGTAGTTAATAACCACCATCCTCATTCAAATGCGGCAACTCCAAACTCCCACCGTAACCGCATGCAAAAACTGCGACACAGAGCTGTTGAATAACGCCGCCTCGCCCGGCACTCGGCGCAGTCTGATTCTTTTACTCCCGCATCGCTGTCGGTAAGCAATGTAAGAGCACATGGATTTGAAAATAAGGCCCCGGAATGAACTCGTTCTGCGGGTATACAGGCTGTGTGTTGGGTCCTTCGTTTGTGGTTGCGAGGTTGGTGGCTAGGGTTGGGCGGTGGACGGGGTTTCCAATGTCTTCGTGCGGTGGCCAGCCGAATGCGTGCGCGGCTTGGGAAAAGTCATCTGCCGATGCAATTCCACGTCTTTGAAGAATAAGGCATGGTGCCCATTGAGTAGTCTATGGATTTCTCCTGTGGGTGACAAGTAGCCGACTTGGTTGGTGAGCTCGAAGGGGAGGTGGATGGCTGGGAGGGCGCGAGGGTCAGGAGAAATGCATTGCCTGGGGGATATGGCACATCAAGACCAACGGATGATTTGACTGGCACAGCTCTGAGTATCGGTTGCGCAATGGAACCCCTGGTGGCTGAAGATAGCTTGCGCAGAATTTTACACAAAACCGGGCGCAGGCACAAACCCAAGAGTCAAGATGGCGGTTGGGATGAGTCTAGACGAGGCGGGATCGGAGGTAGACCTACGCTTGTGTAGACTTAATGTTACCATATTCCCGTGCAAGCACGTCGCTAGTAGGTCGTCCAGCCCGGCAATGCAACCATCCCCCACTCCTCGCGTCGAGGCGTGGAGGTAGTTCAGTTTAGAGTAATCCGTGCCCACGTCTGCGCAGCCGTGCTGGGACATGCGCGACCCACAAGGCCTCGCTTGCCAATGTCCTCATACATGCATCGCATAACGCCATACGGACCAGACCCGCTCAAGAGGATGGCTTCTCTCCCATCCAATGAAGTAAAACTCCCCTATCTAATCGCTGGGTCATCCTCGGAAGCAAGCCGGAATGCCCAGGTTTTTCCAAGGGTACGCGACTTTTTAAGAACGCGCTGATGTCCGATCGATTTTGGAGGCAGGGCTTTTCACTTGGACATGGCGGACAAGAATATTGTTGACAGCGAGGTCGCCTCTGATGAGGCACCCCAGAAGCCTGTCTCGAAATTCACGAGGTGGTACCGGAGTCCTCTTTTCAACGTCATCATCGTTGGCCTGATATCCTTCACGCAACCTGGAATTTGGAATGCGTTGAACAGTCAGTCTGGACCGAAAGCTCTTAAAAAAAAATTGTCTAACAAGTTTCAGATACCGGCGCAGGAGGCCAGCAAGAGCCGTATCTCGTCAACGGCGCAAACTCTTTGACCTTTGGTATCATGGTCTTTGGCTGCTCCATTTTTTCCATACTCGCCAACAAGTTCGGGTTGAAGAGAGTGCTGATCCTCGGCACACTTGGTTATGCGCCGTACTCTGCGTCGCTATACGTCAACAATCGATATGGGACGGAATGGTTCGTTTTGTTTGGCGGCGCTACATGTGGCATCGCAGCCTCTGCTTTGTGGGCTGCCGAGGGAGCCATTGCACTGGGCTATGCAGACGTAAAGGACCGCGGAAAGTTTACCGGAATTTGGTTGGGTCTGAGAGAGTTGGGCCAGCTCATCGGCTCTTCCATCCAGCTTTCTCTAAACTACAAGAGCGGCGAACGAGGAAAGGTCGGCTACTCGACTTACCTGGTACTCATTGCTCTTCAGTGTCTCGGACTCCCTCTCGCGCTCCTCATTTCCTCGCCGCACAAGGTCATCCACTCGGACGGGAGGAAGGTCGCAGACCCAACAAAAAACAAGGCCGTCATGAAGGAGTTCCACAAATGGTTTGCACTGCTGAAGGACCGGCGCTTCTTCCTTCTCATCCCCATCCTCGTGGGATTCAACTGGAACTCCACGTACCAGGGCATTTATCTGACCAGATACTTCTCTGTCCGCGCAAGGACTCTGGGCTCGCTCACGTCTGGCATCGCAGCGACTGCGGCAAACATGTTCTGGGGTTGGTTCTACGACATCAAGTATTTCAGCCGACCCATGCTTGCGAAGCTTACTTGGTCCATCTTCTCCGTCATCATGCTCGGACTCTTCGCCTGGCAGGTCGCCAACGAGAAACTGTACGAAGACACCGTACCAAAGGTCACACTTGACTGGGAGCTCCCCGGTTTCGGGCGTGGCTTTGCGGTCAATGTCTTGTTTCGGTGAGTCACAAAGTTCAAGTTACGAAAACTGCAAACTGACAGGGCTAGATTCATGAACGAGTCGCACTACATGTTTGTCTACTGGATACTGGGCGCCTTTTTCGACGATTTGGAGACGCTCACTCTGGCGGTGGGCTTGATGCGCTCTTTTGAGTCGGTTGGCTCGTGTTTGGCGTTCGGCATCGGTGCTGTCAGGACTTCACCCATGGTCAATCTCGTCATCGCTTTTGTAGCCTTTGGCATCTGCATTCCTACCACTTTTATGGCTACCCTTTTGGTTCCCGAGCGACCGGTTGATCTGCGAAACGAAGAGTCAGATGACCATTCCATTGGAACGGGAGGTAAAAATGTCGGACTTGTCGCTGCACCTGCTGACCCGGCGAATGTTTGAGCTCGAATGAAGATCCAGGGTGGTTTTGGTATTTGATTGCGAAAGGAAATTATATACATGATTCAAAATCCAAACCGTAAAGCCTCCCTGCCGAACCAGGCACCCCCACTCGTAGAATAATGGTATCTGCGCCCTTTAATAACCTCAATAGTGATACGAACGCCCCATGTCCTTGGTACTCAGTCTATGTCCGGATAATCGCAGTACTCTGGCTTGTCTTGGTCCTTCATCTTACGGACCTTGTCGGCGTCCTCGAACAAACAGGGTCCACACTTGCGCTCCGCGCTCTCAGAACGCTTACACCGGCACTCATCTCCCACGTTGTCCTTGTCGCATTTGATGCACATCATGCTCGTCGGCCTGAATCCCCACTGGCTGACTCCAGGAAACACCAACTTCTCACGCGGCTCGCCTTTGCACCACTCGGTATCGTACAGGAGACAGTAGCCACCCCAGGATGGGGATATCGAGTCGGGTTTTCCGTCATAGTCGCCTTTCTTCCACGAGTGGCATGTTTCATCGTACCGGGGTTCGAGAAGGTCGCAGTCACCAGTCCAGCCAGCGCCTGTGCAGGTAAATACTGCGCCGGGGTCTCCGGTGTTGTTTTTGGGGAAGACGCTTGCGGTGACGAGAGAAGCCGAGAGGACCATACATACGGAGGCGGAGAGCGAGAACCTCATTCTTTCAATGCGACAAGCAATGATCCGGTAATTTGCTGCGTACGAGTCGGCTATCCAAGGCGCCTGTCAAGTAATTGACCAGGTGATCAGTTCGAAAACCAACGAGTGTGAGGTAGTTTGGTGTTAGCCCCTAGGAAAGTGGAAGGAACAGAGTCAGCATATGAGTTGAAGGCCTTGTGACCGTGCAGCAGGCACCGCGCTCCATTTCTGAATCTATCGATCCAGACTTGCCTCATTGTCTAGCTTGTTCTCATTTGAGATTTGTTGATTGCTAGAAGATATCGCGACTGGACTGTTGAGATGCCCATCCGGCAATGCGGTGATGTTGAGTCATGAACGATCGGCGAACCGTTGCATGCCCTCTTTCGCAGCCAGGCTCTACCACGAAGGTTTTTTTTAATAAGACATAATATGCAGAACGGATAATTCACACATGTCACTAATTACGCCATGCGTCTCTTCTCGTCACAAGTTTGATCACACTTCCATTGGCGATTGCTTTCTGATGGCATGGCTTTGAGGTGCGGACCGTTTATCGCAAAAGAAAGGAGAAGCATCTCATGCATTTGCCGCGGAAGTGTCCGAAGTATTGATTTTCAGGGATGAGGCCAATTTCTGATACAACAGCTGCAGCCTTATCTGTCTAGGCTTGCGAATCCAAAGGATCATTCACTGTCTTGTATGTTATTAGATCGGTGCAACCTACCGGTACGTCAAGACTGTTATCTGGCCCGGCCAGAAGATCAGTATAAATGGTAGGCATTCGCGACAGGTTGTTTTGAACATCCCAATCGTTTGTCGTGTTTACTCTTTCCAACGTCTTTGCCCAGATCGCAATCTCGGATTCCTATGCCACGTTCAAGCAGCAGTATCCCCTGGCCAACAACGCTTGCGGTCAGCAAAGAAGAATGCATCAACTACCGATAGGCCATATCAAATTTGATATCGAGGCCACGTTGCACGGGGCAGAGAAGAAACTCAGAAGTGTCCGCAAAGCATTCTCAGATGCAATTGACTGTCTACGCCCACGGTCCCGTAGTCGAAACCTATCGCTCTTCCGAACAAAGTTGACGGAGGGGGAACCCCAAATACTGAAACGATCGATGTCGGTGCTTGAAAAAAATACACAGTCCAAACCGGACACGAATTCTTGGAGGTTTTCGAGATAGGGGTGTCTCACAAGACTTCCCGAGATCGGGGGTCATGCATGACCGTGTATGCTACCTCCTTCTGAATCCCGCCGGCGGGTCGCAGTCTTGTCTCATCGCCCCAGGCATCATCTGTCTCATGATCATTCTCGCCAAGGCTGTCCAATCCCATGGTAGTCCCATGGCTTTTGGTCACGAGCTTCACTTTTTTCCCCGCCCAAGAGCTTCCATGTTGTTCGCTGCTGTATTCCGATTTCCCGTAACTGGTTGGCTGGGTACGACCAATTTTGCCACGGAGGAGAGAGCGAAAGGCAGGGAGCGACGCGACAATGACGGAAACGGAACACTCGATGTGACTCCACGTGTTGAGAAGAAGTGGCCCGTTTTCGAATGTGGTGGGATCTTTCGCAGTCAAAGCATTCGCTCGGGATACTTGTACAAGTCGTACAAAGGCGAATACGATAAGGATTGTACCCAGGGAGAAGATTACCGCGAGGCCAATCTTCTGGCGCAAAGAAATCTGAAGATTCCACAGGAGCTTTAGGGGAAGGATCATAATCAGTACGTCTGCAGCCACATCGGCAGCGGTCTCAAATCTGATCAGCGCTGTTGCGCGTACGAGGTCGCTACTCTCGTTACACCCAGCTATTTTGTTGTCAGTCTTCTCCTGTGTTTAATAGTAATCTGATGGACTACGTACTTGTCCAATATCTGTTCAATGGAACACATTTGAAAAAATTTGTTACCATACACGCGACATAGAGAAGCAATACTACAGTAAAGCAAGCCCACCATGCTTTTATATATCTTGGCAGACCATCAACCAGTCGGCGGAAGAAAAACAAAATCGAAAACTTTGCTATGGGATCAGTCAGTAACCAAGGCTCTCGAAGATCGAATAAGCCGAGTTTTCACTTACTGGCCCATAATGTAGTCCGACAGAGGAGCATCTGGCTAAATGAGTCGAAGGATTAGGCTAGGATCTCTTCAAGTAATCAATATTTCTCTTACCTGAACATCAATTTCAATGATAACGAATTCCTGCGCGAATATTCGTCTGCTGTCATGGGTAAAGGTGTATGAGAGTCGGCCATCAATGCCCTTGTATATTGGCCAAGCGAGTATAAGTGAGGAAGAACACTCGTAATGACAGCGGTTGATGCAGTCAAAGATACAAATCCAAAGAGGAGGAAGTAGTCGTCTGCAAACCATTGTCGTTGTTGATACCACCGTAGCCCAACTCGGAAAGCTGTCATGGCCAAGGCGATACTCCACATTGTCCACACTAGAGCCTATCATATAATTAGTGGAATAGGGAGAAAAATAACGCCTGTCCTACCATGAGCTCATCATAGGGTAAAACCATGTTTCAAACCAAATAGACTGGCAGTCTGCACTAAGTCAAGCGATCTGAGCGATGAATCGGATTCAGAAGAAGGCTGTACAAGAAATTAATTAACTGCCTTATTCAACATGAGTGGCCCAAAACTCATGGAGTGAGTAGCGAACGACGGGAGCTTTGTCTCCTGAGTGGGGAACAGACGAGGATGGACGATGCTTTTAACACCTGTGCTAGCTTCCAAAGCGATACTCCAGACTCATGTTCAGATTAAGAATCACATTCTTAGCACCGTATTTCGTCCTGAAAGCTTCCTAGTGGGGCTCTGTCGGGTCCACGGGGCGAACTATGGAGGGCCGATTGCCCTGGTCCCCATGAATGATTGGAATCATGTGTTGGAAAAAGAATCCACTATTGGCTGGTTTCGCCGAGCTCTAGCAGCCTAAGGTAAAATGGGCGTTCACCAAGTTCTTGTTGCGCCGCTGTTAAGCCTAGCGCGACCTATGCGGCGATTACGGCTTGGCTAAGGAGCTTTCAATGCCATACAAGTGGCGATGCATTATTTCATTCTTAGAAAGGCTCATTCTTGTATTTTTTTTCGTTCTTCGCTACATCCCATGAAATAAGGCATGGTGCTCCAGAGGATAGGCATTCTTGGATGATTAGGGTGCGACAACATTCATAGTGCAGCGCTCTTTATGGTCCTGGGATAACCTCAAACACTGGAGCAGACTAAGACCGCATGGTTCTCATGGATGAGCCAGGATTGCATAGCATATGTGGAGATTCAGAATCCACCGTCGCAACATGACAAAGCAAGGAGAATTTGTCAAAATGCTGCCCTTCCGCAACGATTGCTCTGCACTCCTTCATATCACGATGATGACATCAGGTACAACAAGATGATTTTACTATTCCTGTTGGAGACGTAGACAAGGCTCAGTATACCTGCGTACGGCTAGATTGCGCAATCGAAGTCGGCCCGCAGGATGGATAGATCCACAGCGCGGAATAGTATCCCTTTCTGTGCAAACTCACAGGACTCCAATCTTGTGGTCGTACGACATATCACTGAGACTCCCCGAATAGGTGCATCGAATGGAGGTGTTCGCAAAGTGTACGTATGGCCGCCCCTATAAATGAAACGAACTGGGTGCAGCTGATCCCCAATTACTAATCCGTCCATATCGTTCATAGATGAGCGACTTTCCAACCACCTGACATGAGGTTGGTGTAAATCCTGAGCGGGTCATACTTCTGTCGTATCTTTTTCAACCGCCCCAGATTCTCTGCGGGGTAATTTTCCCAAACAGGCTGTCCCTTCCCTGCATCGTTCATATAAAGGTAGGTTGCATGGTGCGAGTGCTTCTCGAGCAAGTCATTGATGGTTGCTGTCACCTCGTCTGCACAATCACGCACAACAGCATCGTCGGCCGAGTTGGTCCAAGTCCAGTTCTCTACTATCCAGAAGTATGGCGCATTGGAAATGTCGATCCCCTGAGGATTCCCACCATTGTTGATACCCTGCTGTATGAACTCTTTCGTTATGGGCTGGAAGGTAATGGAAGCCTGTACATTCGCGACGTCATCTAATCTGGCATTCACTAGTTTGATGAATGTATCGTGAATGAGGTTGACCGCATCTTGGTTCACAACTGAGGATACGACTCGGAATTCTTGACGTAGCCCGGTTGGTTGCAGCGCATCGGTTGCAGCGATATACGTGGCAAGCGGTTGCAGCATGTATGAATCGGCAACCGCTGCTAGCGAGGTAAAGTTTTCAAATACGGTAGGATTATCGGCTTCCGAGTCGTAAAACTTGGCGGCGGCGTAGACGGTCATGTTCATTGAAGGCAGTGTGAGTATGGTAGGGATGATCGCTGCTTTGGAGTCGGCCGAGCCATATCGCCCGAAGTTGTATACCGCATCCAGATACCCCGCCGCTTGCGACTGATCGTACTGTGCGATCCCGACCCATACTTTTGGGGATTTGACGGTCACCATGTCGAAGCGAGTTACGATGCAGAAAGAGTTGCCGCCCCCTTTGAGAGCCCAGAAAAGGTCCGAATACTCGTTCGCAGCAGTGGCCTCTACGACTGCGCCACTTGCGAGGACACACTAGGGTTATTAAGTCAAGATACGCCCGAGTTCTGGAATGACCTTACCTCATATTTGACAACGTTATCAGCCCCAAATCCGTACTGGTTCGAATAGAACGATATGCCACCACCCAATAAGTAGCCCGAAACGCCCACTCCCCCCACACGCCCTCCGACAGCTGCAAGTCCAGAGGGAGCAAGATAGGAATACACATCGCGCCACCTATTTCCAGCGCCAATAGCCACAGTAGAATTATCGCTGGAAAGGTCTAGATTTGTAAGGTTCGATGTTGATAACAAAATGCCAGGTTGATCGATTGAGTTGTATCCGGGAATTGGCATATGACCACCACTTCGTACTGCGAATTTGGAGGACGTCAAACGCATGGTTATGACAGCGATAGACACCTGGCTAGCATTCTGTGGAACAAAAACACATGACGGGGTGCTGTAGGCTGTTGGCGTCCAATATTCTGTACAATATCAGAATCGAAATTGCTGGCGGATGCGACATCGTACGTGATTGCGTCTCATACGCATACCCAGCAGAGCCAGGGAGAAACGTATGAGAAGGAAACTCGGACTGGAGTAGCGAGCATGCGCTGCTGTTGCTGCCAGAGAGAGTGGCGAGCGCCTCATCTGCGACCACTTGGGTCGCAAACAAGGATGCTACGCACACCCAAGAAAACTGCATTTTCCAGCTGTTGTGCGGCGGCATTGTCGATTGGTGTGCGGACAGGCAGGACGGCCAAACCGCCTTGTAGATGTTTATCATTCGGCTACCGGGCCGTGCGTTGATCTAGATCGCCTCCCCTGCCGCCCTTCCCCGAGATGTCCAGGAGCGGTGGGACGCCGAATATTGCCGGGTACCCCTTGCCTCTAACACGAATCCTTTGCTTCGCCAACGTTGATAGACGGCAGAGCAACGCTCTCTGAGCATGCCACACATAGATGTGCGCCTCCTCAAGCACATGTGCGTTGGCGCTATCGGACTTGTAGCTGAGCGATAAGGACAAGGGTCTGAGCGAAATTTGAAACAAGGCAGGACCCCCTGGGCAGATTAAAGAAGGCAAAGGGATCACAGCGGTCAATTTCTAGCCCTAAACATCAGCCATTGATCAAGCCTCGCCCCATGCGAATCTAAATGATGTCGCAATGCTAATCTGCCTACCCGGATGGGTATAGCATAGGGCCCTTCTGCTCCTTTTACATTGAAGCTCATCGTTTTCACTGCACAAGAAGGCCGGAAAGCTTGAACACCTTCTTCCCCTGCAGTTCCGAACGACATGCAAGATTTACTCTGATTTTCACTTCATCCTCTTCTCTCTTGATAACCCTGTCATAGATATATGCTAATATCAATGCGTGGGGTTATTCGTTCAGAAACTCTGCTTTGATTCTTCACTTGTCGCTCCTTTATCCTTTACCACTATGCTTTTTACGTCTCTCGCGTTGGCCACTATGGCTATACCCGGAATCCAAGCCGCACTCACCTACCGAGCCATGGACTGGTCTTCCACTCTCGCTGAAGAACGCCGCGGTGAGGTTTTCCTCAATCAGCAGGGCGAAGTCCAACCCTTGGAAGATATTCTCGTCGCTAGCGGGGTCAATATGGTGCGCCAGCGGGTCTGGACTGTCAACGGTGATTACGGAATTGACTACAACCTTGAACTGGCAAAGAGAGCCAAGGCAGCTGGACTGATGTTCGGCCTCAACCTGCATTACAGCGATACCTGGACGAACCCTGGCCTGCAGGACATTCCCACCGGCTGGCCTACAGATATTGGGAACCTGGAGAGTACCATCTACAACTATACTTCGGAAGTCTGCAACACCTTTGCAGATGCCGGCCTTGTTCCCACCACCATCACCATAGGCAATGAAATCAATGGCGGCCTGCTGTGGCCTGTCGGCAAATACGATCAACCAGCGAACCTGGCGAAGCTGCTGCACGCAGCCTCAGCCGCAATCCGTGCTTCACCTCTCGATCCACCTCCCAAAATTCAGATTCATCTGTCACACGGCGCAGACCTAGACAACCAACAATGGTTCTATGACATGATCATCGCCGAGGGTACCTTCCAGCTCTCCGACATCGACCAGCAGACCGTGTCGCACTACCCGTTCTGGGGCGAGATTGCCACCCGAGCGAACCTCAAGGCCTCATTGCAGAACTTGGTCGACCGCTTCGACAAAGAGGTCATGATTGTCGAGACGAACTGGCCCGTCGGGTGCGCAAAGAGAGGCTCGGAGGTCATTTTCCCTCCGGACACGGACGACATTCCCCTCACTGCTGAAGGTCAGACCATGTGGGTGGAAAGGACGGCGGAGACTCTGGGCGAGATCTCCCAGGCCGTGGGCATATCGTACTGGGAGGGAGCTTGGTTCAACAATGCTGTCTTGGGATCGCCGTGCGAATGGAACCCCATGTTTGATGAAAATGCCAACCCGCTTAGCAGCCTCAATGTGTTCCAGAACATTTAGGCGGCTACAACTCGTTTCTTCGTTTCGTTTCTTTTTCGGATATATATATATATCTTCTTCTTCTTCTTCTTCTTCTTCTTCTTCTTCTTCTTCTTCTTCTTCTTCTTCTTCTTCTTCTTTTATAATTCAGGCTCAAGACCTGTTGGCTTCACCAGTCGCATCGATTTATTCTTTTTGATGCACGCATGGCATTTCGGTGTGATGAGTTGAATCAAAAAATCATTACATTGTTGCGTGAGCGTGTGTCGCCCGGATTCGTGAAGGTCTACAACAGCTTTCAGCACTTGAACGACGACCTCAAAAGTGAGCACCAAAATTTGAGCACAACCTGGTCACGGTCCTTGTGCATTGCCACCCCAGACATTGAACCCCGCAAGTTATCTCCGTCGAGTGCCGTGTGTGCCGTTTCACTAATGAGTCGCCATGCGCCATCGGCATGCTAGCTGCTTCTGGGACGCTACCCGATCGAATTCCCGAAAAAGGGCCTGTCGTGTTTTTGGACATGCGAAATCAATATCGATGCTACCTAGACAATATGCTCTGCAGGTCCCATAGAGTGCAGATGTAAAGGTGCTAGTTGGATTTCTGTAAGATATAGCTGGAAGCGGCTGGCCCTGCGATTAAAGCCCAGTCTCAGACGGCGACAACGGCTTATCCGACATCACCACTGCAACTTTCCCACTTACAATTTCTAAGGGCACACCTAGCATTAAAGCATCTTAAAACACGGCATCTTCGACACGTGAGGCAAAGAATTCAGAGTACTTGGGGACATGTAGGTATTACTTCCATTTAATGCCCATGCGGAATGCGCAGCCTGCGTATATACAATGCGCAGAATTTCGAATATATACGGTATGAATCGAAGAAACAGCACTGATCAGCCCTTGACCGTCAAGAGCTCCCATGAAAGAACTTCATGTGTCCCTTATACCGAGACTGTAAAATCGAGGCAGCTCTCGTATGTCTGCGGCTTGTCGGTTGCGATCCAGTACCACTGAAGTGCGCATTGTCCGCCCTCTGCACATGTTGATGCCAGGCTATCGGGAATTGTGATATTGAAGTCGACTAAGGCAAGTAAGCATGGGGACATCAGAGGATGGATTTTTGAACTCACTGTCATTATCGCAAGGGTTCTTGCTGTTGCATGGCCAGTAACCCCACTCAATAAGTGGCTCGCCGATGATCTTGTTGGCGGCCAAATCGACGACCGAGATATTCTACAAAAGAGGAAGAAGTTAGCATTGGCGCCTGAGTACATATAGATTGGTGACTTACGGCATAACCGGGCCTGTGGCCGGCAACAAGGTTGACGTGGAAATCTACCACATCACCGGCTTTGTATGCCTGGACGTTGTCCGTGTTGTCTTCGTATTGGTATCCTCTGCAAAGGTACGCATCGCATTTGTAGCTCGAGTCGGCTTTAGCCATTGCGTTCTCGATGGGACCGGCGATGTCTGTGATAGTAGTGTTAATGACGAGCCTCGTACTCGGAAGGGAACGGGAGCAACACACCCTTTTCGAGCTCCTTTACTACAGCAGCACCGCAACGTTCCTCGAAAGCAGGACCAGCCTGGACTACAGTCAATACATCATTCTCCCAGGTCATGTATAGGCTGTTAATACCTTACGTGGAGCTGGAACGTCAATAAGCGCATGACTGGCTACCGAAGAGATTCCGGCAGCGAATGCGACGAGAGTTGCAACTTTGCAGAACATGATGCTAATGGAGATGACAGAGTTGGATTTGAATATTCAAGGCTGTACTGGCTCTGAAATATTTTGAACGACTACAACTGGGATATATATATATATATATATAAGGACCTTGCCATGTCCGCCAACAGTTCTCCAAACCCCTTACGCCCTGCCCTTTTTCTTGCTCCAAAAGCGATTCTTTGGGCGGTGGAGTTTCCAAGACTTTATATTATATTAGAAACACGCCTACTCGCGTAGCGCCTCCAACGGGCGTTTCTCCACCAATGGTGTTTCAAAACACGCTAACTCTGCTCTCGAAGCATGCACGGGAACATAAACTTGGAGTTCCCGTATCAATTCAGCATTACACAGATCGCGGTTGCGATATTAATCGAGCGCAGGTGGTGTACGGAGCATGGTCCAAGTCATTTTTGCAAGCTTCTTTTGACTGTTTTGACAACGCATAGGAGGATAATTCGACCACTGCGCCCGCACATATTGCAATGTCATATAACTCTGGCCACAATCTGTTTTGAGAGTCGGCGCCAAGCAAAAATCCTCCCTGTGATTTCGCGAACACTTGATCGACGAAGAAAATACCAAATCATGGTCGGAACCCCAATGCCACGCGTGATCAAAGCGCTGGCGCTAGAATAATCTCCGCGGCGCAAGCTTCCCCTCCCCACAACAATTGCAATGGAGTGGGTCTGTATCAAGCTGTGCACACTTCATAGTCCGAGACTTGAACGTTGCGTCGATGTAGCAACCCACACGAGGTCCGTTCGCGAGTTACGAACCGCTGACAGCGATAGCTAGTCCCCATCTGCTCACAACAGAGCGCAGGGTTCGCCGAATATGACGGAGATAGAAAGTCTCAGTTTGGTGTTTTTTTTTTTCAAATCTCAACTAAAACTTGAACGTTTCACAGCAAGGTCAGATGCAAGTTTTATAAAGGCAAGATTCATTATTAAATAATCGTACCCTATGAATCGAAATCTAAAACCTTCCTACACTAACATCGCAGCCAACCCCATTTTAAACGTTCCGCATCATGGAGAATGGCAAATATGTATACAAAGAAAAGATGGGCTGATGCCCTAAAAGTTGCAACACTTAGTAGTGGCCGCCGTGCTGAGACTGCTGGTGGCCTTCACCGTTCTGGCCAGGACGGCCGGAGTTTCCGGAGGGCTTGTGTCCCTGAGGGCCGTTCTGCTTCTGTCCTTCGCGGTCGTTCTGCTCGCGGTCCTGACCCTCACCCTGACCCTCTTGACCCTCCTTCTCCTCGGACTCGTTGCTGTTGTTGTCCTCATCACCACCCTGCTGCTGCTTGCGGTCCTCACCCTTCTCGGCACCGTTGTTCTCGCCTTGGCTGCTCTGTCCCTTCTTCTCGCCACCGAGGGGGGCGCCGAGATCACTGGCTCCGCCGTGGTTGCTCTCGATGGGCTTCTTCATGTCGTCCTTGCCGCCAGAGAGGGGGTTGTGTTCTTGCTGTCCGGGGACCTTGGACTCCTTGCCCTTCCCTTGCTTCTCTTCTTGAGACTTGATAATTTCACGGAGCCCTTGCAAGTAGTGAGAATCCAAATGCTTCCAGTGCTCATCGTCAACCTCGGGCTTCTTCTGCTCCTTCTTGTCACCCTCATGCTTGGGAGCCTCGTGCTTGGGAGCCTCGTGCTTGGGAGCCTCGTGCTTGGGAGCCTCGTGCTTGGGAGCCTCGTGCTTGGGAGCCTCGTGCTTGGGAGCCTCGTGCTTGGGAGCCTCGTGCTTGGGAGCCTCCTGCTCTTTGGCTCCTTCTCCTTCGTTCTTCTGAGGACGAGAAACGTGACCCTTGCCATACTGGCCGTGTTGCTGACCGTGACCCTCGGGCTTGGAGTGCTTCGGCTGCTCATGCTGCTGGGGCTGCTCCTTCTTGGGCTCAGGGTGCTTCTGTTCGAGCTCTTGAGGTTGACTAAGCGAAGGTTTTCCCTGCTCAGGGAGCTGAGCGTGAGAGGCGGGCTGCTCGTGAGATCCCTGGTTGTGCGAAGGCGCTCCTTGTCCGGCCTGGGGAGCCTTGTGCTTGCCGTAACCGTGCTCCTTTCCTGGCTTGCCGTGGTTGCCCTGAGGACCTTGGCCTTCACCGTTCTGTTGGCCGGGACCTTGTTGACCTGGTCCCTGCTGGCCCTGACCAGGCTGGTGATGGCTACTAGAGTTAGGCTTTTGACCACCGTGTTGGACCTGGCCGTATCCTCCACTACCACCACGGGAAGAAGCTTCTTGGGCGACAGGTGCAGCCGCGACCATGACGCTGAAAGCAGCGATGGTGATGAGAGAGAACTTCATTTTGTAGTTTGGTAAAGGATTACTTGTAAAGATTAAGTTGGTAGTAGCTGAAAGAGTGGAAGTGCTTGGTCGAAGCGTGGAGAGGAAAAGAGTGTGAAAGTTGGAAGGAAAGACTGGTCGGCTGAAGAGCTGATGATGATTTAGAAGCGTACATGTCCTCCATTATATACATTTGGTTGTATGGGCCTTGACTATCATAGGCGAGATACCATCAGTGCATTGTTAGTCTGGGGGAAATTCTAGCCAGAAAAAAAAGAAATAGTCAATACCCCTTAGGGCAAGATTGATTACGAAAGAGAAACTGTGAAAAGGGACATGAGAAACATGATCTTCGATGCGAAATCGCCGAAACGTCCAAATGTTGAGGACTATCACTGATAGACCAAAGATCGCCGCAAACTGCCGAAAGGATTTCTCCGCATTCTTTGCAGCAAATTCTTGTCGAGTATTCTGGAAGACTCATGTTCACGGACGTTTTGTTCCGGATGCTCGTTATCCGGGACACGTGTGATTGTTCAACATAATTATCACAGCTATAGCGTCAAAAACTAAGTCAGTCATTCTTGGTACTGAATAAGAAATCATATTTTTGGGATAAAGCGGCTCATAATTTGTCCACTAAAATTCGAGAGATCACGAACACCCGAATTTGTCTCATACAAATGAAATATCAGATTCTGATATTCCAGTAGTAGCGGTCATAACGATCATTATGCCAACTGCTCATCTTGAAAAACCAACGCAAATCTTAGACTGCCGTTGAAGATACTAACTGTTTAAGACAATTTTCATATTGAGAAGGTATTTTTATCACTATTTGATACTCTGTTAGATTCCTAGATCATGTGGAGTGCCAATAAAGACATACTAACCTATACCTTAAGTCCAGCAAGCTGAATCGTGGAGGTTGCGCTTGCGCGCCACGGAAACCAGAAAGCCTATAAGTTTAATTTTCAAGAATGAGGAAAAAAACCGTATTCAGCTATACTGCATGTACCCTGCGAAGTTTGCACATTTCGAAATACAGCGTAGCTGCTGACATTTTTCCTTCAAAAAACTTAACGAACGATCCGATCATAGGTGTATTTTATGTTACTGGCTTGTATGTGATGTGATGAAAATTCTGTGTCTCTACTGCACCAAGTGTGGATGTTTTAATTCAATTATTAAGGCCAAGATGTAGAGCTGTTGAGCTGATGTGGACAACGAATGATCCTCCGTCAGATTGTATATTCAGCTTTGACAAACTTCTTCCTGGCGCTATAGAATGCAGTGAGTCAAAATTTGCGGCTTAAAATGCAGGCAGGGTGAAGCAAAGAGTCTAGCCAGCTAGAATACCAGGCTCAGGTTCACCAGTCCTGCTGCCTTCTTCGCCTACCTAACGAACCACAAAAAGAGTCGATCCTATTTAAGCTCACTACTGTGAAAATATCTCTTATAATTGGATCTTCCGCGCTTGAGAATGCGCTGACGCACAAAGGCCAATGGGGATGGGATGCAATTCCCATATTCATCGGTCTCGCTCCTGACCTTAATTTGTCCCCAGCGAATCGTATCAACACTAGATGCGGAGCACTGGCTTATCTTTAGTACTTTTCTTGGACGCTATATTTGCTGTGATGCGCTAGGAATTGCAGTGGAGGGTAGCCTTGCTGCACTCGCAATTCTTACATTCACCGGTTTCTCTGCTTACGTCATCCTCGACCAATTGGATAAACAATAGCTGTAGAGTCTAGCCTCACTCATGATTTTCTCCTACAATACTGCCCTGCGGCGCTAGGAATTGCAGTGCCGTGTCGTCTTCAACGCGATAGAGACCTTGCAGTGATGGCTTACACTCGCAAATTCCTTGTACAGAAACAATCTGTGACTTCCAGAACCTCCAATGGCCCCCCTACGCCAACATCATAGTGAAGTGAATATCCGTGACCCAGACAATCTCAGATCCGCACACTGACCAGAACACGACGAAACTGCAACACCATCACAGTCTCATGCTGTCAAGCGGACTAACTGCCTAGGGAGAAATCCTGCCCCAGGCAAAACGCGCACGGAACTACACTCACTCCTACCTCCACGTCAAACAAGCACACGAAAGCGCACCGTGCACCTCGAAAAAAGCCATCGCCAGGCCGTTCCACGCACGGGAGCCAATGGTCAGGGATGTAGCCAAAGCAAAATAGAATTTCCATATGGTATCAAGCGTGAGCAAAGTGCGGCAAAAGTCAATCTTTTCGCCTTTTCACTTCATCGATCTTCACACCCACCGCATTGTCGCATTGTCGCACATACGCCCATCACTTTCGTCAATCTTCCCATTACCCCACAGATCGATCTCCCAACAAACCCCCTCACATCCTACCGGCCCTTCTCCCCGAGCAATCTACCTCCCCGTCTGGCACAAGGCCAGGCAAAACTCCCTGAAATCGCTCTTTGTCGCCTCCTCCACGTCCTCTTCCAGCAAATGCCCGTACTTTTCCTGGTACTCGGTCTTGACGCGCATCATGTGCATGCGCTCCCAATGCAAGCGTACGAGGCGCGAGATGAGCAGCTCGAAGCGCTGCTGCCGCTCATGCTTGGAGCTGGAGCTGGAGCTAAGTTTGGAGCTGGAGCCGCGCGGCGGCGTGTCCGTGTCGATGAGGTCCATGAGCGCGTGGTGCAGGAGCATGGCGTCACGGGCGGGGCGGTTGATGACGCCGTTGAGGATGTGTGCGATGATCTCGCCCTGCATTCCACATCACATATTAGCACTTGGCATATTGTTGGGAGATTTGGGTCAGGGGGGCTTACGACGAGGTTATTGCTTTTGCGCAGGGCGTCCCGCGCAAAACTGCCTTGGTACTTGCGCTCATACGTGCGCAGCACTTCGCGGAGATGGGCGTCGCTGCGCATCACGACGATGCTCAGCATGGCGCTCTCGCCGCCCTCGCGTGCCTTCAGTGCCTTATACAGGGTGTCGACGTCACGGTTGCGGTACTCGACGGGCCAAACGTCGGATTCCTCCTGGCGCTCGGCGTCAAGCGCCATCAAGATTGCTTTGCGAAACTTGTCGGCCTTGAGCTCCTTGTCCATGCAGCGCGTCAGGCTGTCGGAATATCGCTTGTCCCTGAATGCGTCCTTGATCTCGCGAATCTCAAAGTTTGAGCGGCCCATCAAGGCCTCGATGAGAAGCTCACGGCGCGCAGAGTTGGACTGGTACCAATAGTTGGCCCAGTAGCCCTCGGACTCATATTTTCCGAGCGCAGTCACGTATGCGATCTTGCCAAAATTGCCCGAAGTCTTCATCTTGATGTGTTTGGCGATGTTGATACCTCTGCCCTGCACTTTGCAATGCCGCTTGTACTCGGCACGCAGCTCGAGCATTTGGTCGTGCGTGAGGGCGGGGAGAATATCGATGAGGGGGTCGACGTCGGGTGTGCGGTGGGACATGGCTTCGACAAGCGCTGTGGCATCTTCTTCGGCGTCGTAGATCTTTACCCGGCGCTTTTCTTTCGAGGGTCGGTCGCGGTCTCGGTCACGGTCACGATCACGATCACGGTCACGGTCACGGTCGTCGCGCGTGCGGCCATGTGCTTCCAGAGCCAGCTTGTCCTTGGGCTTGGAGCGGCGCTCCCGACTCGGGGATCGACGAGATGACGAGTGGGCACGAAGATGACTGCTGTGGATGGAGGAGCGCGAATCGCGGGGCGATAAGCCGCCATCTAGCGACGGTATATGGTCCAAGTCATCATCGAGCATCATGGCCTGGGGCATTGGCGAAATGGACTGGTAGGTCCCATGGTATGCTTCCAACAGCGGGCTCGGAGGCGGAAGCCCACCGCCTGGAAACCCTCCCGGCATACCGCCTGGCACAATCGTTTGAATGTCCGGTCTGTTTCCGCTCACAGAGAGCCTGTCCATGCGCGGTGTGAGCCCAAGTCCCTCCGGACGACCTCCACTCACAGAATGGCTGTGTGGACGCAGTCCAGGAGATGGAGGCGCATTCAATTTGCCGCCCCCCTGAGGCACCATTTCAACAATATTGTGTCCGTCGTACGGCGCAGGAGCTGCAGAATGCGATGCTGCCCTGTGATGGCCCGGCTGTGGGGAGTGTCGACCCATTGGTGGGGGCGGGTATGCAGCTTGCGCAGCTGACGATGCGGGCGGGGGAGGGTACTGCTGTTGCTGCTGCTGCTGCTGCTGCTGTTGGGATTGCGGCTGCGCAGTGTACGTAGGATACTGCTGGTGAGCAGGAGGCGGACTCGTTGGCTGCGCGCTGTGTCGAACGTTGGGCGGTTGTGTGGTGTTCACAACAGGCTTTGAGGTAAACGTGATCTTCTCTGGAGCCTGCGCATAATGGAATGCGCCAGAGGGATTGCGCGGAGGTCCGCCTTGATTGGCGGGGGCCTGGGTGTATCCGTACTGTCCCCCAGTCTGTGTGTATTGTACGCCGGCGGGCGCATACGTGACGCCGGTTGGGGAGGTTGGATTTGTCCTTGCGGAATATTGGTATGAGGCAGCGGCCTGCGCCTGCTGCATGTAGCCCGGTCGCTGCTCCGGAGGTAGGTCGGTGAAGCCGCCCATGGTTATGGGCTCTCCGGCAGGTCTGGCGGCCATTTCAGCGCAGTTCTCGAGGTTATCATCCCAAGCGGCCTGGGACGATAGAAAATAATTGTGTGCTTATAAGACTCACGGCGCATACGGATAGCCTGGCTGCCTAACCTCATACTGCGGGGTCGCTGCAGCTCCTTCATACCCATGCTCAGCTGAGCCATACTCGTAATATTGCGGCCCTGGCGACGGAGCCCGAACGTGACTGCGCGAGCGGTCACGGCTGCGGCCTGGCGATTTGGACCGCGAACGCCCCTTTCTGTCGTCGGGCCGTAGAGACATAGCTCCTGGCGAGCTCCCTGAGCTTGCAAAGGAACCAGAGGGGCTGGCGGGGCGATTCCACCCGGCGCGCAGCAATGGCAAGACACTGCAGGATCAAGAGAGGCCGGGAATTGATGGGAAGACACTGTGTTGGGGTGCTGTTCGAACGCACACGACGGCCTCCCGCACAGCAGAACCGTCGCAGGGTGTCGTGAGGCTGAGAAAATGCGATGGCGGGTAACTTCCGGAGCGCACACAAGGTTACGCCGCGCTTATGGGGCTCTCCCGTGGTTGGCCCACCGTGCCGTCGCAAGCGTTGTACTGTGGGGGCCATAACTTGGAGAAGACATGCCCATTCTCCCATTCTTCTCGAAGCCATGAAGCTGGAGATCAAGAGCGCCGTCCTCTGCGCAAGATGGTGCATGTTTGCGGCAAAGGCAGCCCACGCCGCGGATTACCCGCGTCTGCCTACCGTCTGCAAGGATATCGGCGACCAGGCCTCGCATCTCCCAATCACCTGAACGGCCCCTGCCTCCGGTTTCCTCGCATGCCGCGTGCCCTATCGCATGCCCCCCCTCCCCCCCTCTCAGGTGTGGCGCCGGGCTGGAAACCTCCAACGCTGGCCTGGCATGTCTATGGGACCTTCTCCATGTTGGGGCGGCGGCACACTTGCAGCCCACAAATTGTCGGGGAAAGTCGTGCGCACGGACAAGGACGGTGAACGGAAGACGACGGGCAGCACGTCACCGCCTCCAACAGGCTGGCAATTTTTTTCTTCTCAGAGGTGTCTTATCTCAGCGTATAAGTAGCATTGTCGCCATGGGAGCAATGAGGGTATTTTCGACTTGTCTGCCAATTGCAGCTGGGGCCTCGAGCAATCCAGACCAAAGCAGAAAACGCCACGACCGCAGGATAAGCGAAAGCTGAAGAGATGGATGTCAACAAGTTGCATGGCAGCCAGATGGGCTGTCCCATGCCGCCAATGTATTTAGGTCGCTTGGATTGCTATCGTTCGGTATCTTCCTCGTCGCCGTATCCAGTCCATCCAAACATGCCTTCTGTTCCAATCGGGCTGCCGACAAATGCGCAGCTGCAGTCTCCTCTGTTGCGTCTTCCAGTCGAACTCCAACACCTAATCTACGGCTTCTGCTTCGCTGCTGGCGGGCCAATAGTCGATCCCGTCATTGGCTGCCGTAAACCAGAGGATGAACAAGTCCCCCAACTAGGCGTGGCACTGCTCCAAACCTGCCGTAGGGTCTACCACGAAGCCGACCGCCGTCCACTATTTGCCCACAATACCTTCCGCTTTACTACCGTGGACAGGATGAGATGTTTTTTCGTGTCTCTGGGAGAGGGACACAGCGCGTACGTCCAAGACGTCGAAATCGATGCGCGAAGAGTTCATTCAGACCACCCGGGGATTGGGCGGGAATGGCTCCACTATTTGGCCTGGGGCGGTGGAACCTGGGGGAAAATTCTGGGTTCTCTCCGCATGGATGCACCAGGCCTGAAAACGCTCAGTCTCAACTTTGAGTCCTGGCCATCGACCCCAATGTTTCGTTCGGAGCTGTGGAACCTGCTTAGGAGCATGTTGCTGCAGGTTGAAGGATTGGAGAGGATGGTGGTGATTGGGTCCAGTAAAGGATCGGGGATGGTGAAAAGAGAGCCCTGGTCTCCGGCGCATTTTGTAGGCGGTGATGATGTTGGTTCCAACGATCTTGTCCAGCGGATGTGGACTACTGTCGCGGCAGAGGATGACCGAAAGGTGATTCGATGGAACCGAGGGAACGGGAAGCTGTATCTGGAAGTGGTCTCCACGTCATGGCTGACCCAGAAAGTCGACCAGAACTGGTCTGGGCCTTGTATGAGGAAGAAGCATACAGACTCGTGGCCCGAGAACGGTTCATGCACAAAGTTCGCCTATGACAACCGCAACTCGGATGTCACGGAGCCGACCGCAAAGGATATCAATCCCAGCGCCGCCGGATAATGGGTCTCGCCGGATCCCAAGGACCGTGTATCTCGTTTTTATATTTTTGCAATCCGATCAGCCACCAGCTACACATACCCATGGCGAGGAATGTAACAATGCTTCCTATGATGACGCCAGCAGTAAAAGCGCCTCGACCACCGCCCGTAAGAGTTATGAATACGAAGCCGCTGGCAGATACAACGAGCAGGATGGTGAGGGCAAAGTGGCCGCGCCACGACTTGGCTCGAAGCTGTCGTCGGAAGATGGGAAAGAGGCCAAACACCTCGATGGAGAAGAGTGTCAGCGAGAAGACATGGGTGGTAGATGGCAGTCGCGACGCAAGCACGGTGGAGGCCATCAAGGCGGAGTTAGTCGAGATGGATGCAGGCAGACTGATGTTGTGAGCAAATGCCAGACCCATTTCAATGCATGCTTAACATGTACATACCGAGTGCCTGGCCCTCCTCCGTAATCAAAGAAGGCAACATTCATGAACAAAAGCCACGTGCTGAGAGCCCAGATGGAGTCGCTGGTGGTTGACACTGTGAGCGACTTGAGGATGGGGCTTAGTCCAAGCACAGCTGCGTAGATCAACACGGCCGATTTGGCCGTGGCTAGGCGCTGCTGTGTCCGGGGCGAAAGCGAAGATGTGGGGTCCACGTAGGGCGAGCGATATCCTGGCGTGACTGCCGCCGGATCCACTATGAGATGGCCCGTCTTTGACGTGTTGGATGCGTTGGACGTGACAGAAGTGACGCTCGTGTTGTGCGCATGGCCAGCCTGCTGCCTACCCGTCTCCGACCGATTCCCTCCTGTGCCCTGGGATTCTTTTGTAGATGGACCAGAGCTGGGTTTGGTGATGTCGTGCGTCTTGTCGGCGTCCTTGTCGGCTGTCGCCTTTGCAGCTTCGGCCTCCTCTTGGCCCATCCAGTAGTCCCACAAGGCCCATGCCAGGACGGTACACAGGCTGGCCCAGCTCACGACAGACACGGGTGTGACCCTCTCGAGGACAATGGCGACGAAGGAGCAGGCAAAGATGGCGACGGAGGCGACGTGCTGGACTATGACGGTGGAGTCGGCCATGAGCGACCAGAACTCATAGGGCTGCAGGCGGGGATTGCGCTGGAGGTGGTCTAGAAACGTCTTCTCGTCGGTGTAGTTGTCCGGGAAGGGCTGCTTGAACCAGAGCAGCTTCTTGTAGTGGCCCTTGCGGCGCCGGCTGGAGCTGCGGCCCCTGTCCCTCCTCTTGCCCGAGCTGAAGGCATTGTAGTAGGCGTCATCTGGGGCCAGGCGGTGCGGGTCGATGGCGGCTGACGGGGCCACCAGCGTGGATGAGGGCGACGGCATTGGAGATGTGCTGGCGCGGGCCGTGGCCAGCGAGCGATGGGTGAGCCCTGCCAAGACCATCAAGTCCGACGGGTCGCCTTATCTCCGACGCAGAGGAACCAACCTTCAACTGCTCCGTCCCAACTCATCACTGTGTCATCGATGAAGCACAGCCCGGAGCATCATTTGTTGTCAAGATTACAAATATACAGATAAATGTTCAGCCATTCCTACTATCCGGGAACCCACCCCTTATCTTCTTCTTGTTCCGCTCCGCTCTGCTTCACACATCATCACAATGCAAACCCTCCCGTGGACACCTCGCCATGAAGTCCATCCCTCTCTTGCTGGCGGGACTCATATTCGCAGACGCTCGTCACCTGTGGCGTTCATATGCCCCAGAAAACAAGACTCTCGCGGGGCGCAATGATCATCTGCCAGTTCCATGCAGACCAAGCTTCCTTTACTGCGGATGGGAACTCATAAAACAAGGCACGTTGATTGAACGCCTCCCAGCTGGGCAATCGCGTTGCTGACTTTGGCGCAGGGTGGGATCCTGACTGTCTTAGTCAGAAGGTGTCCAGCCTTTTGGGCCTTGGTGATTACCGCAAAAAGTACGTATGGCATACTATCTTCCTTTGCGGATCTGAACAGGTTGTATGGCCCTATGGCGTATGCAAGCAGAGACCATGTGGAGGCCCTTTTGCAGACTGTCCTCATGATGCCAGAGTGGAGTTCAAGTATCGAGACCGATCCGAGCCGCAAAGAAATCCAAGCCCAGCACAAGTATCACAAACTTGTGCCGGGGAGAATTATCATGGCGCCCTAGACGACTGGGAAGTACGGGACGATCTTTTCATAAGTAATTCGACGTACATAAACTGCACCTGACCAGCGTTTGCTTCTTCTCCATTACGGTAGTTCATCGAACATCAGAAAGACCGGTGGAGTTCTAGGAATAGATAGCCACTAGCCATACTGAATAAGATTACCGAGTCGTTGCAAACCAAGCCAGTGCGTATGGGAAGTTAACTTGTTTTAAGAGGCCCTGCAAAACGCTGCGAGACCTACAGCATCTCGGTTTGCTTTTTTATGTCGTATAGTAGGAGTTGTGCAGCTAATAAAGTTTAGGCAAGTCAGCCACCATCTACCCCGCTAACTCTCTTCCCCATCTCCCATCTCCGACACCCCTTATTCCACCCACACGTAGCTTTCATGTCCTGGGCGTCGTTGCCGGCAGAGCTGCGCCAGCTCTGCCTCCAGTATGTACTTGACGTTCCTCCTGTTTCCTCCAACCCACCCTACAGCACCCGCAAAGCAGTTTGGATCCTTCCTCCACAAGACACGCACGAGAGCGGAGATATCCTTTTCAACAATTGTCTGCCGCCAAAATGCCCCCATGCTTCGTTGCTGCTAGTAAGCAAGGGGTTTTCTGCAGACACCCGGGCCGCGCTAAATGCCTTGAGGCTGTCTGCGCATTTGTCGCTAGACATTCTCGTACAAAACGACCATCTTTGGGTTACATGGCTACGCGCTCAACCCATTTCTGATTCTGTGATTGATCGGATAGAAATCAATATACGTCCGTCAACTTACCAGGGTAGGTCTTTTTTGCATGCCTACGCTTGCTTGACTAAAACCACTAGACCTCTCTGCCGACATGCTATCAGCACTTCTCAAAGAGCTTTTGCTCCGCATCATCAAATTCGGACCTGGATTCTACGCACATCAAGATCAGCACATCGATCAAGTAAAGAAGGTATGCCTGTCCATTGATACGAGGCCGTTTCGCGCGTTCTGCTGCGACACGAGGATCCTTCTCTCTATGCTCGCCCTGAGCACGGCGGGGAAGATGGTCGAACACTGGTCATCGCCAGAGCATGGAGATCTCATGCAGCGCATGGATGAGATTGCTGTCGGTGTCGATAACTCTTACAGATTCTTCTTGCAGCAAGCTCACGATCCAAAGAGGCAACAATGATGTATTCGAGTACACAGTAATCACGCTAAACTAATTCCAAAGCGAACCGAGCATGGCAAGATCGATTGAAAAAACTCAACATTGGGTATTTATCCAAAACAGGTTCATTCACTCTTCGAGTGTCCTAATGCGCTCTCTTCTTCAATTGAAGAACAGGTCCCTTCCTGTTCGACACAAACATCTCGTACGTCTGGTACTGGTCCTCCACCTGTCTTCCTGGTTTACCGTTGCGGTTACCTCCTCCAAGTTTGTTCGTGGGGTCAGCCTTGACCTCAAAGGTCCACAGCGACTTTGCAATAAGGATCCTCATCTCGAGCCACGCCAGGTTCTTCCCCACACAGCCTCTGGACCCGGCAGAGAAGGCACAGAATCCGTTCTCGGCACGTGCAACCTCCTCGGCTGGCGACCCAGTCTCCTCATCGTCCGATACAATCCAGCGCTCCGGACGGAATTTGAAAGGCTGGGGATAGACTTCCTGGTTATAGCTGAGGCAGTAAAGACCAGTGCTCACATGATAACCCGCCGGGATATAGTGGCCTTCGATTTTCGTTCCTCCCGGGAGCACCTCGCGGCTTGGTTCGGCGGAGACTGGTGGAGTCATGCGCATGGCCTCCTGTAGGAAGGCAGTCAGGTATTTGCAGGATTGGAGCTTCTCGCCAGAATGGATATCTTCAAATCTGGAGAAAGTCGAGAGAATCTCCCTTGAAAGCTTCCCCTGGACCTCCGGATTCCTCGCGAGGTAGAAGAATGCAGCCGAGAGAACAATCGAGGTCGTGTCGGAGCCGGCAATGGTCAAAAGTTCGCATTCGCCGAAGAGTTCATCCAAGTCGTATCCGCGCTCGCCGGTCTCGGGATCCACGGCCTTGAAAAGCCAGTAGAAGAAGTCTTTCCTGACTTCCGATTCAGGCTTGGGGTTGCTGACCAAGTCCTGTTCGATCTTGCTCCGGTCTGCCAAGCACTTGTCGACAAACTTCTGCCAACCAAGCACCGGTGGAGGCGAAGCCCTCGCCAACAGCCAATCGAGACCTCTAGGCTTCAGCCAGATCCAAAGGGAGCCCAAGGGTGAAAATCCAATCTGTGCTTGATTAACATCTCCATTTCCTACGACTGTGAATATGGACCTACCGGGTGGATAATCTCCAAGAAGGACACCATCATCTCAGGGACGTGCCGTAGCTTGCTATCAGGCTCTTTCATGTCGAAGGACTTTCCAAAGCACAAATCTCCGAGTATGTCGAAAACGAGGTAGTTCATCCAATCACACATGTTCAGCGACTTGGACCACTCGCCCTCCTTTTCCGCAAACTGGCCAAGAAGTTCAAGCCACCTGTCGGTGTTTGTGTGGATGAACACCTCGGCGGACTTCAAAGCCTTCTCGGAAAATGCGTAGTTCAAAACACGGCGCTTGCGGGCGTGAGTCTCGACGCTCGTTGCATTCCACGTATTCACAGTGTGGATGTTGCGAGGCCAGACCTGGTAGTAGTTGCCCTTTCTCACGTTCCCAGCGGGACCAAAGATTCTCTTGAACGCAGTTGGAGTGTTGATGACCACACTGTCTGGACTGTAGCGAAATTCCGGGCCTCGTTCAAATCAGTATTGCCCCTCGCAAACAGAGCTGCTGTGACATACCATATTTCTCCTGCAGGCTATACAACCAGATGTGCCTGTCAAAAGTACGTGTGTGCCACCAAGAGGGGACGCTCGATATCTTCGCCCAGAACGGACCAGGGAACTTTGCAAGCGGGTGGAAGTAGAGGCGATAAATGACGTTCACGAGGACATATGCCAGGCCGATGGAGATACCCAATCCCAGAAGGTTCGGGTACGTTACATGGTCCAGCGCAGATTGAAACAACATGTTTGCCCAACCTCAGACAGCGAGGATCAAGGATGGAGGGAAAAGAAAAGAAAGAACTGGCAGATGGGAAAGAAAGGCACCATGGCTATCTAGCAAGCCCAGCATCTCCGCCTGGCCTACCTTGCCCCTCCAAAATCTCCACATGCGCGCACCTGAGCCGGCCTGCCAGAGCGGCGGGACCAAGACATCATTCGAGGACGTGTTCAGCATCCCCACTTCTAACACGCCGGCACTTCGCCTACGGAGAAGGGACCGCTTCGAGTGAGGATCCTCCTCGCACTGCGCTCGCGCAGTGGCACGACTTATTAGCTTTCGGGTGATTGGCTGGGTAGAGGCAGTTCTCCCGCTCCGTCCAACAGCCTCGGTGCTCCCGGTCCCGCGCGGCACGGCGCCCCCCCCCCTCTCTCGAACAGGGGCGCCTCGTGAATGCCGAGAACGACACTTCTCACATGTGAGAACAGGCCCGCAAATCCAAAAGATAAATTTTAGTGGGCTAGCCATAACGGCGGCTGTTATCGTTTCAGGACCCTCGTTGCGACGCTAGAAACCTTAGTCTTGCAGGGCCCCACGTCCGACATGCGACCCTCCGACATCTCGAAGTTTGGATACATCGTTACTCCGTCGACGGGTGACATCCCATGGCACCACGACGTTTTGAGGGCCTTGAATTGCGGTGTAGCGGCTGATATAGACCCTTGCACGGCACAAAAGGCTCCAATCCTTCGGTTGCAGCCATCCAGTGCGGCACAGTCTGCTGTGCAGGAGGCCCCAAAAGGTCAAGGATCGGGGCAAGCAGTGACCACGACTGGACCGCAGAGCAGCCCCCCCCGATCCCGCGGCCTTCCCACTCGGTGGACCCCCTGCTGGGGCCCGACTTGCGGGGGATGCGAGCCCTGCCAATCATCCCGTTTTCGTTGCTCAAACGTCCTGAAGCGGAAATCTGCCACTCACGGGCAAACGGGAGCTCCGTGAGTGCACTGAGTGGGATGTCGTGTGTTATTTCGCTACAAACGACGCACAAGTGTGCACCTCGTATACGCTTGCGCAGAGCGCATTGGCGGTGCGTGAGTCAATGCAAGGCACCTTGTGAATACCAGCCAAGTACCGACGGGGCGGATACCGAGGATAATGAGAGAGAGAGAGAGAGAGAGAGCATCTTCCTTTTTCCCAGCGAACAAGCGAAATGCTGCGCGCTCAATGAGCAGGTGGAATCGAAGCCTTGGATCAGTGCTCTGTCCAAAACCTTATCGGCCGAATCTCAACTCAATCTTGCCTGGCCGTCACACGGTGGATACCGTCGGGGGCTCTGGGCTCTGGGCTCTGGGGACTCTGGATAGTTGAGCACATGGTTTCGCGCAGTATCGGTTGGCTGGCCTACGCTCGCACCTCATCCCGCTGCCAAACACTGGGTCTTACCCGCTGTGACCACTATGTCGGTATCAGGCGTGAGGCATCAATGATACTGCACTTCAAATTCAGGGCGTGCCGTGATATTTGTAGGGTTGTCTGCGCTCCTGAACATCTTTTCCCCAACTTCCCGATCCTTCATACGCCGTGCCGCATTGATCAGCCGGGGGTCGCGCCATATATGTTCCACGCACTCTCCCACCTTTTCTTTTGAGTCGGTGGCGAGGCTCGCTGGTGCGGTTTCCGGTCGATTGGTGCCGCTCCTTATTTGTATTTTGCAAGTCCTCCAAAAATGGCTGGCTCACCCAATCCCGAGGAGACCATCAAGGCGTATCGCATGCGCCTTGATGGCGTTGCGTTTTCGACGTATATCCTCATCATGATCCTCGTGCCGTTAAAAGTATGGTGCAGGAAGCGCGCGGGTGGCTGGTCGAATGTGAGGTGGGACGATGCCTTTTCTGTGCTGGCCTTGGCTATAGCCAATGGCTTTTTCTATACGTGCATCATTGGTATGAGAAAGCTCATTCACCTGCGCCACTACTGAATTCTCGTTGACCGGATTGATTAGGCATGCGAAAACAACTCGGCCTCCACGCTGCAGGCATAGCACCTGCTGATATCATTGATTTCTTGAGAAATGTCTTCATCGCGCAAATGCTGTACGTGTGGGCGATCTCGACGATAAAATTTTCGGTTCTCGCCTTCTATTGGAGACTGTTTTCTGTGAATGCTAGAATAGCGATATATATTGGCATATTTTTGTCTGTTGGGTGGCTTATCACTCTGGTATGTCTTCGCAAGACCTAGCAACCGCCATCGTCTGACCGAGTTTCAGAATTTTCTCGTCATCTTTGCCTGCCTTCCAGTTCATGCATCATGGGACATTACGATCCCCGAAGACGCGAAAACTTGCATAGCGTTACGATCAATTTACATCGGCGGCTCTATCCCAAACGTGTTTACAGATCTGGTTCTTGTTCTCATGCCAATACCCTACGTTTGGTATGTTTATTCCTTCAAATTTAATTCCCAGACATCAAACCCTCGTTCCCATCGGGGGAAAAAAATTGCTGACCTCTGTCTCCAGGCGACTCAACGCACCACTGCCCCAGCGCATCCTACTCGCGGGCATGTTCGCCTTGGGAACATTTATCGCCGTTGTCTCCGCCGTCCGCCTCGCCGTCTTCCTCCGAATCCCCATCGCCACCGCCGGCGACGTGACATACAACTTCCGCGAGATCATCGTATGGAGCATCGTCGAGATCAACATCGGTCTTACCTGTGCCTGCTTACCCTCGCTCAAGCCAGCCTTGGCATTCCTCGGACTGAATAGCATCTTCAGTTCGAATGGAAGTCGCGGCGCGAGCGAGCGTGAGGATGTCAAGTTTATGAGTTGGAGAAGTAAGAGTGGAGAGAGTAAGGGGTCGAGGCCGAGGAAGAAGGGGGCGACGGGGGGATTGTTTTCGACCCTTGCGGGGACGAAGATGGACTCGGAGGAAGATGGGTTTACGATGGTGGATAAGAGGGAAAGGGAAGAGGCAAATAAGGGTCATCTGGAGATCGAGCTGCAGAGTCGGGTCAGCGGTGAGAGTAGAGAGACAAGGATTGAGGCAATGAGAAGGGTGGATGATGAGGAAGAAGGCGGTGCAGGTATCAGCGTGCAGAGAGACTGGAGCGTCGTCGTTGATGAGAGGCCACATGCAAGATGATGACTTTGGACGTATTCAAAAATATTGCATAATGACTATACAAAAAATGACGGCAGAGAGATGATATAGGAAGACCATTCAATTCATCTTGTATCCTGAAAGTTACACTAGAAACTTTTTCTAAAAAAATTAATATACGGTTTAAAATCTTGCTCGTTGAGAAAGTTTCAGGCTTACGCATGTTCAATATAAGATCTCGGGTCACATGAAATCGGTCGATTGCATCTCTTCCACCTGGAATATGAGGGCTACTCGTATCTACCATACAAAATGGAAATCCTGGAAATCTCCTGGCTCCGTGTCCACTTTGATATACCCATGGCTTGTTCCAGTTACATTCGGGGAGTCTTTCGACACGGTTAAGTTCACACGCTCTTGGTCTGTGGGAAATGCTCCATCATATCTGATCACCACTGGGCCGCCCAGTCGACTATGAAGTCTCATGTGCGAAAGATTACCATTGTCCCACTCGAGATCGAATACAAATCCACCACGAGCAACCAAACCAGTCACCTTACCGGATTGCCACTGCCCAGGCAGAGCAGGAAACAATACCACTTCTCTAGTTCCTTTATCGTCGATGACATGGGACTGTATCAGTGCTTCAGCCACACCGCTCGTGAACCCCCAATTACCGTCTGCCTGAAACGGTGGGTGGGCATCAAAGAGATTGGGATAGACACTCGAGTTGAAAAACTGATAAATGTTTTCTGCCAATGCGGTTCCGTTCAACAAGCGGGCGTACCAGTTGATGGTCCACGCGCGGGACCAACCAGTACCAGCGCCACCGTGGGACAGTCGATACTCAAGTGTGGCACCTGCTGCGTTCCAAAGTTCTTCATTGTGGCCTGGGGCGCCCGGGGGAGGTATCTGAGTGCCAGGGTACAAGGCGTATAGATGCGAAACATGCCTGTGGTCGGGTTGCGCTTGAACATAGTCCTCCATCCATTCTTGGAGCAAGCCAGGGTATCTTTTGGAAATTCGGTAGGGAGGCAACTTATCTTGGGCTCTTTTGATTTCATCAAGAAAAGTTGGTTCGACCGACGCATTCCCGATGCTCGAAACAGCACGGAGAAAACCGGTGAAGAGCTCGTTGAGGATTTGGACATCGCATGTTGGGGCTATGGCAAATCTATATGATTCGCCATCCTCCAATTCATATGTATTTTCCGGAGACACAGAAGGCGTAGTAACGAGGTATTCTGTACCATTGAATGTGTATGGTTGTAGAGTGTCGAGGTAAAATTGAATAGCCTCGGATAGTGTACCCAGCTTCGAAATGAGAAAATCCTCGTCGTTTGTGTACCAGTAATGCTCAAGGATATGAGTTACCAGCCAACCTGAAGAAAGAGTCCAGTAGGTCGCGGGCAAATATCGATCTTCAGGTGCGGTGTCACCCCACAAGTCGGTGTTGTGGTGAGCCATCCAGCCAGACGCATTGTACATCTTACGAGCGGTGTTGGTTCCATCTCTGCGCATAAGCTCAATCAAATCGAACAAGGGTGAATGAATGCTTCCAATGTTGGTGACCTCGGCCGGCCAGTAGTTCATCTGCAGGTTGATGTTGGTCGTGTATTTCGAACCCCATGCACTTTCGAAATCTTCGCACCAAATGCCTTGGAGATTGGCAGGCAAGGTTCCTTCCCGTGAAGATGCGATAAGCATGTAACGGCCGTAATTGAACTGCAGAGAAACTAAGCCCGGATCATCGGCTCCTTTTTGGGTCGCATTGAGACGTTCGTTGGTGGGCAACTCGGCGGCTTCGAGGTCCGGGCTATCCAGCTGCAAAGTGCTGGCATTGAACAGCGGAGTGTAGTCATCGATATGCCGCTGGAGCAGGTCATCGTAGCTGTACTGCATAGCCTTTTGTATCGTGTCATCGACTGCGCCACGGGTGTCTTCATGGCGATAGGTTGTTGTGGCTGCGAAATAGACGACGGCTTCAGTCGCGTTCTCAACAACCAGAAACTGGCCCAATGTTCGTACATTTCCGTCCGACTCGACGGCGAGACCCGCAGCAAAACCGATTGGATCAAACCCCGAAGTTGCGCCAACCATGTACGCCATTCCATTCTCATTGAAATCGCGCTCGGACGCGCTATTGCCGCCACCAAATGGCCGATGAACACGGACCTGAAAAGACAATTTTTGGTCGCCTTCGACAGTCAAGCGATGCACTATAATGTCATCTGGAGCTGATGCGAACATTTCACGCTCATACTGAGTCTCGCCGACCTTGAATCGTACGCCAGCCAATGCAGACCCAAGGTCCAACCAGCGTTCGTAACTGTCTTCGTCGTAGTTTTCTGTCCCATCGAAGTAGAGTTCCATTTCTCCCAGTGTTTCATAATGCCTGCATGTTTCTGGCGTTCCCGTCATCCCCAGGCTAGCAAGCTGTTCGGCTTTTCCGATCTCTCCCTGAGCTAAAAGTTGACGGACCTCTAGTACCGTTGCTTGGCTATCTTGATTGACTCGGTCTCGAAGATTGCCCGAATATACAGACTCCTCGTTGACTTGCATGCGCTCTTCCAGAGGATCTCCAAATATCATGGCGCCAATTCTTCCGTTTCCGATAGGAAGCGCATCGGTCCAAAGCTCGGCGGGTTCTTTGTACCATAACCTTGTATCCATGTTCGCAGAAGCTGACGCGACGAGAATGAAAGCCACAGCCACCCTCATGATTGAGACCATATTCGCACGCGTATGTTTGTTTCGGTACTTAAGAGATGTACAAGCCGCACACGATGTATTTTGAGTGTCATTATTGTCTAGTCCGCTAGGTTCCCCATCTTTTTATATGCTTGCACGCAGACATTCGCATGAGACATAGGGACACTAGATCAGAATCACTGTTAATGAAGAATTGAGGAACTTGCGGCATTCATTTCCACAATGATTGGGAGGGGTCGCTGCGCTGAAAACTGACTTGTGACGAAGTTTGCTTACTTCCAATTGATGTTCGCCGTAAATGCTCAAATGAACAAGGCTTCTCATTGACGGGTTACATTTGCCCGTAACTGTAGAGCTACTAGGTGACAGTATAGCTTATAGAAGATGCTCATTGCGTCATGGGAATTGGTATTTCGGAGTTGCTGTAATTTAACCGCGGGACGAGTCAATCCTCAGATTGCAAAAGGGCTAGTGTGTGGATCTATTTCCCCGCACCCCTCACTTCTAGAGAGGTAAAACCACAGGGCTAGATTCCTGAATCAACTTAGTACTGGTCTGATCGTTGCCTAAGTCATCGGAGCCGCGTATGGGCCAATGGGTAGATTGTTCTTTATGCTTCATTCCGCTCTTGGCATGGATGAATTACTCCACGAGAGATATGGGAAGCTTGCAAAACAATGGATTGAAAGAAGTATTTTATATTGAAGGAAAGAAGAAATTCAAGTATTCCATACCGGAAATTTTCAGGAGCTGATAGGAGATCGAGTGCCCGCTAGTGGTACTTGTCTACGAAACGATATACAATTCCCACCTTATTATCCTCGTACACGCCCGATCGAGAGTACGTGTCTGGGCGCATCAACGGATACTTGCTACCTAAAGCTCGTGTCATCGCGCTAAGCTCTCAGCACATCCGTATCTATCCCAAACTAGGGTGCCACTCCTGGAATATTGGAATAGTTGATCCATCGAAATCCGTTATATATTGCTCTATGGAAGTCCGAATGCTAGGATAGTAAAGGACCGCATTTAAGACATCATGATTTTTACCGGCCTGGTTGGTTTGGCTTGTGTAGCATTCACGTCTCATGTTGAAACACTCAAGAATCCCATAATTCGTGGGTAAGGCGTTTTCAACCGAGAAACCTATACTTCGTTAACACCAATCAGATGGAATCCCGACGCGCATGTTTTGAGGGTCGACGACACCTACTATGTCGCCACGTCCTCTTTCAATGTGTTCCCTGGAGTGCCTATCTACAAGTCGAAGAACCTTGCGGACTGGGATTTGGTATCGCATGCAATCAATAGGCCTGAGGCTATGCCGCTGTACTCAAGTCGTGCGGGGAATGGTGAGTTGACTCTCTTCATACGTCTTTACCACAGAGTATTCGTGCCAACTCTCAGAACCAGGGATCTGGGCACCGTCATTGTCTTACATCGACGGCACGTTCTATATGACATCAATGGCTATGTGGGGATCGGATCCTAATAATAGGACATGGCCACGGATTTTTTGGGTCACATCTGACGATCTTGAGACTTGGTCCGACCCGGTGTGGAGCGAACCGTACGGAATCGACCCCCACTTGTATCGGGATCCAGCAACATCAAAGGACTACTTAACCATGATGGGGTTGAACAATGGATATGATCGGATCTGGGGCATTACACAGTGCCAGATTGACCTCAGAAGCGGAAAATGCTTGGGTCCGTATCGAAATGTTTGGAATGGAACCCTGCCAGTGAGCCCCTCTGCTAGGCCAGAAGGGCCCAAACTGTTCTTCAAAGACGGATTCTATTACATGATTGCTGCAGAAGGCGGTACAGGTATCACCCATCGCGCAACAATTGCTCGATCCAAGTCTCCAGAAGGCCCGTGGGAATCGTCTCCTACAAACCCGCTGATCTTCAACGGAGCAAACACAAACCTGACAGTCGGCAATACTGGCCATGCCACATTTGCCGACACGCCAGACGGAAGATGGTTTGCAACTTTCCTTGCAAAGCGCTATGTAAATGGCAACTCTCCACTGGGCCGGGAAACATTCTTCGCACCCGTGACCTGGGAAAACGGCTGGCCAACCATGAACGACGGCGAATTCATCCAACTAAGCCAAAGCTACGACTATGCGCCCGACCAGCAATGGCCACCACCGCCGTTTGAAGAGCATTTCGAAGGGACTAAGCTTGCGCCATATTGGTACCAGCTGCGCACTCCCTACACCAAAAATTACCAACTTGGAGCCGAAACGGGAGACGGCGCGGGCTTGATTCTCATACCCAACGTCTTCACCCTAAGCGACCGCGACACCCCCGCTGCCCTCCTCCGCAAGCAAATCTCCGTAAACATGACCTTTTCTGCGACGCTTCTGCCTACAGAAAAAGCTCTCGAGCCCTGGGAGTCGATCGGCATATCGGCCTACACGAGCGAGGCCAATCATCAAGAAATCGGGCTGCGCGGTTGCGCAAATGCGACAGGGATGTGCCTCTTTACAGACTCGACGCGAAATGGGCCAGGGCCTGGACAGCGCCCGGTCACCACGGAGACGCGGCTCAACATCACGGGTATACCAACAGATTTGCAGCTACATATTCGCTCCGAACCGACCAAGTATGGTCTAGGATATTCAATGGTCAATGGGACAGTGACGTGGGTGAGAGAGTTTGGGGCCGAGGCGTTGCCTTCAGGATTTGATGGGGCTATGTTTGGGGTGTTTGCAAGTGGTAACAGTTTACCATTTTCATTTGATGGGCCAACGGTGGGGTTTAAAAGTGTGAAGGAGGTGTATTACGATGAGATGTGGGAGGATTATGATACTAATTAACAGAGGACCAGCAGTGCGTAGGTCTTGAAGTGCAGAGAGAGGAATACAGGGCTGCAATGGTTGTTAGTGGATAATTGAAACACATTAGACTATATTCTTAACACTTTTGAGGATTATTTCATCGTTTTTCGACTAGACTATATTGTTGCAGGGTTTATCAGGCTTATTTGACGCAGTACCGTCTATGTACTAACTCTTCTGAGAAAAGGAGCAGCATCCTGTACATATTGAACCTTTCCCTTAGTATGGCAGGTATTAGTGGAGATTTGAATTTTCATATAAATCGTATTGGAACTATTATCTTTTTCAGCACTATTTGCATTAGGTTACCAAAGCTGTGATGAGAAGTCCTAGAACCCTCGACGAAAATGACACAGGGATAGTTGCACCCGCATCCTCTAGACATTAGCAGCAAGTTTTCGAAACAAGCTAGGAAGCAGGTGCTACCTGATGTGCGGTTAAATGGGAGAATAATAGGTAAAAGAAGAACTGTTTTCCGTATGTGCGTGATTCAAGATTTGGAAAAGACGAGATTCCACGAGTGAGGGCACGTAGAGTCGCAGATAGGGAGCACTGAAACTGCGGGTCCGCTTTTCCGAACAGCATGAGATCTACCACCGGGATTTCTGGATAAGCATTCCGTGCTACGCATCGTAAGACGACGGCAAGGCCCCACATGTATGCCAAAAAATAAAAAAATTAACCTAGTCGAAACTTCAGTGCTAAGCCACATCTTTTTACTGGATAATGGCTTGGAGTCTTGGAACACTAATCGTATATTTATTTCTGCATACGTAAGAATTCAATGGCCATTATTCTTCGCAGAAAGTTCCGGAATAAAGTAAACAGAAATTTGCAGGCTACACTAGATTAACCATCCTTCTAACTAGTAGAAACTGTTCTTTGTAATTTTACGCAGCTATTGCTCTGTCGGCATCAATGCTTCCCATTCCTTGACGCCTATGCCCCCGAACTGACCACCGCTGCCAGAAGCGATCAATATGGCACGAATTGAGGTTGTTTCAATCCGAGGGAACCCGACTTCCATGGGTGAGTCAGTAACTTGCACGGGATATTCACCCTGAGCTGCAACTGCTCTCCACAAACCTGTGGCTGTTAAATACTCAATGTGCCAACTAGCTGGAGGTGGCACTCCAATGTTTGATCCAGCAGGCTGATCAGCAAAGAAAACCATCCGAGCACCGTTCAGAGTGATAGTAGTGTTCCAAGCATATATGAGAATACTTTCTCGTGGGGATTGCTCAGCGGCGTATGAGCTCCAATAATCCGGAGGAAGAGGGTTGACAGGTATTATTCCATCGTGAAGAGATTCCGTCCAGTATTGAATGGGTGTAGGGATGACAGAGCTTACTTTGGCTTTCAGGGCAATATTTCGCGATGGTTGAGTGTCAGCTATGTCTCGTCTCGTTTGAACAACTTTGTTTATCCGTGGTGGAGACTGGTTGTCGAAGGTTAATTCATCGAATGCAACGCTGCGACGAAAGTGACCTCCTTTGTCAGCATCTGCTGTGTGGTAGACGAGATACCATTTCCCTGCAAACTCGATAACGCCTGGGTGGGAGGTCGTGGAAGAAACGATATCAAGAGCGATTCCACGATAGGTCCAAGGCCCTGAAGGAGAGGAAGCCGTCCCATAGGCTATGCAAGCATGATATGATGTTGGGGTACAGGGAGAGGTTGGGCCGGCATTGTTGGCGGCATACAACATGTAGTATGTGTTCTCTCGCTTCATGATCCAAGGCGCTTCAAAGAAGCCCGTTAGCGTAGTCACAGAGATGACAGAGCCGATTATGGTGGTCATGTTGCTCGAGAGCTGGTAGCCACGTAGTGATCCAAAAGTACCATAGTAGACGAATACTTTTCCATCATCATCAACGAGTACAGTGGGATCAATGTTCTGGATATTGTTGCCCGGTGCAGGCACAGACTGCGACAGAATAGGGCCAGATGGATGGGCGTCTGTGAAAGGGCCCAATGGACTATCTGCAACGGCGACACCAATGGCGAATCGATCTGAATTGATAGACTCCCTTTCCGTCACTGGTGCGAAGAGATAAAAATTCCCGTCAGGACCTTTGACTATCTGTGCGGCGTATGCGGTTCCAGGGGAGGCCCATTTGAAAACATCCTGAGGTTTAGCCATTGCTGGGTATAGGGTCCAGTTTCCTCCGGCAGGTGCCGCGGAGTTCGAACTGAGAAGCTGCCATTCATCGATTACAAATCTGTTTTGGTTCTCTGGAGCCGCATCTCGGCCACTGAGTATGTAAAGCGTATCGTTTACAACGAGCGGGGCTGGATCGGCCGAGTAATATGAACCATCTGCAAGAATTGGATTCCCGGAAGATTGAAATTTGATGGGATCGGCGAGGATCGCAATTGAGCCGAGGGCTAGGAACGCGAGTAACTGATATACCATCATGCCGAGGTGCGCAAGCGGACTGAAGGCGATGTTCACTGGAGCGCTCTTTCATGGAAGCCCTCTTTGCCATACATTTTTTATATACTCTACTTAGTTCTATATAAGGATACGTAATGCGGGGGTTATTTTTCTCAATAGCGGGGAACAGACGAGCGAGATTGGGGAGCATTTGATCCACCAATGAGAACAAATGGAATACAGAGCATCTTCTCACATTTTGATGTCATTTGCAGTATTGAGATCGGAACGGAGGTGTAAATCTTTGACTTGGGCTAACTTCTAGTTTCGGACCGTGTTAATGCGCTAAGAGATTGTGGCATGAGGCACTGGTTATTAGATGTCGGCGTAGGCGCACGTGAAGTTGTTGGACATAAACACCAGTGTTTTTGTCTATATTGAACAAAAATTGTGCGATTTTCTTGCTGACGCCATTTGCTCATTCCAGAAGATGCCAAGTCTGGGTTCTAAGCTTACTATTGGTCTGCTTATCTGTGTGAGGTAACGTCAGACTCTTACTATGTTATTAGAAGCCTTGCAAATTATGCCGTCATAATACATAAGATATTTGGCTATAAGCTATAACACGTTAAAAACTCTTGGAATTCGAAGATATACCGCTTTAACCAAACGCCCATCAACAAAGCGCATAGTCTTGGTCACAATAAGCGTTCGTCGGGCATGTGTACCTTGCAGATCGTCTACAACGAAGGCAAGTGTATCATTTCAAAGCTTTGATCTGTTCTCAATCTCTTGTTAGTGCGACTTGGTGAAATGGTAGTAGATATGGATTGCTCATCAAGGCCTGAAATTCCTTCGAATATTGTGTCTGTGCTACGGAAGTCAAAGGCAGGCCAAGCGCTCACGGAATAGATTGAGCTATCCTCCCAGTTGGCGTCCATTTCACCAAAGCCCGAACAACAAACTGCCTACCTAGCTATAAAAACAAGAAACGACATACGTTGGATTGAACAAATTTCTTTTACGAAATCAAAAGACTACAGAATAGACACAATTCAATTCTACCCAACCCACAATCCGACTAATCAGATAAAAGACCCATGGCAGCACATTACTGTTCACCTCTCGCTCTCAGGATCCCCTCCTGTCCAATTCCTCTCCTACCGCCCTCTCCAAACCTCTTCCACCGCCGTTTACCATGGGCGCCAAAGCTGTTGACCCATACCCACCCTGCAGCGCAAACCCAATCCCATCATCTAGCACGAACCCTCCCGCCACCGCTGCCGAACCGTCCGCTGCCCTCACATCAACATCAATTCCGGACAGAAGATCTGCCGGCGGGGGTAGATTATGCATGGTGGAGCGAGCCGACGCGACTGGAACATGGGGAAACACGATCGTGGGAAGGTTTGGCGTGCGCAGAAGTTGGGGCGCAGCATGTTTGCTCGACTGTCCCACTGCCACGGCAGCGACGCCGGTGGGCATACTGGTATTCGGCGTAGGATTCGAGGGTTGGGAGAGTAGAAGAGAATGCGCCGGCGTGGAGTACGAGTTGTTTGCCGAGAGGAAGTTGCTCGTCAACGAGATTGGCAGGTTGAGGGTTGCGAGGGGGTTGATGTGCATGCCGTCCATGCCGGCAAAGAGGTTCATGGGTATATCGCTCGGCAAGGTTGACATGGAGGGAGGGGCAGCGGTGTTGGAGTTGGAGGTAACTTGTGAAGGATTTGCGTCAGCCCACTGAAATATGTTTCTGTTGAGCGTGATGGGGCTGTTGCGGCCGTCGCCGTCGTCATCTGAGAGAAGGTCGCTGAAATCGTCGAAGGAGGCAGGGAAGTTGTTAGTGAACGGCTGAAAGAATCCGCGAGATCTGAGATTTGAGCCTGTTGCTGTTGCTGTAGTCGTAACTGCCATTGAAGTTTCAGTCTTGGGCGGGTCCGATTTGGTGATGATCATGTCGGGTACTTGCACGTCGTTCAAGTGGGACGTTGAGTCTTGACTGCTTGCCTCTTCTTGATCCTTCTCTCTGTCTTTCAGCAGCTGTTCATCCTTTGGCTTCAGCTTGTAACCGGCTTTTGCATATACATCTGGGAACTTGATGCGAAACCGATCGCGTAGGTCAGTTGGGTGACGAGCGGCGAAGCCAAGGCTGGAATCATCCCTCATTTTATGCCATATGGGGCCGTATCTCTCGAAACCCTTCATCAAGTTCTCATCATCGCGTTCAGAAAACTCGCGTCGTTCGCGCCGAGCATTCTTCACAAACGGTCCTTGAATACCCATTTCAGCCAGTTCTGCCGGCCCTTTTCTGTGGGTATCCCCTCGTGTCTTTCTTGTAGCTTTTGGCGGATCAATTGACGAAATCGCTCTTGATGACGCCTGTGCCTCGTGCGTTCGAGGAGAAGTGTTCACTGTGCCTGGTTGGCTGGGCAAGTCCGAATCCTGAGAGCTGCTCTTGCTCTTCGGCTTTCTTTGCTTAAGCCCCTCGCCCGGGCAACACGTGCGGAACCTATCCTTCAAGTCGACGGCTGTTCGTTGGTTGAAGCTAAAGTCCGGGCATTGCAGGATCTTCTTCCAATTGCCAATGCCGAACCGCTGGACGCCATGGAGCAAGTCTTTCGTTTCCTGGTCGGACCATTTGTTCCGTTTCTTAGATCCCTTTGTCTTTGCAGAATCCTTGCCTCTGTTTCTACCTTCATCTACTTGATTCAAGCTCTCTTTGTCGTTGGCTGGTGCTGGTGCGGGCTTCTCCATTGCTGACTCTCGATCAACGTCTGGCTCTGCCTTCGACTCGCTGGCTGCAGAGGCAGCACCCGCAGCACTCGCAACACCCGCTCCATCCTTGTCGGTGCTCCTCTCAAGCCCCGCTGGACTGCGCAGATTGACCCTGTCCTTGATATCCCTTCCAAAACCGCCTCCCTCGCCAGTGATGGGGGGGAACAATCGCCCTTCTGGGGGCAGCGGAGGCGGCTGGTGCAGGCCCTGCAGCAAGGGCGGAATGCGCGGCCTCCTAGTCGCCTTCTTCGGCAGCTGGGGCAGTTTGGGGAGCTTCAACATGGCGTTCTCCCCCCCGATAGATGGCGGAGTCGTCTGCCCATCGACTTTGCGTCGTTTGTTCGGATTCTGTTGCGATGGGTCTAGCAGTATATCGCTCAACCTGCCGCTGAAGGGTGCCGGAGGGGGCAGCGAAGCCGGGCCCTCATTGTTCAGCACCTCCGCAATAGGCACGCTCGATTTCTGCCGCGTGTGCGCCGGCGTCCCTTGAGCCCTGTTCTTTCCAAAGCCATCATTTCCTATATACTCGGCGCGCCGTGGCGCTGCGGGCTGTCGCGCATCGTCGCCCACCGGAGTCGGCTCAACAGGGAGGGGCCGGCGGCGAGGGGCGGACGGCGGTGGCAGTAGCGACACGGGGTCGACGGTGGTGCGCTCAAGGGAGGAGTCGCCTAGCAGGGTCGCTATACGAGGCTCCATGCTGGTGCGAACTATTTGGGTCCATTTGGGCTGGTGGTCTGGTGTATGTGCCGCAACAGTATGATGATGCGAACTGATTGTGTGATGCCAAGCTCCATCACGTGATATATGCACTCAAAGTCTGATCCTGGTTGACAAACGCTTTAGAGTATAAGAAAAATCGTTTAGTCCTGGCCCAGCAAAGCTGAAAGAAAAGGACTCCTACAGCTTTTAGAACGAGCAGACTACCAAAATACTATAAGAATCCTCTAACTACCAAAACTACCCCAGGATCTGTTTATTTCCATGGCTGCTGGGTTATATAGTTGTGCATCAAGTCCGTGAAGCTAGCATCAGGGTTCATCAGTCTAGCTTCTGGGCTGACAAAATTGTTTGGCATGGTCCTCATGCAACCGAAGAATCCATACTCAAAAATAAAGTCCTGCTCATCCATCCAATTGCACATTCTCTGGGTGAACCGATAAACGTCCTGTTTGTCCCTGCTAATACTAGCGATCTCGGAGATGATTATTTTCTTCCCGGGAAACTTCTTGTGCATCGCCTCAATGTATTTCTTGGCTTCGTCGCTGGAGGTGCCATACCAGTGGATGCCGACATAATCAGGCGGAGAGTCCTTGACTAGGTGCATCCAGTCGGCAATCCACTTCTGACCGTTGGGATCAGAAGCGCAAGATGGGGAAACGAGCTTCTTGTGGCGTTGATTCCTGAGGTTGGGAATGACCTTCCAACATAGTAAATTTTCTGCTCTGAGAAGTAGCCATACGTAAACATACCTGCTTGTGCCAATAATCAGCCGCCTTGTTGGGGCTGATTCCATTTCTCTCTGGCTCATTGAAGAAGTGAATGATTGGCTGGTTGGAATCTAGGATAAATTTCCATTCATTCCCGTTCAGTTCACGCTCCAAGTGAATCATGGGACGGAATGGGGCGCGTCCTTTCAGTTCCGGAGGGACCCAGGCGTTCCAGTTCGAAACGGAAGAGATTGGTCCGTTGAAATTGACCTTGTCCATCTGCCATGGACAGGTGTTTGTGTTGGTGTAGTCCCAAAGAAGGCAACGCTTCTTTATAACCATTGCGGAGATAGTATATGAGCAATACGGATAGGTTGAGCTCGTAGATGAGATTTAAAGAATCGTAATTTGTTGGTTATATATACTAGAGGATGTAGGAAATTCTACCCTTTTTATGCTTCAGCTGCTACGGGCATTCTAAGCAACATATAGTCCAATCGGATTTCCCGGCTAGTATCTAGATACACTGCTCTGCAAAAGAATAATTTTAACAGCCGAAGACTCAGCGGCAGATTCCGTCTGGTTCGTGGATATTGATGACATAACTACTAATCTGCTATTGGTTTGGCATCTGAGGTCAGAAACGAAATTTCAGGCAATTGACAGTGCACGATGGTTTTTTTTTTTGGTACAACATGTAGTACCGCATATATCCAATGTCAGAATGATCCAGACAGATGGGAGAGCCTCGCACTAAACACTCGGCATTGGGGTATTGTTGAGGTGGCTTAGAAGGCTGAACTGTCCACGACCTGCACTGAGCACTGAGACTTGTCATCTTCACTTCTCTTGCCCATCCTTCACAACTTTTTACATTTATAAACCCGGCAGCTAAGGGTATTCCCATACAATTTGACTCTAATCACATCCCATGAAGCTGTTTATGGATCTGTGTTCGGTCGCATTTTGTTTAGAATGTGCATGGTTACTATACCTAGTTTTCTGCCCAACTAGGCCAATGGGAGGCTTCCAGAGCCTGGTTCTAGCTAAGTAAAAAACAAGCAAATTTCGAGTTGGCTAGGCCTGCAGCGATCGTCTTACACCGAGAATCACCGCATCGTATCATAGATACACATTAGACAGAAGAAACTTCCCTAATGCAAAAGCAACAAGATGGCACAGACTCGCTAATGGGGAGGGTTCTGGAGCCTGATTAAAGCTAATACAAAACAAATTTTCGAGCTGCCTAGGCCCGCGGCGATCGTCTTACACCGAGAATCACCGCATCGTATCATAGATAGATATTAGACAGAAGAAACTCCCCTAATGCAAAGTAACAAGATTGCACAGCCCAGCTGAGCAGACGCCTTGTATGCCTAGTATTCGTCAGCTGCATGATGAGTTGTATGCCGCGGGCAGTGATAAATTTCAACATGGATAGCAAAATATTGTGGTATATAATATATGCCAATCGATATTTTGTGGATAGCTCATCAAATTACTTATTTCCAATTTTCCAACCATCATTCACGTCCCTTGCCATACTTTCACATCATCAAGATGGCTGTCAAGACTCTCATCGTCCGCAACATGTCCGGCCATGACCAACGCTTCCAGGTCCATGGCTGGAACAAAAACCAGGACATTGTTGTTAAAGCACATCAAGATCATCGTATCCAAGCAGAAGATGGTTCTTCTGGTGCTATCATCGCTGTCCATGATGGTCACATTAGCGAACAAGCTGAAATAACCAAACATGGATACGGGGGAAACGACTTCATCGACTTGAGTAACATTTGTGGTGCCGGCGGCAACATGATCGTGCAGCAGGTTGGCGACAACAAGACCCGCAAGGGAGACCCCAGGTTTATGCAGAACCTTGATGCTGCGTGGAAGAAGGCGAGCCAGGGGACTAGGGATGGCTTGAAGAACTGCGTACATGTCAAGGATGGCAAAGTTGTTCGCATTGATGCCATTAAGGACTTCCCTAAGCTTGAAGCTTTTGTCCGTACTTTTGCAGATGGCAAAACCTATATTGGTGTCGGTTCCTGGAAGGGTAGTCCTGGAAATAAGACCGACAACGAACAAGTAAGAAAATACGATATGATCCTACTGGATATAGCTGACCGATACAGAGCTCTGCCGCCAACGGAAGCAAGGATATTCTGATATGCTATAACGATGGAGATTGCACGCCGAAGTAAGCGTTCTATAGTTTAGCCTTTATGTAATACATTCACTCATTTATTTGTTTCTTATAGTGATCATGCCCATGCATCAGTTGTGACAGGCCGCTCCATCCTCTCACGAGAGGCTCAAAATAGCGAATACTCCAAGAACCATGATGACTACGAAGCTATAACCAATGATGCTAAGACTAGGACTGAAATCTTTCCTGCAGAGGCTGGTGTCGATCCTTCCAAAGCATCACTGAGAGCCTCGGTACTTACGCAGGAGAATGGCGAGGCTGCGAACGATGACACTGGGGAGGCCGAATCTACTCAAGAAATATTCACCACCCTTGCCGCCAGCGCTAAAGACCCAGGACCAGGAATCAACCTCAGCAATAAATCTAAGAAGGAAACTGAATACTTTTTCTACGAAAACTACTGGAATGGCAACGGAACAGCCGGCGCCAACTTCGACAAGCCCCTGAAGTCGGTCAAGTTAAAGCCGAATGTATCCCAGTTTGTGCCCCTCAAGAGCAATTTTAAAGGCCGAGTTCAACGCGGCAAAGAACTTCCATGCACATGGGTCGAGTTCCAGCTCGAGGCAAGCGATGACCATGGAGCACATGGTGATATTAGTCTACAGCAAGGGTGCGATGGTGCAGCCACCATTGCTTCTACTGATGGGACAAATGTCTCTAATGGATTCACTCATGATGTTGTGTCAGGAGCACCGGCTGCAGCCATCAGAAAGAAGCCAAACGGTGAACGCGCAATTGATACTACAATGGGCAACTGGATGGGAGGAGCTAATAAGGCTGCAATCGACTACCTGAACAAAGTTGTCGGACAGAAGAGGGCATATATTGTTGGGGGTACTGGTACGCCTGATGTCGCTTCTAAGAATAAGCGATTAGCTGTTGTGATGTACTAACTTGTGGAGCAAGAATCATAGAGTGTGGGAGATGATGCCGGAGGTAGCTGGTGTACGTAATATCTCTTCGTGATACGTAGCACATCCATTTTGCAATATTAATTTGTGATTGCGTGAGACAAAGTATGTTATGATGATGCTTCACGCCTACACTTCTATCTGCATGTGTCTAATTTTCTTTTCAGTTCCATTGATCGCCTTCCACTCGTTGATATGAAAGCTAACCAAAAAAAGTTTGGGGCTGTGCGTGGGGCCTAATTGCGGTGAAGAGCGGCGTACCGAGGCCTGTGGCATGATATCAACCATTGAGCCCAGCTTAAACAAACTATGGTACGTAAGGCAAACAGTCGGCGTCCTCTTGGACGCCTTAAATTTCTCAGCTAAGGACCCGAGCGGGATTCCTGTTATGGGTTGTCAGCATTTGCCTTATGCAGACTAGGTTACACTCACATTTGTGGCGTATTAAATCTAGTACTAGAGCGTTCTTGGCTTCGTCTGTATGTATAATGGAAGGCTATTTCCATAAAATATAGAACACTACTCTGGACATCATTCAGCAATCGTTGCTCACTCTTAGCCATGCATCTCTCTTACTTCTTCCAGGCCATCTTGTTTTTGATTGTTTTTCATATCCTTGTCGCTGCTGATATCAATGACAAAGATTTCCAGAAAGCCGTTCTAGATGCCCATAACATTGATCGCGCCGAACACGGTGTACCTGCTGTCACATGGGACAACGAGCTCGCCAAATTTGCTCAGAAATGGGCCAATAATTGCGATTTTAAACATTCTGTACGCCATCTTCTGTTGTATTTAATAATGCAATGCTGATAAGGATAGGGTGGCCCATACGGCGAAAACCTTCACGGCGAATGGATGGCTGGCTCCATCGAATTCAATAAGCAAGCGAAATCCGTCATCCACAATGGCTGGTATAGTGAGGTCAGGAAGTACAACTTCAATAAGCCTGGGTTTGCATTTCATTGTCTAGATAAATTATCACAGTATGGATTGTTGATATAGTGCCATTCCTACCTTAGTTAGCACTCTAGATTAGGCACCTTCTTATAAGAGCTCTTATACTTGGTTTTATACGATCAACTCAGCTGCAAACTCATAGTCAATCCAACACCGCGATAGTATATCGTTGGCGACCAAGACTTGAGGGCCTATCTAGCTGGTGGAGAATCAGTGTATTCCCCGCAGATATTCCCGGGGCTAATGTTCGTGAATAACAGGAAGCGCAGCGGGGAAGGTCTGACCAGAAGCCGGTATTGGCAGCTTCTACCACCCTCCACTCCGACTTGGCCGAGCCAGAGACGCACGGTATTAAAAAAAAAATCAGCTACAATGATACGTCAGCAATCGAAGTGTCAAAATAAGACTATTGCTGGAGCAAGCTGGGAGGGCACTCTTAAATGTGAAGTATTGATTGATTGCGGAGAGAAGCTGCCGTAAGGGCGAGCGGAAATAAGTAACTACCGCACGGATCACGTCATGTGATCGTGAGTGCATGTGGTGCAGATTCTGCAATGAGTCTCTAGCAAGCATCATGGTCGAGAGCCGCCAAGGAAGCCGGACTCGGCAGCATCAAGCGGCATGGCTGCAGCCAGAGATCCCCTGTTCGTACTTGATGAAAGATCTTTTGACACTCCGAACTTTCAAACAGCTCGCTGATGTTAACAATTCGGTTGGAAACGCGACTTGTGTGATGTTTGGAGAGAAAAAGATGCTTCGCGATAAGAGCACGGCATCGGCCACCCCCGGCCCTTTCCGCTCCATCAACCTGGGGATGTCATGCGACATTCAAAAACCAGGTTCCCGTAATCGACTTTTGGCACGTTGGACATAAAACCAGCTAGAAACAGAATGAGTATCTGAAGTGCAGTTAGACTGATTGATTTTGACAATGCTGGCCGACAAAAGAACGTTCCGAAGATCCCGGAAGAATTCAGGTGTCCGCAGCAATCTTGGTAACATGTCCGGGTTGACTCCAAGACCCCGCGACTCGGTCCTCGGGATTTCCTTCAATTACCTTCTTCTGTTGTAAGATTAGTTTCGTGTTGGCACCAATCGCATACAGGTGTGGCTTGACGTCTAGACCAATCGATTGATGGCTTGGCCACCATCAACCCCATGGGGAGCAATCCCCGCATCTTGGCTATCGTGGCGTTCTTCGCCCTTCCTGGGCGTGTCCAGATTGCTTGCCGGCCCAACTGGAACCAATAGTTTCGGAGTAGTGTTGGCCGAAGGTACAATGTATATATCCCCCATACTCACCCCCTTGCATGGCTCTGCAAGCTCTCATTTCCTTCGTCCATCCTCACCAGCATATACTGGTGGACCCGCTCGGCTGAAATTTCGTGAATTTATTCAGCCGGCAGCCCCTACTGCTACTTGGCTATTGTCAAGATGGCTACAGTGCAGGACCCCTCGAAGTTGGAGTCGGCACGACCAGGCTCGATCAAAACCGAGGTTCACATGACGCAGCACCAGCTCGTCGAGGCCGCCGCCGCCAACTCTGAGGAAGAGACCAAGCTGCCACGCCTCGAGCTTTTCAAGCGCTACAGGCCTGCCGCTATCTATTCTGCGCTTTTGTCTTTGGCTCTTGTTATGGAGGGCATGGATGTTGGCCTCATCAACAACTTTTTCGCCCACCCCGCCTATCGCCAGAAGTTCGGCAACGACTATAACGTGGATGGAGAGTTGGTCGTTTCAACCCGGTGGCAAACGATCATTGGTGCTGGAAACAATGTCGGGTCCATCATCGGTCTCCTCCTCAACGGCTGGCTCCAGTCCCGCTACGGTTCTCGTAGGGTGTACTTGGTAAGCTCTTCTGTGACGACCGAGAATCAAACTAACCACAGACTCGTTTAGGGCGCGATGGTTCTCATGGCAGGCACTATCTTCCTCCTCTTCTTCTCGCAAAATGTTGAAATGCTGCTTGCTGGAAACATCTTGTGTGGTATACCGTGGGGTATCTTCCAGACCCTTACTACCGCCTACGCAGCTGAAATCGCCCCAACTGCCATGCGGGGCTACCTGACTGCTTGGGTATCTATGTGCTGGGGTGCTGGCTCTTTCTTGGCAGCAGGCGTGCTTAAAGGTACCATCAACATTTCCGGCGACGCTGGCTGGCAGATCCCCTATGGTCTCCAGTGGATGTGGATTCCCCCTCTGTTCCTTGTGGCCTGGTTTGCTCCTGAGTCGCCTTGGTACCTTATCCGCCGTGGCAAGATCGATGAGGCTGAGAAGAGTCTGCGCCGTTTGGCCCGTCCAGGACACTACACCGAGCAGTCGATGCGCGAGACCCTTGCCCTTATGACGCACACTAACGAGATGGAGAAGATTGAAGCCAAGAACGCCAGCTATGTTGACTGCTTCCACGGCGAGAACAAGCGCCGCACAATGATTGTCTCCATGGCCTGGATCATCCAGATCTTCAACGGCCAGTCCGTGACCAACTACGCCGCTACAATGCTCCGTTCTATTGGAATGAGCCCCGACGATGCTTTCAGCTACACTATGGGTATTCAGTCAGTCAATATCTTCGCCACTGCAATCGCTATTGCGCTCATGGGCAGAGTTGGCCGCCGGACCTTCTACCTGTACGGCTCGGCGTCCATTGGTCTCTGCATGCTTGTCGTTGGCATCATGGGCCTTGCCGCTCAAAAGGCCACCGATGTTGCCATTCCTGTTGCGGTATTCCTCATCTTTGTTCAAATTGCGTTCAAGATATCTCTCGGCCCTACCACATACGTCATCGCGGGCGAGATGGCCTCGTCTCGCGTTCGCGCCCAGACCATCGTCATCGGTCGCGCTCTCTACGTCTGTGGCCAGATTGTCGTCCAGCAGCTCAATCCCCGCATGCTGAACAACGACCCAACTGCGTGGAACTGGGGCGCAAAGACAGGCATGTTCTACTTTGCCTTCTGCCTGCTCTGGGTGATCTGGATCTTCTTCTTCCTTCCCGAAACCAAAGAACGGTCATTTGCCGAGATCGATTATCTTTTCAAGAAGAAGACACCCGCCCGCAAGTTCCGCACCACTGCTGTCGATTGTAAGTTCCAGTCCTTCTATCTACAACAACTCAGGCTCCGTGCAATTTACTGATCTTTTTAGTGTTCGAATATTCGCCAGAGGAAAAGCTCTCCGAAGAGTACGAAACAAAAAATGCCGTGCAGACAATCGACAGGGTCCCCACCAGAAGCAGTTAAATAGGTCGCAAACATGAAACAACTATGTCTTGTGATAGATGCGTGCTAGTACTTCTTCGCAAGAGATAATGTAGTCTTGTTAGAAGCTAAATGTGTTAGAGCGTAACTCTAATAGATGTAGATTTGTAGCAGCACGAAATACTTAATTTAATAATTTAACTATATTTTTATCGAAAGAGCTACGGGAGTTCCTTTCTCTTAGCTGTGATAGGCCAAAATTAAACAGTAAATATCAAAAAAATAAAAATAGTAACAATGCTGGTCAGGTATCCGGGAACCTTTTTAATAGACTATAAATATATTTAATTCTTATAACTAGATTTACCAGCGCTTATATACTAGCGCTATAGGCCCATTGTCTCCGGACTATATTCTTAAGTTCTAACATTTAATATAATTCTTCATCTCTTGATACTAATAGTACTTGATGTAAAGATTCACTAGATTGCTCAGAAGAATGACTGAAAGCTTGATTGTTTGAAACTTCCAAGTTGATCTTCTGTTGCGGTTGTTGGAGCTCATAATTCGGTACAGTTTTAGAAAAATTCGAGCGTAGTACTGGATGATGAGGATCCTGGAGGTCCAACGTACCCAGAAGGTCAGACCTTTCAGTAATGGGTACTTGCTCGTCGGTATTCAACCAAGTACTTTTACCAAGCACCTCATGCGCCAATCGCTGTAGCTGAAGAGTTGATGTTGCTGTCCACTCAGCCTGGGCGTACATATGTCCGGACGGACTGTCTGTTTTGAAGAGGGGACTATGCTTTTGACTACGTCCACTTGCCATGAGACACCAATTTTCTACAACTTTTACAACCCATTCAATCCAATAGCCTGTTATGATTAGCAGGCCTCCAAGTACCAGTATGATACACACGCCAAGGACGCTGAAAGAGTGATGCTTCGGGATTTTGATCTTTTGACTCTGACAGATAGCACGGCATGCGCTGAGAGGATCCGGAGGCCTGCATACCGACACCATGTAACCCCCTTCTGGATCCTCCCATTGCATTGTACCCAAAGCTAGTTCAACAGATGTGGCCTGAATCGATGCGAGACTAGCTTGGAACGCATACTCCAGCTCACTATGCCACCTGTCGGATGTGATGTTCTCCGTCTGGTAGATATCATCGATAGACCATTGCGACATCAATGTAGGTAGTCCAGACGTTTGATAGAATGCATCAGAATCGAAGATAAACCCTCGATTCACATACCACAAAGCACCATCGATTTCTGCGGCCTGCTTTTCATTTGGCCAAACAGCTCTCAGCGCAGATGTCAGGCCGCCCTTGTCAAAGGCATTGGCGCAGTCTTCAGGCCTCTTATTACCTGGCTTGCAGATATACACTCTTGTGGTACAAGCTACTACACTCGCGGGCTGATTCGCAACCTATCCAAAATCTGGATCTATGTCAGGCACCAATTGTGTTGCTAAAAACCAGGGATCCGAATTTGGGCTTGTGTATACATTATTAGAGGCATCTAAAAACAACATTGAGACTTTAGCATCCAGGTTGTCCTTTGCAGGTAGCAGGATGTCATTGCTGCTCCGAGTCAATGGGGATTCCGAAACCACTCTGCGTCATGTCAGCTTCTAGTTTGCCCGATAGTCTTCTAGAAACGTGTGATAAGTTGCTACTTATGACATTATCATTCATACACTCTGCGGGTACTCACCCAAACTTATAGGTCGCCGGTGCTTGTTGGCTCCAATGCTGAACATAGCTAAGCCAGCTATTATTTTGTCGGACTGGTACTTGCCATGTGAAAAGTCCGGATTCCAGATCGGGTTCAAGCACTGTGCTATTAATCTTGTGATAAAACTAATAGCGAAGGTACTGCTGACTTGTCGAAAAATTACTGTCTGGCACAAATTTTGTGTTGCCGTCGGTTTTCAGTGGGGCGTAATGTCGGACTTGCCGCAACGAGAAGCTCGGAGCAGCATTGATACCGAGATCGCTATCACTGACTATGTATCCAGTATTGAAGATTATATTATTTGATTGATTGATACATAACTCTGAAGCGAACGGACATCAACATCTGTAGTTTTGTTGTATCGAAGAGTTGGTTTAATGTAGGACTGACACCTTTCCGAGTCGACAGCTTCTTTATTACGGTAGCATTGGAGTGAATATGTCAGATACTCGGTAAGTTTTCTAGCGTGATAAATAGTGGCAGCCGGATCAAAGTCTTCTGTATTCTATTTCCGTGCTGATTGTGGAGAGGCACATTTGGAACCACTCAGCAGGACTTCGCTGCTCTCTGAGGTGACCCGCGACGAAAGAATACCTGTACAATGAAAGGTTACCGATGGATCGAAGGCATAATGAGCAAATAGCTTACCAGCGGCAGCAAAAGCGAAGGACAGGAGGAATGCTACTGTGGCAATAGGAAGCAACCGTCTTTGCACACCTAAGATGCGCTGCTTTCTCCAGGATATGAGCATCTGAGCAAGTGCTAAGCCCGCCGTCAAGGATGTTTCTGAGTTTCGCAATATAACCTGACGCTGGTTGTGGATACCATCTTGGGGAGCAGCACAAGAGAAGATTCGATGAAGAAAAAAGCGAATGATCCTCCAACAACCTTGGCCTGAGAGTCCGACATACAATGCGAGGAAGGCAATCAAAATAGCGCCTTTCTCCTTGTTCAAGGTAAGAACAGCACTATATAAGCCTCCATACGCATAGTTCGTCCAGAAGCCCTCATAGACGTCAAAATAGGTTAGCTCTCTACTATCCATTGTTATTGATGTGAGGAGAAAAACTGTTAAGAGTCAGATCGGAAAAATCACAGAAAAGTCGTTGTAGTAATAGAGTTAACTTCTGCCCCCCGCTTATTACGCTAGTTACGAGTTTTTTTAGTATTAGTAGTAAATCTAGCTAGCTGTATTATATACTGCTTTAGTAATTTCTACAGTAAAATATTTTTAAAGTTAGCTGCTTTTAGCTTTAAGTATACTATAACTACTAATAAAATATAAATATATATACAGAGAGGTGATATTAAAAAAAGTAATTAAAAAATAGCACTTTTTAAACTTATATACAGTAGGGTGACACGAAAAAAACTCCCTCTAAAAAATAGCAATTTTTAAACATTAATAACTTTTTAACTAAACTAGCTATTAAAATAAAATAAACTAATTTAATAGACATTTATTAAGGTTTCAATACAAGAATTAAAAATTTAGAGTTTATATTAAGGTTTTAAGGTTAGAATTAAGTTTAAAGTAAAAGTAAAAAAGAATATAAAATTAAGTGCTTAGTTATTTTTTATCTTGCGTATAATTTTTATTTTTTATTTAATTATTATAAACTTATATACTATATAATTATATACAAAAAATTCTAATATAACTTTTTTATTTAAAAAATAATAATAGTAATAATAGAAAAAAAATTTAAAAAATTAAACTATATAAATAAATTAACAATTAATTAAATTATTAATATTTTGTATTATATCTGTTGGCTTTAATAGCTGCTTTCTAACGTCTAAATAAAAATAATATATAATTATTTATTATTTTTTATAGAATAAAATTCTATTTTTTATTTATAGCGTTTATAAATAAAGTATTTTTTTTTATTTTATTTATTGCCTAATAAATTAGGATTTAATTTTTTTAAATTATTTTTTAATATAACTTAGATATTTTTTATTAGTGCTAAGTTTAGGCTATAAACTAAATATTTAAATAATTAAATTTTATTTTTTTTTAAACTATTTTAAAGCTAGTTTAGCTGTATAAACTTTTAGAATATTTTGTTAGAATTTCTAGTCTATAAAGTAATTAGTATTTATATTAATTTTATAATTTAATATTTAATTAAATTTATTTAATTAAATAATAAATTTATTAGAAAAATAAAAAAAAATATATATATAAACTAACCGGGTTTTATTTATTTTTTAATAATAAGTTTTAAAACTTTTTATATATCATCTGTATTTTTAAAGTTATTTTTAGAATTAAATATTTTAATAAATACTAATTCTAATTTTTCTTCTATCTAAATAGCTTTTTATACTAATATAATAATATTTTAAGCTATAAATTAATTAGTATAAAACTTTTAAAAAAGTAATTGAATTAAAAAATTATAGTTAATTTTTAGTTAATTATAATTTTTTTAATTTTTTTTTTACTTATAATTTAATTTTATAGAAGCTAATTCAGCCTCTATACTCTTATTTCTTTTTTTTCTAATATATTTCTGTTTAGAACTTAGACTTTTTTCTACTACTAACTTATTAGAAAATATAATTTTTTTTAATTTATATTTTTTATATTTTTTTATATTTTTTTGTATATTTTAATTTTATTTTAGCTTTTTTTTATTTAAATAAGGCTTTTTAGTACTAATTTTTGTACTATAAATTTTTTTTTTTAAAATATTTTTATAAGCTTTTTTTAAATACTTTTATATTATTTTTAAATAATATTTTTTTCTTTGTTTTTTTAGAGCTTTTAATTAAAACTCTATTAATAATTTTTTTTATCTCTTTTAGAAAGCTTACTTTTCTCTTTTTTATTAGCTTTATTTAAACTATTAAATAATTTCTATTTTTTATTAAATCGTTTTATAGTATAATATATACTATTTTTAAATTTATTTAATAAATTAGAAATAGTTATAATAGATATATTAGTTTTATATAAAAGATTAACTTTTTTTTCGTAGTCTGAAAATTAAAGTTCTATTTTATATTTATTTAGAAAAAATATAAATTTAGATTTTAATTTTTAAAATATTAATTTACATACTAATTTAACTAGCTTATTATTATATAATAATACTTATATAATCAAAACCTTATTTTTTAAACTTTAATTTTTTATACTTTAAATATAAAAATATAGCTCCAGTTTTTTGCTTACGTAATATAAACTAAGCTTAATATAACTAGCGTTAAAATTTTCTTTAAATAATTTCTTTAATAAAAAATAATTAAGCACTTAATTTTAAAGTTTTTTTTTATTTTTACTTTAAGCTTAATTCTAACTTTAAAACTTTAATACAAACTTTAATTTTTTAATTTTAATATTAAAAGCTTAATAAATTTCTATTAAATTAACCATTTTTTATTTTAATAGCTAGTCTACTTAAAAAGTTATTAATATTTAAAAATTGCTATTTTTTAGAGGGATTTTTTTTCGTGTCACCCTACTGTATTATTATAAAAGTTTATTATAGTAATTTTAACTTTGACTTTAAATTAACTCTTAGTTAAAGTTTTATTAGTATTTATAAAGTTTACGCATAAAATATAAATATTTTATAAAAAAAATAAAATAAAATTTAATATAAAAATATTAAATATAAAATTTAGAATAAAAAAGTAACGCGTATAGGCTGTTGCGTATATATCTTTACTTATTCAAAACTATACTAACTATATCTAGTAATATAATAAGCTTTATATCTTACTTTTTTTCAATTAGATACTAATAGTAAATATTTATAATAAATATAAGTAAGCATAATTATAGTATATATATATAGTTTATATAATTATACTATATAATTATATTTATTTTATTAGCAAATTTATTATTAAAAATTAAATATTAATTTATTATACTTTATTACTTATATAGAAATCTATATAATATATTATGTATTATTTTACTTACGTAACTTTATATATATTTATTTCTAAAAATTAATCTAAGTAGTTACCTGCTTTTTATCTTCGCTTATAGCCTATAGCACAGCTTTAATACTTATATACTTAAAAAGATTTTTTTAAAAGATATGTAAATACTTAAATAGTAGTAGAAATTACTTATATACTTATTAATAATACTTTATTATTTTTTATCTTTTTTAGTTTTTATTTTATTAAATAACTAACTAGCGTTCTTACTATTTATACTTTTTATTTATATTTACTATTTAGTTCTAGCCTAGTAAAGCTAAGAATAAAATACTTTTAAATTATATAAATTTATAAATTTCTTCTATTTTTTTTTTAGATATATGGACTCTATATGCAAATAGTTAGCTATTAGAGATATCAGAAGGATGGGCCAGCACGCCCTTGAATGCAGGGATTTGTTCGGACTCCGAAAGTAACAGGGTCTAGATACCAGGAATATACGTATTTGAAATTAGAGGCTCCCAACGTTGTGGTTTCGGACCCACCTTGCTAATGTAGCACAGTTAATGCTGCATTGCTAAGCGCCTACCTCCACACAGGAGGGGTCCGACGCTCCATAGATGTAGCTTATATCTTTGCTTCTGCCTCTGCAGCCCCCTCTATTATTCGACTACCATCACCGCTCTGCGAAACTACACTGCATTATGTCTAATTTCGCCGATATAAAGCCTATCAACATTTGGTGGAGACGTATGTACAAATCTTCGATCATATTATCGCCTGGCTGCATTCAGATGTGGAAGTGCTGACTTCTTGGCTCCTACCAGCATTGACGCCTAACCCGGCCAAAGTCGTCATTATTCTTGAAGAGCTTCGCATCCCTTACACGGGCATATTTGTGGAGTTAGAGGACCTTAAGAAGCCCGAATATGAGAGCGTAAACCCGAATGGGCGTGTCCCGGGTGAGCCCAATCCATTCACGCGCAACTGACAGCCGCTAATGCTCAAACTTCAGCCATACATGACCCAAATACCCACATTACCCTTTTCGAGTCTGGTGCTATCATCAAGTACCTTATTGAGACCTACGATAAATCGCACATGCTCAGCTACGGCACTTCCCCAGAGAAGTACCACCTTGAGCAGTGGTCATATTTCCAGACAAGCGGACAAGGCCCATACTTTGGACAGGCGGCATGGTTCCTACTATATCATAGTGAGCAGGTGGATAGTGCAAAGGAGCGTTATTTGAACGAAACGCGCCGTGTTGCTGGCGTTCTCGACAAATGGCTTGCGGACCGGGCCAAGGAGGCTTCCGCTGATGAGCCAGATGCGAAAGCCAAAGGTCTGGCTGGTCCTGCCAAGGACGCAGATGGAAATGTGTGGCTTGTTGGGAACAAGATCACGTATGTAGATCTCATGTTTGTTAACTGGAATGCAGCTGTAGGCATGTTCATCCAGATGAGTGGAAGATCCAAGGAGGAGTGGGACCCAGAGACCCAATTCCCGGATTTCTGGAAGTGGCAGTCGGCTATGATGGCCAGGCCGAGCTTCCAGAAGGCTGTATCGATATCCAAGGCTGAGGAGGTCCATTTATAGCGGCTTTGGCTAAGGGATATGTTATGAGGAGTTATTTGTACCCTAGAAGATAGCTCAGGTTTGATACAGACATTATCATGTCGTTAATTGCCTAAGCAAATATTCAATCCGTGTTACCAATATCGTGATGTAGTGAACATAGTGGAGAAAAAACACATTCGGATCTTTTCTACACCGCATCGGTTCACTGTCTTTTTTCAGAACGCAAGGTGCACGGCAGAAGAAACACCCTTTATGTTCGATCTCCAGACGCCAGAGGAGCCTTCTTATCACCAAAGATCAAGGCAGGAAGGAATACGGTACAGATGAGACTTAGCAGCGCATCGAGTCATCCGCTCGTCGCGGATTGCTGAATAAAATTGCTTAATCTTGCCAGTCACCTCGGCTGCAGGCGCTTAAGTGGAAGCTCGGGCCTAGAGGGGTATGGGGCACAGTACTAATGCAGTGCACACATTGCGGCACGGACTGGTCTAGCCTGTTGCAAGATAAAATGTGCTATTAAAAGAATAATTAGGATTACTAGAGCCTAAGAATATTTTAAAATGGCTCCTTTTATGTAGTGTATAATTTACATATTTTAGAAATAAGAAGTAAATTAACTTTTACTAAAAAAGTAAAGTTTTTCTAAAATGCGTCTACTAGAATAAAGTATAGGTCCATATATTAGCTACATAGATTGGATAGCAATGTGGGTGCTTTTGGGCGGCATGGTTCTTCAGATTAGAAAAGCCAAAGTCCTAATACGCTTGTCTACCCACCCTCTCGCGGCTAGAGCTTCAATCCTTGGTCGTAGTCAATTTAACGTAGCGCACTAGTGGGAGTCATAGGTGCAGTTCTCAGGTGGCAATAGAATAAAGTGATAGGATTGTTATGTTCAAGCGACGCGCCATCTAAATCCGCGGAATCACCTCCTCTCCTCTCCTCACAAACCAGATCGGTACCTTACCAATTACACGTAAAGACAAATGAAATTCAATCTCATCCATCAAAACTCTTGATGCCTCACTTCTCACCTTTTGCCACTCATTCATGCCCTCAGCAACCAGCTCAACACTGTACTCGGCAAGCACACGCGTGATGAATGCGCATAGCTCTACCAATGCAAACCGTTTCCCCAAACAGCCCCGACCACCGTCGGAAAACGGGACAAAAGTTCCTGATTCAGGGCGCAAAAAGCTCGTACTCTCCCCAGAAATACCGTTTTTCTCATCCGTAGTCCTTCCTAAAAGCCAGCGCTCCGGATTGAACGAGTCCACAGGGCTTTTATGGGGTTGATATGTATCTTCTTTTGTTTGCGCATCTTTGTCCGGCCAGTAATCTGGGTTCCTATGCGCAGCGGTTGTATTGACTAGCACCATGGTCCCGCTGGGTATCAGATGTGTATTCCCTTTTAGGACAAGCATGTGGCCATCTAGCTCTGTGTGGCTTCGCTGAGGCTGCAGCGGAACTTTCTTGACGAGGAACGGAAGAACAGTGTATAACCGCAATGTTTCGTTGATGCATGCTCCAACATAGCTTTCCATGAGAGATGTGTAAGCCGAATCGCACAAAGAAGGACCAGAGACGCAAGATGCCACACTCTCCGATTTTAGGGTTTTTTAGGGTTTTTTTAGGGTTAGGGTTAGGGTTAGGGTTAGGGTTAGGGTTAGGGTTAGGGTTAGGGTTAGGGTTAGGGTTAGGGTTAGGGTTAGGGTTAGGGTTAGGGTTAGGGTTAGGGTTAGGGTTAGGGTT